>JALMQS010000080.1:817221-862340 GCA_024734495.1 Forficula auricularia
GCAAGATGAGGGACTCTTTGAGTGCTTGGAACAGACTTCCAGAGGTTCCCATAACTTTCAACGATTATGTTAATACTGACAATAATGTTGCCACAGCGGGTACATTGTCTGATGAAGACATTATGAAACAGTCAATTGTGGTCAATCAACAGATTTCTGACAGTGAAGATGAAGACGACGATGTTCCGATGGTGTCTTCTAAGGAAGCACCCTTTTTTTAAGAGGGTTGCGTCGTTTTTTCGAACAGTCCGAAATGGATAACATCCAATCTGGTTGTGTGTTCAAAGCAGTGAGCACTTTGGAAAATGCTGTGGACCAGATTGCAGCCAACCAAGCGACCCAAACGAAAATAACCGATTTTTTATGAAGAAATGATATAACTTTTTTTATAATAAATAAATTGATCCACATGTATTATTATAATATGTATTTTTGTTTCTACCAGCATTCACAATCTTATACAATGACATATATGTACACAGATTTCTTTAATAAAATGTAACTTTCTTCAATTCGAATTTTTACTTTCAGCCCCTCTTTAATTCGAACTCTCACTATTTCTGAAAAACTCGATAATTCGAATTTTTTGTTTGGTCCCTATAAATTCGAATTATCGAGAGTCTACTGTAATTAACTCATATTCAGCCATCCAGAGGCCAATGCGGTTAAGACACAAATGTCATTAAAAATCGATGTTTTTTAAATCTTAAACTCATTATAAATGATAATCAGAAGAAAATAAGGCCCTAATAAGAAAAAAACCAAGCAAGCAACCTTATGTATTTAAAAAATAAACATAACTTATTATTAATTTCTTGATAAAAATGTGTTTTTTGTCAAAAAAGAATAAAACCAACACCTATTTAAATGAGAATTTGTATCCTCAAGAAGTTTGGTTATATATAGTTATATAAATAAATAACTTATTATTATTAAATATGAATTTACGAAAATTTATATTTTCCAAAAATGAACTAAATCACAATTCCCTTCAGATTGGCTTAAATGTGAAGTAGTTTTTTAGAAAGTGCAGTTTGACAAATTAATAAATTGAATTTCATAAGAATTAAAATAATTATTGATAGGTAGATATCATGATAAAAGGAATGGAAAAGTTTAGTCAAAGAATATCACCTGATCGAGATTCCTATAGAAATTATCACTAGATCACTAAATATATGGTCGAACTGAAATCTAAATAAATAATTATCTGATTGGAGTTTCACTTGAATTCGACTTGATTGGTGCGGTTTCTGGTCAGGAAACTGACGATGACAGTCAATTTCCTGTCACGAAATTATTCAATATAAAATATAGCGGTTCTATTAGCAAGTATGTAATATAGTATATGCCATATGTATATGATAATTATGTACATTTTATACCAATGTTGAAATAACCTAAATTTCAATAAGTTATTATTTCGACTTTTTAACCGGAAACACACATTTTGAGATCTCATTAATTCAATTCGACCATTTTTATTCAAAAATTTAGTATGTATCTCTGTATGTTATCTCTTTAAATGTTCATAGAGATATCCCAAAAATGATTAATTCTAAAGAAATGAAATTTTAAACTTAACTATTTGTCAATTAAAAGAATATTTGAATTAATATGAAAGTTTTTCCAGTTAGATCATCCATTTTTACTCTCTCATTCGAAACAAAAGTAGGGTTTTCACGTTCCAGGTCCTGTTCCTCTTGAAATAAATCTTGTATGGGACTCGGAGAGACCTATTTGAAAATCTCCAGGTTCTTTATAGAAGCATTTCCTTCTATTTTAACTAAAACCTTTTCAATTAAACAATTATTTCTAATTTTATCTACCTAAAATATTAAAAATTATTTGAACATATCTTCATAAAACAGTCTCCGCCATTTTCCTCTATTATTGATACTACCGTGTTATTTCTTCTGTTCAGTTAAAGTTAATAACCCCTCTTAAAATTTCCAATTTCCTAAAGATCAAAGCCCATTCTCTGTCAAATTGTATACATTTCGAACAACAAATTCACCAATTCGTTTATCCTTGTGACTTTTAAAAGAATGGAACACACTACCCGCCTCTATCTTTTCTGCAATATACAACCATCATAAATTCAAAGTTCTTTTCACTGTAGATGAGTCAATCGAGACATTGCAATTTGCTGGTGAACACCTTCTTGCATCAATATAAATAAAAGAAAAATACCTATATTTTAGATGATTACCAATATTTTCAACTTATTCTATCATCCATAATTATTAACTTATTTGTAGAAGGAGCGATCAACAAATTCAAAAATAAAAACGGAATCAATACATAGCTGAGGGGGATATAAAGTCAAATAATGAAATAATACCAGCGGGTTTAGTTTAAACAAAGAAAGAACTAAAGAAATATGAGTGAAGGAAGTGAAATAATTAGCATTGGATACTATCAAATGGAAGCGACTAGTCTTGTTGTTGGGTTTTCCATGGCAGATAGATGACTTAGTTAAAGTCCCAGCAATCGAAAGCAATAAAAAAAAATCAACAAATAACTGAGTTTTAACTTACATTGTCCAATTTAGTTGGTTGTACATATCTTACTGAGTATGACAGGTGAAGTCTGATGGGAAATTCAGAGGTTCAAGAAATTATATGCAAACTTCGTAAGCTCGCTTGTCAGAAAAAGCCTTCAAGCTGTTTTATTAAGTTCATCAAGAAAAAACAAAAATCTTAAAACATTTTAGTGCAATTCAAATAAAATTTCATTTGTGAGACATGTCTTATGTTTCAAAACAAATCAACTACGTACTATCAATTAAAAAAAATATATTTTTTATTAAATAACTCGAAACAAACTTAGAGAAACTTGATAAACCATAAAAAAGACTCAAAATAGGCCTATCAGTAAATAAAAGAAATTGAAACAGAGAGAGAGAGAGGGAGGATTTGATCTCGACTGCAAATCACGATTCCAGGTGGTAAACTTCTCCTATATTGATTATACCTATCATAACTGATCGGAGAAAGCAAGAAGAATTACACATTTTTGATGAGATTTGATACGAGATCTCATCTCCTAATGATATCCAATCTAGAGTGCTAAATAGCTAAAACTTTTTTCATTAAGTGATTTCTCAAAAAAAAGTAATATAGAAAAAAAAATTGACGTTTTTGAAATCTTATTAGAATCAGGATTTAATTTCGATGGGAATAGACTGGACGGCGTTCCGGTTCTTTTTTACTCAATCAAGAACTAGGAATGCTAAAGAATATGAATTAAAGCTAATTTTTCTAATCTTTCCAATTCATTTTTAAGCGTTTTGGCTAAATTTTTTAGACATTAAGCCCTGATTAGAGTAAATTATTTGTAAGGATTATTAAATGACCTTAATATAATCTTGCTAAAATACAGGGGAGTAGAACAAGCCTATTTACTTGTTCGTGTTTTGAACTACTTACTTAACATGTGAATTAAAAAATAATAATAATTCCATTCTATTCTTCTGATTTAAGCCATTATATTGTACATACATTTAGATAAATCAAATATTTAGTTTCAAAAATTAATTAAGCTTAGGTAATGCCTACTATATTACCTTAAATAGTTTTTTATGAAATTTTTGAATACTTTCTAGTTTGTGTAATATGTGATTTACGCGATATTTGGATATTTGAAGAACAAAAGGCAGACAAACGATAAAGGGCGTTCGTTGACCTATATAGACTTTAAAAATTGAAAATTTTAGAAAATTTGAGATGGACCATAAAAGTCACAAAAAATTTTGATCAAAGTATTTTTTAGGCATTTTCAAAGTTATCTCTTAAGGCAAGTCAGTTCATGTAAGGTTTTGTCTTCACTATTGCTTGATAAAGTAATTTTGACAGATGAGATTGAAGCGAAATACGCGGCTATAGGAATCATGCTTTTGCTCATTCATTTGTTCAGTTTTTCCAAAAACACCATTGATGAAGCAGAATTGATTACAGTAATCTAATTGTGTCCGCTGAGATTGAGAAAAAATAAATTTGTCGATCATGATGATCTCTAAAGTAGTTATTCAAGTGGAACAGAAAATTAGCTCAATTATTTACGTACGAAACGGATAATTGGTATGGTAAATTATTAACGGAAGCAAACCCAGAAATAGAAAAAACAAGGCGCTACCTTGATAAGGGCTGTCTGTCACTGAAAGTCTCACCGCGACCTTATAGGATTTTTAGCTGCTGTGAAGATCTCTAAGAACCTTTGATACACAGAATTGTATAGGGATTTTTGAACGATTAGACTGATGTGAGTCAATGTCATCTTGTATGTCATCGTTGAAAACAAAATTAAGTTCATCTATCTTTTGAGAAGCCGTAAAACCTCATTGAGTTCATCCAAAGCATCCAACTTAGCGTGCACGCTTACGTTTTATCTGATCCGTCTGATATGATTATAAAACACTGATGACAAACCGTTACATGTAGACCAGTCTCAACAAATTACTTTAGATGTGCTAAGTTAAGTTTTTTTTCATTGCAAAATTTTTGAAAGGCATTATTTACGTTTAAATGGAAAGTCAAAACTTTCGAGTTTTCACTAATGTTGTGTGTAATGATTATTATTTATGTTTCAATAGTACTTTATATAGGCCCAGTGGTACACATAGAGCGTATGTGTCTTCACCTAAATTAAGAAAACTTATTTTACCATCTTTAAATAAAAAATTATAAAAAAAAGAGTATAGTTAGCTTTCTAATTTATAATTGAATATGCAATTTCGAAAAGGACACATGTCTGAAAATTGAAAATGTTATTATTTTCTAAAGTAGTGTAACATTTATAAAATTTGTTTTTGAGTTAAATTTTGGGTCAGTAAATTTAATACCAGAGTTGTGCCTTTTTCAAGCATAGTAGATGCAGGGAAGCTTTTATATTAAATTTAGGTATATGAAAAAGTGTATTTGTCATAATATGGGAGATGTGCCCTTTTCAAAATTGCATATTTAATTATGCCTGTAAGTGCAAAACATTTAATTTTCAACACGGGCGACGAAATAATTCTAGTATATTTTATATGCAAGGACAATACTACACTAACATAAGAATCTCATTAAAATAAAGTAAAAACTCATTTATAGGAGCTAATCTTCCAATTGTAATAATTCTGATCATTGTTTTGCAATTCATGGTTTTGCCATAAGAATAACGATATGTAATTAATTATATAATGATAAAGTATTGGCGAAAATCAGGAGGGGTAGCTAATGGGGATGTAAACGCATTGCTCATAAATGGGAAAATCTTAATTGTTTCTCCTATAATTTTCTGCCACAAGATGTCAGGAGGGACGAATTCCCTATTTCCTTACATGTATTTATTAATTCTATATACTACTACAAATAGATGCCACCTCATCTCTTGTCGTGATTTTCGCCAATATTCTTGATAGAATGGAAAATTATTTGTTTATTGTTAATGAAAAAAAAAATCGTTTCAAAATGAATAAAGGAAAATCAAATGATATGATTTTATTCATTGTAAGATGAAAAAGATGGAAAAATATTCAATTTGGCATAATAGTTATTTGACATTTGGGAATATTGGTCTGAATATTCGATAATGTTTAAATTTAAAATGCGATATTCTTGGCTTTGATTATACAACCCCTGAATTAAAAGATAAAAGCCATGAGGTATAAATTATTTAAATTTATCCCATCGGGAAAGATTTATGAAGATGTCACATTCAATGCAAATTAATCTGCTGGTTCTAAAGAATAAACTTTGCAAACAATATTGGCGTTAGAATGTTAGCATAATTTTTGTCAAGAAGCGTATGTTGGTGACCTGGTTTGGAATGAGGATAGTGAGAAGTTCAAATCGAATACGAACCGGATATTTCAATTGGCATTATTAAAACAATAGAATCAATAGAGTTAGTCGAATATTAATGAAAAAATATCATTTCAATTGAATTGGATTAATTTTAATATTCAACTATTCCAAATTTACTGTTTAATTTCAAATGCTATGATTCGCTTGCATTAAATCGAGAAACGGATTTATTTAGCAAATATTTTATTGGATAACTTTTATGGCGATCTCAAATTTTATTTCAATGAGTATGATGATTTTTACTTTCACATTTATATTCTATTTTTTTTTGTTTATAAATTAATAAAAAATAAATAAAAATTATGTCCTTTTTTTGATTCCATTTGTAATGGTTAACCGTTATCTATGGTATTAACCATTTTCACATAAAACTAAACTTTTAAAAATGAGTTGGTATATTTCCACAGCTCGACAGGACGTAGAAATACGTTGAAACTCCCTAGCCTGTGTAACTCTGGATAAACCATGTTCTAGAGTAGTGATCTTCAACCTTCTTTCATGTGGAAAATAGAATTTAATTGTTATTTCTTTGGAACTCTGTTGAAAATAAACTGCAACGGATCGTTGCTAAACTTTATCCAAAGTCATTTGAAATGTTTATTCCTTTATTATTAATCAGATATCACTTGTAATTTGCAGTTCATGTTGACTTTAATTCAAAAATTCCGATCGATTCTCATCTAATACTTGAGGAATAACAATTCTACATTAGATTTTTGACGCTTCGATTATTATTGGTAACCATTGCTGAAGACATGGAGGAATCGACTTAAAATCAAAAATAACGATCGATTCCTATCTACTACTAGAGGAATAACCTTATTGCATTCCATTTTTGATGTTTTGACTATTAATGGCAACCTCTACTGAAATCGTGGAGGAATCGACTTCAAATTAAAGAGACTAAATTCTTTTTTGGTAAACAACTCAAGCTTGACGATTAATTTCACGTAATGGTGACGTAAACTGGCCACCTAGATCATTCAATTTAACCCCATTAGATTACTTCCTTTGGAGTTTTTTGAATAACAACATTCAGGTCGAAATTAATAAATTGGCTTTTTATTTTCAAAATCCGATATCTATCTTTTAAAATTTCTATAATCTAAAGTTGCCCTTACTACCCCCTCCCCTCGCCGTAAAATAAAACCTAAGCCACCCTCGAAAGAGAAATCCAAGGTATTATTGGAATGCTTGAATCTCCTCTCCACCCATGCGAGTCATATTCGAGACAGAGGCAAATGGGAGCCTTGTATAGGGCAAGGAGTTAAGTGGGCGTGAAATAGCGTCTGGGCTGGAAAAGAAAACCATGCTTACTTCTACTGAAATAATGTGGTCATTCCAAGAAAGGTTAGATGCCGAAGCGTCACCCAGCATTGATATCACAAAATTCGAATAAGCTCGAATCAAAGCAAATGTCAGGAAGGTTCACGCGCATAGAAATTATATAACATTGTGTCTTGCCTGCATTAAAGTCCACATCAAGTTGTGAGAGATCCCCGAATTTTTAAGACTAGTTAAATTTACCCAGAAAACAATGTTTGCACGATTGAGTCTTATGGAGGGTATTATCATCTGATTTACAATATATCGGATTGAAGGGCAAATTCAAAAGGTCATTAATAAGATAATAAAGAGCGTGGGGGAACTAACACAATGTTCCTAAGTGCCTGCATATTTAAATTGAATTATTAGAAGTAAATAATAATCAAATAAATATAATCACTTGCACTTCTTGCTACCTATATAATGAAAATATGTCGTCATTTTTTTTAATTTCCAAGTCCATCTCAGGCTCCGCATCTAAGTTTGTTTCCGTAATCCGATTTAGTAGTTACAAATATTGAAAAAGTTCCTTTACAAAGAAAAATCTTAACAGAACTCAGAAAAGTTTTTACTGACTGTTTAGACACTTCCGGATGTTTTTTGTAAAATTTCCAAAAATTAAATCTGAAAACGTTTCACCGAATCCAGGTTGAAAATCACTAATTTAAAGAGAAACAAAAAAAATGAATATTTTCAAAAGTTTATTAAAACGAAAAATGTGTGCTATATTAATTACTATATTCTATCTCTTGTTAGCAGAGATAATTCTATTACTAACACCTAACTTTTATTACTATGTGCGTGTGGAGGTAGATACCATATATGCGTGAAGGCACGGAAGTTGAAAGTCTACTAGATTTAAGTTGTCGCCTGTGCAATGAGAAATTCTAGAGCAAGCTAACAAATTAATTAGAAATTATAAGTTGGAGTAAATTATAAGATGGAATAAGACCCCATTTATACAGAGTTCTCGTAATGTCCCGAGGTTTTTGTGACATCACAGAAACTCTCTGTGCACCACTTCTATAATATCATTCTAGAATAGCCTATCTTATGAATTTAATTTAATTCGAAAAGTCGCCTGCGTACAAGCACCCGATATTTTGGATTTTCATTTGACATCAGAATAGGGAAGTAGTTGCATCTGATCGATTTCAATATTTAAATTTTATTGATTGATTCTGTAGATAAATCTATCACCGTTTGAATATGTCTCTAGAAGTGGACATTCTAACATTATAGGTATCTTCATATAATTCTATGTACATATTATTGATTTATTCCAAAAATAATATTCTAAAGCCCAAAAATAATTCTAATTGAAAAGTTTTTGTTTTCCCGAGAGTAGCAGAGTTGTTTATTTACAAAGAGAAACAAAGAGGTTAGTCTTTGCTTGATGCAAATAAACATACACACTTATATATCTAAATGATATATCTGTATGTATATATATATATATATATATATATATATATATACAGATATATCATTTCGATATATAGGTGTGTATGTTTATTTGCATCAAGCAGAAGACAACATCTTTGTTTCTTTTCAATGAAACTCTTTAGCCAGTTTTGAAATTTTTGTTACAATAAAGGAGAAATGAGAGAGAGGGAAAGGAAGAATGTGTTAGTAATCTAGTTGAGTATCACCGCATGCGTGATATTGTGACCAAGCCAGCTGTATTAAATATATACTATACAAGCTGTACTAGCGCGGCCTCCGGCACGCCATCTGCACCTTGGCCCTCCGCGGGCGATTCTGGCGGGCAGCGTCTCGAGACGGCCAAAAGTTTGTTTGCAATATAATTTTGTTCAACTGTATTTTAATTAAATATACTCGTATTTTATTAATTAAAAATCAGCTTCAAGAAATAATCTAACACATTGCGAAAGCAAAATAAAAAATTCTGAGTGTGTCAAGCTTACGCACGACGGAAGTGAAACTTCTAGTATTCCTCTCTCTTTCATTTCATTCTCTCTTTTTTTCTCTCTTACGTTAGTTTGAAGATTATAGGTTAAATAATTCAACGACGAAGCATAGATTTACTCTTTCTAATATTTTCTTATACATGAATGAATTTTGATTTATGTACAGTTCCAAAAATTCTTTTTAATGTTACATACAGCATTTTCATTTGTTTGAATGTTCAATAATAATTTTAGTGTTGAATGTGCTGTTTTTCCTCCGTCTAATAAAGTGGCAGCAATTCCAGATGATGTCATTTGTGCCAATATGAGCGAAATTAAAAATGTTTCCCTGTTCCACCTGGTGCATCCAAAAAAGAAACCATCTTCTTGAGCAGCGACTGCATGCATAATTTTTGTTCTGGTAACAATTTTGGTTCATTTGCTTGAACATATGCATTTAAACCATCAACATTGTACGATTGTTCACGTTGCATATCGCGATTAAATAAATCACTTACTGGCCGATTAACTGATGGCATCCCTAATTTAATTAGTGGTTGATTCGAAATGATCATGCATAAATCTTCCAACTTAATCAAAGATTCATTATATATTTCTGGCGAGAAATTTATATCTGGATCTCCTCGAATTCTACGTAGAGCATGTAATACATCTTCACTCATTGAAGCCTTATATTTTCCCCATAATTTAGGCGGGTTAGTTGGAAAACACGTTGTCAATAAAATGGCAAACAAACATCGTATTTGATGTGGCGATGAACCGAGAGCAGCATGGGCAAGAGTTGTATCCCAATGCGAATCTTCTTCTAACAATCGTAATGCTAGGCATGCACCATGATTCGTTGTATGTAATGCACTGAGATACTGGGAAATGTATTTATAATAAGAAACATTGATTAAGATTTGGAATGTTTCTTTCCGACAGGCTCAGGTTAGCCAACTAATAACAATAAAATAATCACATTTAATAATATAAATTTTTCTTTTTACTTAAGAGAGAATGGTGTATTTCTGTGAAACAGTTTAATTCTAAAGTTTAGGGAAAACAAAATATATCTATAATATAATCATAATACTTCTTCAAGGCCTTTGAGAACAATGAATTAACCCACACCCATTGTCTGCCTGGGTACAAAAGAAAAGATAAACCTTTTTTAAAACCCCAATTGGCATTCTACCTGAGAATAATTAATTTAATTATGTAAAATCGTGTGAAATCAAATCAAACCGATTTGGCCCAAAATTTAGATAAACCATCTGGAGCACTAAACAAACATATGGTGTGAATATGGTTTCGATACGTTCAGTGGTTTAGGCATGGGTCGATCACGCACATACATACTAAGGATTATATATATATAAAATTAAATTTACAAATTATGTCTGTATTCAAAATAGATTTTATTATCTTAAAAAAAAAGTTTCTGAAATTTTGATCTGACTACCTGTATACCCCTTTCTTCTGTTAAGAGGGGTTTCATTGTTTAAGACCTTGACCTTTCAGGGTAGGGATAATGTATTGTTTGCTTGGCCCTTTTAGAGAGGCTCTATTTCTATAGATCTTATCTGTCAATCAATTAAATATAAAAATAAAAAATAAAATCAAACCGATTTGGCTCAAAATTCTAGATAAACCATCCCCAGCACTAAGCAAACATATGGTGTGAATATGGTTTCGATACGTTCAGTGGTTTAGGCGTGGGTCGATCGCGTACATACACACAAAGGATTTTATATATATAGATATTGAAAAAAAAACACTGACACCTTAAGCCTCTCTTTTTTTTTTTTTTTTTTTTTTTAATCTAAAAATTCACTTTAATAGCTAGATTTAGTTTTCCATTTCTGATAAAAACAGTAAAAATCTCATATCAATATTGATCGAAAGGTATTTTTTTTTATTATAACTTTTTGTTTTCATACAGAACAATTTTTTTGATTTTATACAAAAAAAAAAAAAAAAAAAAAAAACATGAACGAGCTAAGCGACTCTATTCGTTAAATTGAAACTGCTAACGATATATTATTTAACAGAGATTCGGAAAGTGAGAGAAGCAAGCCATTTTCTATCTACCAATTTATTACCATTTGAAAAGAACTTTGTGAATTGATGTGAAAAACTATTTGATCTTATGTGCGATTCAATAACGTGGAATTTTTAAAAACCATCTCATCTCAATTAATGAATCATTTTGGAAGAGTTTAAATAAAAATATGACACGGATTAGAAATTGTCTTCTTGCAGTGATGCCAAAATTCATAATTATAGATTAATATCCTTAATTAAATGATATTTGAGTGAAAAAATTAAGCTGAAATTTATTGATTTAGGATGCTTAAAAAATCAAATAGATTTTATAACAAACAGATAAGAATAGTAAAATAAATATAAATATATACAAGTCCCAAATCTCAACGATAAACCGTGAACAGGGGATAAGACAGTTTTTATGACGGTCCAGAAACTAAGATTTTTTCGAAAATCATTAAAATTGCTGCTCTGCACTAAATATTAAGATGCTGTGACTACAAATTTCCATATTTTATGATTCTAATTTTTATTATACAATGCCTATCAGATAAAAAATCTTATTAAAAACCCAGGAATTATTTAACGGATTATAGTGGCGCTCACAAAAGTGGAAATAAAATTAAAAAATTTTGAATTATTTTGGAGATTTTTTTATTTATCTCTATACATATTTCGGGCTAGTAAGCTTCTTCATCAGAAGGTTTAACAGAAAACGTTTTCTGTTAAACCTCCTGATGAAGGGTTCATAGCCCGAAATATGTATAGAGATAAATAAAAAAATCTCCAAAATAATTTAAAAAGATTTTTTAATTTTTCTAATTTTATTTCCACTTTGTGAAACACCACTATAATCCGTTAAATAATTCCTGTGTTTAATATGTTTCACTACAAACCAACACCGCTTTCCCTAAACTTTATTATTAAAAACCGATGGTTAGCGGAGGGCCGAGTGGGACTGTTGGAAGAAATCTCGTAATTGACCCTTGTCCCAGTTTTGCCAACCTTAATTAAAATTTGTTCATATATTATGAACAATTAAGTCAGAATTCTTCTTATTTCACAATTAATAAACAATCTCCCATATCGTCACTCTTATATCAAAAAGTCGTATGTCAAAATTACTAAAACAATTTTATTGAATAAAATCACTTATATTCATTAGCTACATCTGCACTCAAATTATTGTATGTTATCAGATGAACTAAAGTTACAGATTAGAAACAAAACGCCAGAAGTATCAAGTATTTAGAGTTAATATAAAATGAAAACAGAGCTAATGAAAAGTGTAGATTTTTACATACGACATTTTGATATTACATCGACGATATATTCTCATGTTATTAACTAAATAAAATATCTGTTTTGGTGAGCGTTAATAATTTAGACAAAAGGAAGAAAAAGTTATATTCATGGAGATAAAAAAAAACGCGTGTTTGATTGCCAGATTGGTTTCTCTAGCGAGTTCCTAACATAATTATTTATCTTTATATATATATATATATATATATATATATATATATATATATATATATATATATATATATACATATATATATATATATATATACTTATATATAAATTTCATTCATTCATTCATTCACCTACAGCCTACAGGCCAAACTGCTGGACCTAGAAAGATGAAATTTGGAATGTAAATATTCGTTCAACGATTTATGATTTGCTAAGAAGGGATTTTTTGAAATTCGAGCCCTAAAGAGAGGAAAGGGTCCCAAAATTGGTTTTCAGCGGGCGGAGTACCTTGTCTAGAAAGAGGGCCACAGCAGGCTCCCGTTGCAGCTAGTTGAGAATAAAATTTCAATTCATTATTTTATTCTGTTTAAGAAAGTAAGGAATTCAAAAATACGAAATATAAATTTTATTTTATTTTTATTTATTAAATAATTGATTATAATGCAGCAATAGGCAAAAATACCATGACCTTTTAATCGAAAATACCGAAGGGTGAACTGCGATTGGAATTAGGTGTACACGTCTTTGGAATTATGTGGAATTATTTTAGAATTCATTAGATAATTCACCTTCATCAATTGTCTTCTACTTGGAAATGAAAGTGGAAGTAGGTGTACACGATATTAGGTCGCGGTTCACCCCTCGGAAAATACTATATGCTACAGGGGCGTGGAGATGAAGAGAGAGGAGGGACTCAAGCTTTGAATTAACTTAAAATTATTGGATAAAAATACTTGGTAGGTTTCACATTAAGATATAAAAAAATAAAACGAATTTATTTTTGGAGAATCTTTAATCTCGATATATATATTTCGGGTGACTAACCCATCTTCAGGAGAAGCAGAAAGTAACTGACCTGGATAAGTCGAAATTGAATACAAGTCAATGGTAAAATTTATTTTTTAAGATTCTTCAAAGAAAATGCAAAAATTATTTTTATTAAAATGTTAATAATTGTATTCGTTTGTTTAGGTGTCGTCAGATGTGACACTTCAAGCGACGAGCAACGGATCTGTAGTCGAAGGACGTAGCAGCTCATGGTTAGATCGGCTGGAAAGTTATGTGGCCAATCACGACCTGAGTATGGACCTCCTGGGGTCACGTGTGACTCTTTCAGCCAGGGCCATCGACCAGGGTGAGCTTCGTCTCAGCTTCGGAGAGAATGAGCAAGTCGAGGAAGGTAAGCGTTTCCAGCACGGAAAGATTTTGAGAAACAGACGCAACGACGGGAGTCAAAAGGTTTCTGGTGAAATGAAGAATTCTTGTTTTACTTGGGGGGCTTTCATCCAGTTGGAGGAGAAGAAAAAGTTTACTCACTCAGTTATTTTTGTGTTTTTATGATGTGGAATAACTTGACTAACAAGTAAAGTAGGGGTGACTACAGGAGGGAGGTTAAGATGCAGCAAAATGTGTCATTGAAATTTCTGGGGTGGGGTGGGGGGTTTAAAATTGTTGCAAAATTATCATTATATGCTAAAAATAAAAACGGTTAAGTTAATAACTTCAAGAAAAGATAATAAAAACCTCTTCTAATTCTTTAGAAGTGAATAAAATATAATGTATAAGGGGGGGGGCATGCCTGAGAGTTATTTACTTTAAAACAATCCAATCCAACCCTAATTTTATAATAACAAGATTGAATTATCCAATTAATAGTAAAATATTCATTGGGCACTCTCTTTAAATATTCGGTAGATATTGATAAAAGAAAAAAATATTCTGAATTTTCAAATTTCATAAATATTATTTTAGGAGGTTATTATAAAAAGGTATTTGAGGATAAAATGTTCCCAATATAAAACTTATTGAATATTGATAATTTAAGACCACATGGTTCTAGGCGTCCTTACGTGCGGCCCGTGATCATTATGATGCGCGAATTGTATTTTTTTTTAATCTGGTATTTCAAAATGTATTTTAAATTGCATTAAATTAATTAAGATAAATAGATAATTTCACAAAGAATAACATAAAAAATAATAATAATAAACTTCAACAAGAGAAATTGATTTAAAAATAGGCGAAATGAAATGCAAAAATCACACTGAAAGAAATAGCCATTGATATTTGTTACTTATTTTAAATAAGACACGAAATAATGTTCGGTGTATGTGACTTGACTAATAATGTTAAAACTATTTTTAATTATGGTTATTACCGAGAGGTGAACCGCGACCTAAAATTGTGTACACCTACTTCCACTTCCACTTTCATTTTCAAGTAGAAGACAATAGATGACAATAGATTATCTAATGAATTCCAAAGTAATTCCAAATAATTCCAAAGACGGTGTACACCTAATTCCAATCGCGGTTCACCCCTCGGTTATTACCATACAAATACGTAAATTTTGTTGATGGGTCATTCATTCAATGCATGTTTTCTTTGGTTGTAATATTGATTGTTTTCTCATTTACACTGATTGAACACTTTCAGTGTACCTCTGTATTCACTTACAATAAAAATAACTAAATACGAAATCCGTTGTAAAGGCAGAACTCGAAAAACATATTAAAAAAAATCTACTTTGTGCGAGGCCCTTGGAAATTTTTAGGTCGTCAATCCGGCCCATGGTGCAATTTAGGTTCACTCCTATGTGTAATTGATAGTGACCAAAAAGAGGGTGGGGGGAATATATAAATAGATTAGAAAAATAGAGCTTCGCCTGTGTGTTCTAGGTTATGAATTCAAAACGAACGCTCTGAATTGCGGGCTGCATCATTAGGCGCTAAATATTAAATCCTTGTGTATTTCAATATCACTAAAATAAAAAACAAAAGTTATAAATTTGATAGTTAAAACTATTTTTAATTATGGTTATTACCATACAAATACATACATTTTGATGTTTAGTCATTCAATGCATGTTTTCTTTTCGTATCTAATTGTATAATTGTTTTTTTCACATTTACACTCATTGAACACTTTCAGTGTACCTCTGCATTCACTAACAATAAAAATTACTAAATACGAAATCCGTTGTAAAGCCAACCAGATCATAATAAAAATTAAAAAAAAATTAAAATTATTCTTATATGTGTGCGCCCCTTGGAAACTATTAGGCCCATGGTGCTGTTTAAGTTGGCCTGATTTAAGACAAATTAATCAATTTATTTAAATCCGAACACAATTTCTGAATATTTATTACTTAGAATTAAATATATTTCGATATAATTTCTCTAAATTATAAACTTTTATGTTATTTTTGTTAAATTATTGCGTTCTCTTAAAAAAATATATATAACATCAAGAACCAGTAAACTTTCTTTTAGAAAGTTTACGATTTGTTTTATATTATATCATATAAAAATGTAATAAATGTCATCTAAAAAGATAACCAACTACATTTATTTTGATATTTAATATTTTTCTTTCACACAAATTTTGTCAAGAAATGGGATGAGGAGGTGCGGATTGATTTCGAAAAAGACTTTCATCATTATTTTGGATAGTTGCTGATTTTTATTTATTTAACGAAAATATTTTGTTTGTTTGATGAATGAAAGTTTAATAGTGATGTTTGATATAGGCTAGAATTTACGGGATCTCATCATCCAATCACTTACAACTATCGTAGTGATTGATGGCACTTGTTTAAAAGTTTTAACCAACGTGTAAATAAATAAACTGACTTTCAGTGAAGTGTCTTTGGTTTGATTGATAATTTTATTTTGTCGAAAATAAAGACTTTCTTATTTGGTTGTCTATGATAAATAAATTCAATCTATCTATCGAAAGAGAAGTTTCGGTTAAAATCTCATCCGAATGCACGACGCAGACGTCCTTTCGATAAACATGTCAATCAATATGTATATAAGATCTTCGAGATTTTTATATTCAGATAAGGACAAAAATATTAAATTATATTTTGGATCTGAATTTCCTGCAAGTTTCAAAGAATTTTTGTTATATTTTCATCAGAATGCACAATGGTTACAATTTATATAAAGACTTATAATTCTATAGTTTTTTCTAACCGAGTTTCCTTGCAATAAATAGCCTTTTGCAAATAAAATATTTTTTGTATACTACCAACACCTAACATGTAAGAAAGTATAATAAGAAAAATAAAAAATAAAAAAATGGGGACCATTCAATTAATCCAATATTTTCCTTTAAATTAATTGAAAAATATAAATAAAAATAAAAATAAAAAATTATAAAAGAATAAAATTTTTATTTATTTTTATCTAGGCATAACATAGGTCTCGGTTTGAAGGTATGGTTCCGGCGTCCCGGTTAGTTTGTCATTTTGTCCCAGTTATTTGGAAAAAATTTATTAAGTATGAAATAAATTTTATTAGATTTCACGACGCGATTAGAAATACAGATAAATAGAAGAAAAAGTAAAAACTTTTTTAATATTAGGTACACTAGATAGAGCCGGAACAAATAATTTCATTTTTACAATTTTATCTGAATTTTAATGAAGTCCAATTGAATATTCTCTCTGTCTATAATGAGTTTTGTTTTAGTCCGAGTGCAAAAGGCCATTCCTAGAATAATAGAAATTAAGAAATTAATATATAATAGTCTGAAAACAGGTTTGAACTTGTAAGTGGATGCCACTTACAAGTCCGCACCTGTTTCAGGCATCCTTGCAATACCCCTTAGCTCTATACAAAGAGAGATCATTTTATCCACGCTCGTTGTAGGAGTAATTATTTTCATCGATCAGATTCTAATCAAAGAATCCCTCACCCGTACATTAAATAATAAAAAAAGTGAAAACATTTTCAAGACACGGTACACTAGAGCTGTCTTATTAATAAATTTAAAAAATATAAATTATATAAATTCTCATATAATTAAAATACAGGTATGAAACCAGGAAGTTGTTCTTTTTTTAAAAAAATTTTTCCATCATTTTTAAAAAAAAATGACACTTATATTAAATATAAATTGTTCATAAAGTTATGCCCGAGGGGTAATCCGCGATTGAAAGTAGGTGTACATCTCTTTGGAAGTATTTTGGAAGTACTTGGAAACATTTGGAAGTACTTGGAAATATTTGGAAGTACTTGGAAATATTCGAAAGTACTTGGAAATATTTGGAAAAACTTGGGAATATTTGGAAGCACTTGGAAATATTTGGAAGTTCAAGTGGAAGTAGGTATACAGCATATTAGGTCGCGGTTCGCCCCTCGGTTATGCCTTAAAATCTTAATAGAATTCAATATTTTCTGCATTTTGTACCAGCTATTCTAAAGCTAGAGATTCCAGAATCTAATCAGTCCTGTATATTGATAGAAACGAACTTTTTGACATTACTTTTTTGGACTATCGTGGGTATCGGGATTCAGACAGACAAAGAGAAAAAAATCATAGTTGAAAAATATTTTTCTCCGCGTTTCAAACATTTTAAAGCACAATGAACAAATATTTATTTTTATGCGTGATTTAATACTAGAGCCGCCTGGGAGGAGAGTAATTATTAACCTACGATCATGCTAGTGATATACCATAATATATTAATAGTTTTATTCAGTTAAGAATAATTAAAAATCATTCCTACATAAGTGTTGTTTTTTGTTAACGACTTCGCAAAAAAAAGGCTAAATTTTGAATAAGAAATTCATACTTTTCTGAATATATTCTCTTTTTGTAAAATTACATAGAAAGTGCTCATTTTTACTTTACCATTCAGGGTATGGTCAAGTATTATAATCGTGCATGAAAAAAGTGTTTGTTTTGTTTGTTTTTTTTTTTTATTCATTTTTTCGAAATATCTAAAAAATGGCTGAAACTATTTTGATAAAAAAAATTGAGAGAAACCATGGCGAATTATATATAAAAATGGATTAATTAAATTCTTAGAAAAAATAAGACGCGCTTTGAAAAAGATATATAGATATACCCATTATTTATTCCAATATCTGTTATGGGAATTACAAGTGCATTTATATAAAAAATGTGTGTATCTCAGAAGATTATCACTTATCTTTAAAATTAATTTTTTTTTTATCAAATAATTATATTTATTTAGAATTTGTATATTCGAATTTTATATAAATTTTACATATTTATTTAGTTATTTGTTTTAAATTTTACTTTCATATACGGGATGATCTAGCATTCTATCATGGATGGAAAGTGTGATTTGTATTATTATTATTATTATTTTTTTTTTTACTTTACGTAATTGTGCATGAAAAAAGTGTTTTTTTGTTTGTTTTTTCGAAATATCTAAAAAACGGCTTAAAGTAATTTATTTTGTTAAAAAAATTGGGCAAAACCATGGCATTTTGACGGATTATAGTGGTGTTCACAAAGTGGAAATAAAATTAAAAAATCTTTTAAATTATTTTGGAGATTTTTTTATTTATCTGTTAAACCTCCTGATGAAGGGTTCATAGCCCGAAATATGTATAGAGATAAATAAAAAAATCTCCAAAATAATTTAAAAGATTTTTTAATTTTATTTCCACTTTGTGAAACACACTATAATCGTTATAATTCCTGTGTTAATATGTTTCACTACAAACCAACACCGCTTTCCTTAAACTTCATGGCATTTTGGTCTACAAAGTTATCAAATATAAACCTAAATATTTACATGTTAAATCATAAATGTTAAAAATATTCTTGCTACTAATATTGATTAACTTCACCTACTAATAATTTCAAGTGTCTCTTCAAATCAGGCAATTAATTGTTTGAATATAAATAGAATTGTCAACAACCTACGTGTTAATATTAATTTTACCCTCTTGAAAAAAAATTATTCGCTTATTAATAATAGCAGTATTGTGAAAAAGTTGAAGAGACACTTGTTACAATTTGTCATTTGAATACGATTACAATCAAATTCAACTGGACATTTGGTTTGGTTGAAAATGGTTGATGTTGGGAAATTCTTTCTAAATTTTTTCTTTTTGATTTCCTCTTTGATTTCTTAATTTAAAATATGTGTTGTTTGTGCTCTTTTCATGGTCTGCTTCACCCTTTTTTAGGAACCGCTCCTGTCGCCCGCTTGTACGTAAAATCCCTTGGAGTCCTGGCTTCTTTCGTTCAGTTACTCGCAAATAAACTTCGAACTCTTGTTAGCTTCGTTCAATTCATCATTTCTATCTACCAATTTCTTCAGCCTTAAAAGTTAGTTAGTCTCTTATATGGTTTTATGGTTTTTTAAGGAAATTAGACACGTAGCTAATACATGAAAAAGGAAAATTTATTGATATCTACTGAATCGAAATAAAAAATATTTATATTTTATAATCGATCAAATACCTTCTCGCTTACTATTTCATATATTTAGATTTAGAGCATGAATTTTAATGAATCTGGGAATGAGTTTGAGTATAAAATATATATCTAATCTAATCTGATATTTTCTGCAAAAATAATCATTCGATTAAAATTTTAATGTGATTTTCGATTTCCGTAAAATTTAGTAGGTACAGTTCACTCTTAAAAATGTCAAGTTTTTATTCTTTTTACTTTACGAGCTACATTGGTCTGACAAACGAACAGACAGGCTTATAGTTGTATCGACACTAACAGGGTATAATTTTTTAAACAATTATTTCAATAAATTATATGTTTAAATTTGTTTGATATATCACTAATTAGTAATTACCAACCCTCTTCAGTCAATTATTGTATTGACAATACGATTTAGTAAAATCAAATGATAATTCTATTTATCCTATTTCCCTCTTTTGGTCTTATTAATAAACCGAGTGATTGTAAATCCAAGGTAGAAAATTAAATTAAAATTTCAAGCGTGATTTTTTTAACAACTTTTCACAAGTTCAAATGCCAAATTTCTAATTGATTGATATACCTACTCATGTATTTAATTTCAAACTGAAACATTCCGATTTTGAATGTATCTAAAATTATAATTATGTACTAATTATGATGTACATTTCATTAATAATAATTAGTCCTCTCGTGAGTTTCTAATCATTAAAGGTTTCAAAGTTTGACTATAAATAAGATAATTCTGGAATTCTTCAAAATCCATTCTACGAGCTGGAAGTGAATAATTGGAACTTCCTCTCTTCATTCAGACATTCTCAATGCTAACTTGAAAATCAGTTGAGAAATTCATTAGCATCGTGTTTTCGACCTTTGACATTTAGTAAAGCAAACATTTCCAAAGAGAAAGATCAAAATAACAATTATTTCAATAAAAAATGTTCATTAATATCTTCTTGTGGATTTCAAATACCTAAATGAGCTTTTAAAGCTAAATGTTTAACAGAAGTAGAAAACAAAAATGCATACACATTATATCAATATGTTATTCAATATTTGGTGATTATTAACCTTATAAATGATTGAAATTAGAATTATATTTTGGGAAATTAATTTTCTATGGATCATTAAATTAAAATAGATTATTAAATTCTAATAAAGTGGGATGTCATAATTAAAGCAATATTTTCAAATTAGAATCCATTTGGCGGCGATATAAAGATATTTGAGTTGATTAATTGATATATATATATATATATATATATATATATATATATATATATATATGCCTTTGAATTTTATTATTCTCTTTTATAACAGTTTCTAATTTCATCTATAAATTGATTGATTTTCTTTTTATATCTTTTAATCTGAAAAGTCGAATATTTATATCGGCGGCCGTCTTGTTAGCCAAGGGTTCAAAAATACTTGAGATATTAAATTCGTTTTTATTTGTCGATGATAAAGAAAGAATGGACGTATTTGGGGAATTTCGTCATAATTACCTCACACCCCATGATAAAAAACATTTTTTATTTTAGATTTCACCAAAAATACTTTCCTCCCTAATATATAGTAAATGGATTAAAATTTTAACTATCTTATTTAGTTTATACAATCAACAATCCTCTCTCAGACTGACAGACGGGTAGACAGTCAGACATCGCATTGATACCCAAAGAGTCCTGTTTTACTTTTGATTTGAACCCTAAAAATAATGAGAATTTTCAGGGCCGGTCCAAGAGTTTTTCGCGTCCTTGGCAGATTGTTAACTTGAGCCCCCCTTCCAAATAAAAAAACAATAAAATATGCTAAAAATTTTAATTATAAAATTCAAGTACAATATTATATTGGTATGACTTCATGGTCAAAGGTAAAATAATAATAATAATAAAAAAGTACAATATTATAGTACCATTTATACATAAAGAACTATAAACAAAATAAAGAATTCTTTTTGTTAAATATCTTTTTTAGAACATTCAACAATAACACAACTATACAAAAAAATTTTTTTCCTTGTCCTAAAGTTTATTTCATGATTTTTTCTATTCATTGTGCACCAAAATAAAGGAAAAGTGCGTATATTCAGTATAAAGTTTGCTTCTGTAGTGGTTATAATACTAATAAACGACGAAAAAGGCTATTTTGACCTATTTTAGAGTCCCATTAGATATTAAACAGAAATATTTGAAATAAAAATATTTTATTGACGTTATAGAAAACAGCTTCCTATTTGATTTTCAAATTACTACTTGTTTGTAACTCAATTATAACTCGAATTATAACTAAAAATCTAAGACCATATCTTTTAATATATGTTTATTATCCTTTATAATCACGTAGTTTTAGTTTTTTAGTTATAACTCGAGTTCTAATTGAGCTAAAAACAAAGCGTAATTTGAAAATCAAAGAGAAATCTGTTTTCTATTACTTCAACAAAATATTGTGATCTCAAATATTGTTGTTGAATATTTAATGGGACTCGAAAATAGGCCAAAATGGCCTTTTTCGTCGTCTTGATCGATAATATCTCCAAAACAAGAGCTAATCGGTAATTTTTATGGTGATTTTTGAAGTCAGGTGGTGGAAATACATAAGAATCAGCTATTATTGAGCCCGAGGCATTTTCATTGTTGGGCAGTGTAATATCATTTGCATTTATACCGTTTAGTATTTCGTGCTCCTTTTAAATCAGAAATAACCCAATCAGTCTATCTTTTGGACCATTGAAGAACCAAGATTAGTTTTAATTATTTTCTTTTTTATCTTTAACTTTTAGTGGTCTAGAGGTGGCTGCCTACTCAGATTAAATCTAGGACCAGCCTTGAGTGACTGGGAGAACTGGAGACAAACTTTCCAAGAATGACATTTAAAGCATGAGACAGTCTCCTTTCTTTAGATTTATGCGTAAATTTATTTTTCGATTTTCTCTTGACTGTAAGACCTTATAACCTTTCTGGAAAATACTTTGAAAAGTTTATCTAAAAACCGGCGGAATGACTCATTAGTCTGAAATTCGAGTTTTTTTCTTTCTCTATTCTTTCTGTTTACTCTTTAAATGATATTCAATTTGTCTGTGACATTATAAAAAAGTAGTTTTTTAAATGAATTTTAAAAAAGTTTTTTAATTTTTTTTTCTAACTTTTGCAAATTTACATTTTTATTTGCCTGTCTATGATTATATTATTATATATTTTTTCTATAAATAATTATTATTAAAGATTTTCTTTAGGAGACGGACTGGTATTAAATATTATAATTTATTTTAAAATCTAGACAAAGAAAGAAGGTCATTTTTAACCGACTTCTAAAAAAGAGGAGGTTATCAATTCGACCGATTTTTTTTTCTTTTTTTTTTGTGTGTCTATGTTACCTGATTTCTTCGCCAAATGTGAACCGATTTTGATGATTTTTTTGCATTGGGTTCAGTCTAGTTTCCGATTGGTACCATATGAATTTCATTGGATTGGACCTTTTTTGTTATGTATGTTCGCGCATAACTTCTTTGTTTATGAACCGATTTTAATTATTCTTTCTGCGTTTGGATAAGTACAGCTCCAAGGTAGTAAGGATAGCTATTTATTTATTTATCTATTTTATGTATGTTCAGCGAGAACTTTTTGCCACGTGAACCGATTTCGATGATTCTTTTTTTATTAGAAAGGGGGTACCTTATGGGTGGTCCCATATTAATTTGGTCTAACTTCTGATGATATGATCAATGACAAAATAACCTAAATCTCCAATTCTTATGAGTAAATAATCTAAATTATAATAAATAAAATCTTTTATAAAAAAAAGCAATTTTAAAACTTTCATTTAAAACCCGCTAACGTTTCGAGAGAATTTCTATATTTATGAATTGAATTTTTTATCATTTTCTGATTCATTCGCTCTTACGAGATGCATACAAAATATTATCTTAAGACACTATTAATAATATCAGTAAAAAGAAAAAAGAAAAATAAATTTTATAAAAAAAAAATTAAACCGACTTCAAAAAAAATAAATGCAACAAATAAAATAAAATGCACTAAAAGGTATAAAATAATTATCTAATTTAGTTACAACTAAACGACGAAATTTTTAGATGAAATCACTTTTTGAAGTCGGTGCTAAACAAACTATTTAACCGAGCTTACTCGCCAAAAGTACTAAGTAAGATCCGTCGAATTCGATTCATAAAATCTATGTTTGCCACCGACTTCAAAAAGTGATTTCATTTAAAAATTTCGTCGTTTAGTTGTACCTAACTAAATTAGATAATTATTTTATACCTTTTAGCGCATTTTATTTTATTTTTGAGTTATTATTCTTTTATTTGTTGGATTTTTTATCTTAGAATACTTAGATCTTAATACATAATATATTGATATATATTAGTTGAAAGTTTCTTTTTGCTGAGAGTAGCAGAATTTTTATAAATTAAAGAAGACAATAAATACATTATATATAGGGTTCACCATGTTTTCTGGAGAGTTGGCTTGCCACTCGGATTCGATTCCTGAGGAGAGGAACCCTCCTGGCCTATATAACAAACATTTATTTCTACAGTTTTTAAGGGTTTTTAAGGAATTTGGTGTTGGTACTTGGTGAAACATTTTTTAAATTATTGGATAAAAAATACTTGGTAGGTTACTTTCTGTTGCTCCTGAAGATGGGTTAGCCACCCGAAATATATATATATCGAGGTTAAAGTCTCTCCAAAAATAAATTCGTTTTATTATTATATCTAAATTTGAAACTTATCAAGTATTTTTTATCCAATAATATATTTCTACTATGATCTAAATTTAAAATTGGCTTTCTTTCTTTGTCTGACTTTAAAATCAATCTAAACGCTTCCGTAAGATGTTTTGAAATGTTCAAAAATCCATCTATATTTTCATAAGATTTAAAAATTGTAAAATACTCAAAAGCTAGAATTAATTATTTATTATTATTATTCAAGTACCATATTCGATTCCGAACGTCGATGGTTATTGAGGCGAGTATCCTCTCCATCGTAATTTTCCTGGGAGGAAATTTTCACAGAGGTGGTTTCCTATTGCCTTCCCTGAAGGGATCAGATTATAGATAGTCAAATATTTGCACCAAGTCGGGCTTATAGCACGCGCCAGCTTGTTTAGAAGGCATGCTCTATAACCACTCGGGCATCCTGACCCTATAAATTATTATTTTTAATAATCAATAATATTTAATAATAAATAGTTTTGAAAACTTTGGTTCACTTACCCGAAGGCATGGATGCTACTTGATCTCTCTAAGCTCTTAGTCTTCTTAAAGGAAATGATAAGGGTACCTATCGACCTTCATATAAAAGATAAATATGAATAAAAAATATTAAATGTTCTTCTTTTTTAACCGACTTCAAAAAAGGAGGAGGTTCTCAATTCGACTGAATTTTTTTTTGTCTCTATGTTAATTTTGATTAATAAAATGTATATGTTTGGCACCGACTTCAAAAAGTGATTTCATGTAAATATTTGATCGTTTAGTTGTAACTAAATTAGATCGTTAGATTATTTTCTACCTTTTAGTGCATTTTATTTAATTTTTGAGTTGTTATTATTTTATTTGTTGCATTTAATTTTTTTGAAGTCGGTTTTATGGGGGGTCGGATAGGCTAGTCGGTAGCGTATCATCCTGCTAACCAAGTGGGCCCGAGTTCGAATCCGGCTCGAGGCATTCGGCTAAAATCTGACCCCCGCCCCGGGGTAGAGACAAAATTTAAAAAATAAATAGTATCGTAAATTGGCATATGGTTAGAAAGACCGAAAAGCCACAAAAAAAAAATCCGTTTTATTTTTTTTTTTAGTTATTTATTGAGTTTTTGAAAGTTTTTAATTTAAAAATAGTATCTTTAGTTTAAATCACAAAAAATTATATTATCTATATTCAACACAATTTGAATTTTCGGATTTTTCAAGAATTCAAAATCCTTCATGTATTCCAAAGTGAGTTTGAAACTTTTTACCAAGCAAAATATTTCCAGTTTAAATGTATATCTGTCATTTTTTCCCAGGCGAATAAAATCCAAATTGGCTTGAAGAGAGATAAATAGAGGATAATTTCAGATGGAATTATTGGACCAACAGCATGTTTCTGGTCAAAGAGACCAGATCAATCAGTATTGTCTCAATTCTTGGTTTATATACGAAGCTGCAATTAACATCAAAGCTCATTATCAATGCAAAACTCCTAGAGCGTTGGTGTCCCCTGATGCTGCTTGACTTTATTTAAAAGTTTTATTTATCCCTCAACCAGGACACCAATAGATCATTTTCTTCCTCTCTCATTTAAATATCTAAAGGAGCAATTTCCAGCTTAAACAACAAAGGATAGCCGTTTCATAATTTTTGAATTAAAATACCTTAATAAGATTCTTTTGTCATCAATATCAATGGATTTTAGTCGTTTAATCGTTCACCTGAAAATTCCGATACGTTTGAATGATTTTCAAATATGTAATTCGTCTACCTCTGTCTATTATTATCATTATTCCGTACAACAAATATCCATAATTTAACTAATATGTGATATACATTTAACAAGAGATTCAAAGGGAATATATTTTTCAAATGAATCAAAAAACATACTATTGAAATAATGTTTTAATATTAAATTACAATCAATCAACCTTAATTATTGTATTATTTTGCTTTGCTTTTTATAATTATATTTTTTTTATTTTCTAAACTTTTAATAAATGCTCGTAATACACAAATAATAGGTTAATTATTAAACGAGCGAAAAATCATTTTGAAACATAATTATTTTTCTGTCTATTTGTTTGAATTTCGATATCCACAATAACTCAAGAACAAAAAAGGTCTTAGTGGTGGCAAAATGTTTGGATATTCAATGTGCAGAACTAAATAAGATTTTTTGCTTTCTATCTTTAGATCTGCCGGGTGAAAAATGGATAACATTTTCTTTTCTTTTGAATGATTTTATGAAGATTACTAGTTGCAAGGCTCGCTCCCTGGACCTCCACCCCTCGAACTCCCCCAAAAACCCACCCAGCACCACCACTCCAAAGTACATACAAAACCTTAATTTTATATAATATATAGATAACTAGCTGCAAGGCCCGTCTTCGGCGGCCCTCTTGCTAGCCAGGGGCACACCCCCTGGACCCCCAGCCCACGAACCCCACCCTCACTCCCACTCCCACTTACCACCCCCCGAAATCCACCCAGCACCCCATCCCCGCACCATGCCCAACCCCCGCCCCCAGACCACCACACAAACACTCCACCCGCACTCTAACCCACGAACCCCACCCCGCGAAACCCCCGCACCATGCACTCGTGTCCAACCCACGCCCCCACACCACCACCCGCACCCCACCCACCTCGGACCCCACACCCCATCCACCTCTGACCCCACCCCGTGCCCTCGAACCCTGCGCACCACCACCCCGCTACGCCCCCTGGACTCCACCCTCTCCCCCTGCACCCCCACCCTAATCCGCCTCACTCCCTCACCCCACCCCCATTCAACCCCGCGCACCCCATACCCTAACCCATCCCCACTCCATTCCACAACCGCACCCACCCTCCGAACCCAGTTTTTACATTTCTAGCCTTCTAGGGACCCACAGATTATGTATACAAAATTTGGTTGAGTTTGGTCCAAGATAAAATTTTTTAATTTTTTCCCTCCCTCCCCCTCATTTTGGGTGGTTAGTTTTTGTATTTCTAGCTCTCTAGAGGCCCAGAGATTATGTATACAAAATTTGGTTGAGTTTGTTCCAAGTGCAAGAATTTACATTTTTTCACCCTCCCCCCTTTTTGGGCGATTTTTTGGGGTAATTTTTTCAAACAAAAGTTGTCAGAAATCACATCCCCTACAACTTTGTTTGTTCATAAAATTTTCCGTAGGGTTAATAGTTTAGGAGTTATTTGATAATTTTCATTCTTGCGCCCCCCAAACCCCCTTCTGGGGTCAAAATATCAAAACGTTATATAGCTAAAAACGTAAGTTAGAAGACATCTAATGTAAATATGAAATTTCATAATAATCCCTTCAACCGTTTTTACGTGAATTGTGAGCAACTTTTCGGAAACGACGGAAACGGACATACATACACACAGACAGACAGGGATTTTGTTGAGGGTGTTTTCGTTCATAACTTTGCTTGAAACGTGTGCAACCAAAATTTGGCGTGATTTGGAGCAATGTACAGACAAAACCTTAATTTTATATATATAGATTTAATTTAAATTAGTAACCATGACGACTGTTTTTGTTGGGGGACGGACATAGATTCATAGATTCATAGATACACACAGAGGCAGGTACAAATGCGCTTTAGTAGTATAGGATAAGTCATAGGGTTTAGTTATTATAAACATTTAAATAAATAAACAGTTTTTGTTCCAAATCATCTAAATAATTAATCAGTTTATTTAAAACCTAGTATTAGTTCATTGCAAATATTAATATGAATTAAAACCAAGAAATTGAAATATAACAGTCGAAGCCAAATTCAATGTATACTTTATTTTATGTAAAACAATTGATTCAATAAATTTATTAGTATTTAAATATAACAATATTATTAAATCAAAATATAACTTATGACTAGTTTATTATTAGTGGGAAGGGTGGCTGCTTCCAATATAGATTATCATCTGAGAAATTTGCCGAACACGTACCAAATCTTGAAAAAGTTTTGACTTTTTTTTCCCAGTTTACATTTACTTTAATATTCAATCATGTATTAATAAAAGGTTCCCACAAAATGTCTCTGTCTGAATTTCTATATAAAAGTAAAGAACAAATATATGAAACTGCCTCGCCACAGGTTCCTGTATGCTAGATAGAGCTGCAAAGCTGCATTTCGAAAACAATGGCAGTAGGCTATGTAAAAACACGTTACACATTTTCGTGAACCTAAATCGGTTTACATTGTCCGAAATAAATTTTCAGGAGTATTTACGGATAAATTAAGATTTTGAATAACAGCTAGAATCTATCTGATGGTAGTCCTATATGGAAGGAAACGACAAAGGCCAGAGCCCTAAGCATGAGAGGGCTGGTTGTTTTGTGTGGAAGATAACACAATCAACCCAGCATCCAATATACTTGCAGTCAGAGTGGAAATCGTTTTTATTCCATTAGTGGCCGACAATTTCCCAGCAAATTTGATTGACCCTTCCGTCCTGGCTGTACCGCTCTTCCTATTTTCAGCTCGGCCTGATTTCGTCATTCGCCAAAATATATTCGAAACGAATAATTGATTTGTCATTAGAATTGAAAGAAAAAAACGAAGTAGAACCAAATATTTTTGAATAGACTCTCGAGTTTTATTTTCCAAATGCATTCGCGCGCCATCTAAATCGTTTGATTGTAAGTTATTTGTAGATTCAATTCCATCCTCTTCTAATTAAAAAATTAAAAAATTTTAAATTAAAATTAATTATTAATTTTTAATGTTATAAAACAATGTATCCTTTACAAACCTATGATTTACTAATGATCATGGAACGGATTTATTCTTCCGGCTTTCCGTTCTTCGTTCTTATATTAAACTAGCTGACTCCCGGACCTTCAGCATCACCTGGCCCCTGGCGGGGACCGTCTCGTTCCGGGCCTGGATTCCTTGCCTGTCATTGGTCCTTGATGTCTCCTGAATACCCTCCCCGCATCCGATCACATTTACCCTATCAAACCTATCCCTACACCTGAACCCTCTCCTCCCCTTCTCTGATTACTCTCCACCCCACCAATCCCCCCTCCTTGATGGGATAGAATTTAAAAAACTGTTCTAAACTGTAATTTGAAAAAGACACACCTATATCCCAAACATAAGCTCCATAAGTTAAAAAAATATAGAAGATACGATACCTTTAGTGTTTAAGGCAAAATCAAAAATTGCCCATTTTTTGGCTCAAGGGTTTTCGATGTAATCCAAAATATGTTCAAAGACTTTTTTGTAGCGTGAAATATACTTAATAAATGATATTTCTAGACGTTTACATTTTTAAAACAGTGTTTATTAAAAAACCCTAACAATCTGGTCAAGTTGAATACACACTCAAATAGTTATAATTACATTACATTATTACATTGGAATTGATTGGGTAAGTCTGAAAGAAGATTGTGGGAGTTAAAGCCTTTCAATTTCGTTAGAAACACATCGCCTATACTCCATATGAGTTCATGGTATAACCAGCATGACGAGTATACATATATAAAATAAAATTTAGTCTTTTTTAATAAATAAAACATGAAAACAGTAAAATGTTTCATATTATTTTCCAATTTCGTATTTATTTTTTCAGTTGAGTATTCATGATATAAATTCATTGAATTACGATATTCTTATATAACATTTTCCAATCAACAACATGCGTTGATTTGTTTTTCTCTGTTAGTTAAAATAATTCCAACTCTAAATGAATGGCTAATGACTCAATGTTATATATCATACATTTCATTCTGCTATAGAACAATCCAAAAATAACACTAAATGAATTTATAGAATACATAGGGTAAATCCGGGATACAAGGAGTAAACGCGAGACATGTCGCACCTCTCTGGGAGTAAGATATTTGCTAGATATTAGACAAATGTCTCCGCCCTTTCCCTTTTTTATAGATATTACCATGGCTTTTGTTCTGACAAAATAAAATGGATAATCCCACCAAAGGCTTCATTTGCGCGAAATACACGGTTTTCTAAGATTCAACACCCCTGCGCGCTTAAACTGGATACTAATCGAACAAACGCATTCGCCAATTCATTTATCCCTATGACTTCTAGAGACTGGAACTCACTTCCTCCGACCGTCTTTCCAGCAAATTATAACCTTCAATCTTTCAAGACCAGCATCCACAGATACCTTCGACTCCTACCCAATCCCTAAACCTCTCCTTATCTTCACGATACAAGGGTCCACCACGGACTACAGAGGTTGTACCTTCTTGGTGCAACTTCTTATTGTACCAATATCATTATAAATTTTTTTTTTAAAAATTCAATGAAGGTTATTGCACTATGTTTTTGACTAATATTTTTAGTGATATTATTTAAAAACTAAGATAAAACTCACACCATTTCATCAAATATTTTCCTTAAGATTAACTTGACATTTAATTAAAATATAAAATTTATTTATAGACAATTGGATTGGCCTCTAAACGGCTTATACATCTTATGTATTTAATAAAACAAAAAATTGATTTTATTTTTATTATCGCAAATCATATAGGCTTGAAAAATAAATAAATAAATGTAAAGTTAAAGACAAATAATAAAAACACGAAAGGGCACTTTTATAAGCATAGATAACGCCTGACCATGGCAACTTGTGCCAACATGCAGCGAAACATGTCAGTACTAGTAAGCTGATGATTTATTGAAAAGAAATATTTATATTTATACAAGGGCTCTTTTATCATCATCGCCTGCTGATTATTGAAGAAAAATAATTAAAATGATACATTTAGCAGGGTCATTATTATCCTTAATAAATATTACATACATATTCAGTTTATTCAAAATATTTTATTTAATAAATTATCTATCTAGGCACACGGCAGTGTGTCAGCCAAGTTCGAAAAAGAACGGGCGGCGCACCGGCCATGTGAACATTTACACCGCGGGGTGAACCGCGACCTAAAATCGTATACACCTACTTCCACTTCCACTTTCATTTCCAAGTGGAAAACAATAGATGACAATAGATTATCTAATGAATTCCAAAGTAATTCCAAATAATTCCAAAGACAGTGTACACCTAATTATAATCGTGGCTCACCCCTCGATATAAGCGAACCATTTCGAGCTACTTTCGACCCCTCCCCCGCGTTAAATGTAAATTAACTTTCGAATATTTATTGGCAGCCGCTTGGGGCGCTCATTAACAGAGATTAAAAAAATAAACAAATATACATCATATTCCTATGGGAAAAGTATTTTTGTTCCCAGTTAAAGAAAGCCTCTAGTACCTAGTTGGTGATTTTCAGTAATATTCTTTTTATGTGAAGTTTAGTCATAAAAGATTGAACAGTAGGATCTAGGAAAGAAATCATTGATGTAAACGAAATTATCATTTCTAAGTTTGATTTGTTTCTAATTTGACGGTGAAACAACATTGTCTTGTATTTTTGAAAATCGCGTTTTGTCACTCAGAGCACATAGCTATGTACTTTGTCATTCTTGAAATCTCATTAATCATTAAGAGATTTGACTATTTTCAGTTTACACCTGTCAATTTGAAAAAAAAAGAATGAATTTCCATGTGTTAGGGTAGTCATAATAGCTTTTTAATCCCAAAAAAGAATCTGTCATTATTAGTTTTGCATTTAGAAAAACTTTATTTTCCAATATCAACAAAAAATCCAATTTTCTCATTAATTATAAAATAATATTATTTTAATCCGTCTAAATTTATTTATTCAATATCTTTATGAATTACACGCCGAGAAAGAAAAACAACCAAAACTACTATAGATTAATAACAATTCAAAATAGATTTAGCTCTAATAATTATTATTTCTAACAGAGAAAAGATTTATGAATTTGAAAATAATCATTTAATTGCTATTAAATATTTTTAGAGATCTATTTGTTCGTAATAGTAACGACCAGTCATTTTATATCATCAAACGTAATTGAAATATGTTTAATGGATATAATTATGAAATACTAAAATATTTACTTTGAAGAAGTCACACTTAAACAATCATTTAAAAATGAAATGTTTTGAAATTAATGTTATTGAATGAAGTGTTGAGGTTTTATTACCCATAATTATTTTGATGAAGCTGTTATTATATACTAGGATATTTAATGATAGGTTTCCAAAAAGGTCTTAAGAACAGATGGTGTGAAAATTGACTAGGACATGCAAAGAATTAAGTTCTATAGCTAGAATAAAGCAGGCCTGCCAACTCGTGATTTTCGAGGCCCATGCAGATTTTTGTGAGGCTCTCCCCAAATAAGAAACGAATGCTAGCAGCTTGGTTTTTTCAGATAAAAATTATCCTAGGCCTTAAGGCAAGGAAAGTTTTTAAATTAAAGATATGATCGTCATTTCTCTTATCGTCGAGTATACAATTCTAGACCCTGCTTCAAACTTTATACATCTTATAATAGCCTATTTCTTAGAACCCCTTTTTTTTAGCAAAACTTCGTCTTCCATGTATGTATAGTTTTATTGCATAAAAGTATAATGTAGCTAAACGGGCGCCCATTAATTAGGTCACACAGTAATGGGGGAGGGCATCTAAGATTTGTGACAAAACGTGACAGGGGAGCCTGGGGATCTTAAAAATTGTGATGTCCCAATAGTCAAATTAAAAAATTTTAGGGTATAAAAATAATAGTATGACGTCACAATACAGGGGGAGCTCAATGAAAATGTGACACAGGGGAGGCTCTAAAAATCTTGAAATTCGTATGAGGTAATTTATGAACGGCGCCTAAGTAGCAAATCAAATAATCAATTTCTAGAATCAATTTTCTCTTTCTCTATATGATTATTTTGGAAGAAATATTATTTTCATTCTAAGATTAAGAGACTTCACTTTTCGACCCCATTAATCAAGGCTTCTCATCAGCATATATTTCATTCCTGGTTGCCTACCCTTCAGGATCCGTTCAATGCTAATTGGTCGATTTCCTAAAGTAAAATTTCGATTGAAAATCATTTTTTAGAGCTTTAAAATTTTAACAATTTTGTGGTTTAAAGTTATTGCTTAACATTTATTATTTTTCAAGATATTGTGAAAACAAGTTTGAAAATGAATAAATTGAATTTTCTTTCTCAATCTTGTATACTTGGGAACTAAAAACTTTTTATTGAAAAATAGTTTTCTATTAAACAATTTAAGTGAATTAATAAAATAAACAAATGACTTGCACATATTCAGACTCCGTCTCGAGGACTTTATGCATAATTGCAAAAAATCTATTACATTTTTATATTTTGGTAACTCAAATATATTCGAGAACAAATTTGCTTTTTTAGAGTTCATTGACTATTGTAATTCTAGATTGCAGTTGTGGTCCACGGTACAATTTGGGCTGGTCTATCCAGCCTGGTCTAATTTTTTCGAATTTATTTTATATTGTTCTTCTTAAAGGAAAAAAGAAAAGTGGTGATTCCAGATTTATAAAATCATAAATAATAGTGTATCAAATTTTTTAATACGAATCAAATTTGATTAATCTCATCGTTAAAGTGAAATGATATATCATTTCATAATGATTTCTATCATCATTTTTTTCTTTTTGAGCCATATTTATTTTCGCTGTTCAAGCCTGAAAAGGATGTTTCATTATTTAAAAAGTTAAAAAGTCTCAAAATGTGAAAAATATATCTAGAAAAAAATCTTCAGTACGTTTTTATAAATCGATCCTTATTTTATTTTATTTATATTTTTTTTATAGAATCAAGTTATATAAAATCACTTTATATAAAAGTAGCGCGCATAAATACTATGACATTTATAAAAATTAGATCAAGAAAAATCGTCTATTTTTATAATTGAAAGTTATTTTTATTTTTTATTTATTTATTTTTTTTTTAAATGCCAAATACAAAATTTTTTAAATTAATATGATCACTTAAAGTACTTCATACATGCTAGATAACGATTATATTTTTATGCTAGTAACCAATACACAATTTACCCCCGATGTATTTCTTTTAGAGATAGCACTCCTTTAGACTTCATTAATCAATACCAGTGAGACGCTCTACTGGGTTAGGTCGGCTTTAATAAATCATCATTATATGGTCTTCCAAAGGAACTCTTTCAAGAACTTGAAGAATCATATTTTACTTAACTTCAGTAATCACTTTTCTTTTTGACGATAAGGATTCAAAAATGAAATACCTATACAGATTGGTTTTTAGATCCAGAGGAGGATGGTGAATTTGAAGGATTATGATAATCCTTAGGCTTGTATCGGAGTTGAATTGGTTTTCTAGTACTGGCCTATAAGAAATACTGATTGTCGTATTCAGGAAAGATGAAAGAAAGTCGCTAGACGAAATAGAGATGAAAGAATGATTAGCTTTATATTATGTCTATTATATGATTGGAAATGTCAGATATTTGAAAAAGGGGTATTTTCCATGAAGAATTGTGAATTTTACTTCTTTTAGATAAAATCTTAAAAATTTAGAAAGATTGATAATATTTCTAACATTAACAGGTAAGAAGGATTAATTTTGATCTATTAGCTTGGAGTAGTCTTTCGTTTTGATCATGTAAAGAGCTGAATCTGCACTGTGAGAAGTTGGATGGATCGAATTCTAAATATCGTTCGGATCTGAATAACCAAGTTTTCTTGATGTAGATTTTCTAGAGGGATAATATGGCTAATCTAAGGGAAATTAGATACCGGAGGCTGTAAGTCAAGGGTACACTGTCAAAAACGGCCATCCATCCTAGAATCAACCGCGTTACATGTTGCTATACTGCTTTCTTTTCAACATGCCGAAACTGTTGTCAAGAAGGCTTAAAATAGGGATGTTGATATTTGTTAAAGCAATGTTTCTTACCTTTCTATGCTTGCGTATTAGTTTTTTTATTTCATAAATCGGACCGAAAGAACTACAGTAGCACTCAAATTAATCTTAAACCAGCTTTTATGCTTAATTTAAGTGCTATCTTAGTTGATAAAAACAGACGTAAAATTTCAAATTCAAGTTTTGGCCAGAAATGGATGCTTTGAAGTCTACTGAATCTAATAATGTTCAGGTATTGTTGGTATATATTTATGTATAATATAAATATAGTGATTAATGAATAGCCATTTTCATTATAAATTTTACTGTTTTACGTTTTTACGTGGAATATTGTTGAAATCTACACAACAATTTTGTGAACTAGATAGAACTGGTCCAAGGTTTTGAAACACTGTTTTAGAATAAAACTCACTGCTATATTCATGTAGGTATATTCCTAAATAACACACATCTCATGAAAAAAAATTCTTTAAATTTACTTGCTTCAATTTGTCTGTTAAATTATAGAGTCGTTATTAAGCCTTACGAAGAAAATGAAAAAGTAGTTTTGATATGAACAGATGTACCAATGGTTGCTACTTGAAAACAGCTGATATATGGTATATCCATATAATTTATTTTATATGTTCCTTTTTCGAAACTTCACAACTTTTATTTGTACCTATATTCTGACCTCCTTTAAAGAAAGTTTCCTTTAAACTTTTGTCTTTCTTTATAATTTCTCTCCAAAAGATACTTTTTATCTTCGAACTCAAGTGAATGTCAAGTTTACGTTAATAACCCTAGAAACTTCCTCAATATAATAAAAACATTTTATTCTTTTTGGGATTTTGACTTATCAATTGATGGTCATACTGAACTGTCAGGATGGACTAGCCACGGGGAAATTGAAATATTAATTAAAATTCTACTAAAGCTTTCCACGGATTTTCAGTTACAGAAACCGTCTTCAAATGAGAATTGAATTATCTCATAAGTCATTATTTTTTAAAACAAACTTAAATATTTCATTTTAAAAGTTTTGTGTAAAATATTCAAAGAGATCTTGAAAGTTTTATATTTCTACGAGCATGGGGAAAGCAAAAAAAACTTTTGCTCTTCTGGGTTCGTGATCTAGTTGCGAGAAGCAACGAAGCAGAAACGAATGAGCATAATAAAACATTTTAGTGATATATAAAAGCGAAATTTTTAAGGAAAATAAACCTTACATATGTATTTTCTTAAAAAATGACAAAAACGTATTATATAATTTATTTTACATAAACAAATTCTAAAAGTAAAAATAATTTATAAATAAGTCTTTTATTTTGTTCTCAAAAAGTAATCTAAAATAATGTAATAAAAAATAAAAGCATGTCAAAAGAGAATGCTTATACCATTTACCGCAAAATAAATCTTCTCTTATAATTAATAATTTGTTTGTCTTTTTCAGGACGAGGAAGAAAATTAAGAAGAAATTGAAGAAATTCAAATTGCGTAAAGTTCTCATTCCTATCGCTGTTGTCTTGGGTCTTAAAATCATGAGTCTCTTGCCTCTCGGACTAGGAATCTTGGGCTTAAAAACTTGGAATGCTCTTCAGTTAGGTTTCGGAGCCTTCCTTGTCTCTTTTGGTTTGGCTATATTCCATCTGTGTGCAAAATTATCAGGAGCCGACCCTTTGCCAACAATCGCTGCTTCCTCTTCTGCTGGACCGACTGGATGGGAATCCCGGAGAGACTACTTAAACCAACAAGCTTCTGGGGCTCCCAATGCACCAAATGGCGTGGATCTTGCCTACAGAGCCCAAAGACCCTTAATCAATAATCCTGGTCGTTATGGAACCCAGTAAAAAAGAAAGTTTACACCAATTTTTCCCATTTAAAAATATCAATGGATTCAGTCAAAAATATCTTGAGTTATTTGAAATAGAAACATTTTAGAATAGTAAAAGGTAAAAAATAAATCAAAGAGTATGTCTTCTGCTTGATTAAGGAATTAAGCATCCTATATGTAAAATATTTATTTATTCAATTATATATGTTCTCATATCAAATAGAAGTCACACATGATTTATTCATTGAAAATTGAACAAACTAGATATTCTTGGTAAAAAAACTCTTAGTTTTAGTAAGATAAATGAAATTTTAAAAATGAATAATAATACTTATTTTACTTAAATAATAATAATAATAATAATAAATTTTTACTACAAAAAATATAACATAAATTCAAATACCTATGAATTAAAAATAATTCCATTCGATTTTGATGTATATTTATAAATTTTTAAATAAAAATTATTACGTTAGCAAGTTAGTACAATAAAGTGGGAATTGTGTAGTAGTGTAGAAAAATTAATAATTTGTTTAAAATAAAAAAATTAAGTCATATTAAATGGAGATTTATTTTTATTAAATTTGACCTTATCCATTAAATGGAGATATATGAATTAGAAAAAATCTACATTTTTATTTACCTTTAAATCCGAGAAATATTTAATTTTATTGGATTAAATTAATTATTATCTTGATAGAATAAGATAGATGCGTATAATATAAAACGATAGTGCAAATATTGACCTGGCAACATTTATTTGCTTTATCTGAATTCTATAGAGATTCTCCTTATGTTCAATTTATCTTTCGATTAAAATTCATATCATTTCATCATTTCATCATCGAGGCTAATTTATGGGAAAGCGTGATTTCATTTAAAGATAGTGAATCGATGTAGAAATGAGTCGAATGGATCCGAGATGTTTTTGTTCGAAAAAAATGGGAAACATTGGCCTAGACTCCACAGGTGTCCTGTTCTATTTGGAAATGGTCCAATTATTAAACTCTTCCCATTTATTTTCTTAAAGATTGCCCGTTTAGACTATCGAGACGTAAAGGGAAGAGAACAGAACCAAGAGAACAATTGCTTACCTTCGATAACCACTTCGTTTAAATATGACCAGCTTTGTCAGCCAAGATATTCCAAGTATTATTTTTTCCTATTATTTAAAAATGAAGAAGTTCAATTATTTATATAAAAAATGTATTTATAAAATTGAAATATTTATTAATAAATAAAATAAAAAATATATAAAATCATTTATTTTTCCCCAAATATACCAAACCTATTTATAATTAAAAATATTATTATTAATATTATTTTCAATAATTGAAGCTATACGAAAATTACAATTTCTTTTTATATACCTACATAATATGAAGTGTATTTATTAGAGTAAGATGAGAAATAAGATTTTGAGATTTCATCGACACTGTAAGTCTAAGGTACTTTTAAGCAAATACAGCATAGCGAGAAATAGGTCCTACGTTTCGAAAAATTACTTAAGATGTTCTACCTATTTGTGGTTTGATGAATATTATTTAAAATTAAAATGTAGCTTTTATAAAAATTGTCGAAAGAAAATATGGTAATTTTTGTTCTTTTTATTATTATTTCCATTTATACTTATTTGTTTATGTTTTAACAATCCAAAATAGTATACTATTTGTTAATGTTATTAACTGGGGGGTCAGATAGGCTAGGGGTTAGCGCGCCAGCCTGCTAACCAAGTGGATCCGGGTTCGAATACGACGTTCGAATACGACTCGAAGCATCCGGCTAAAATTGACCCCGGGGGCAGAGACAAATTTGAAAAAATAAATAGTATCGTAAATTGGCTTATGGCTAGAAAGGCCGAAAAGCCAAAAAAAATGTTATTGACTGATCACTTTTAATTAAAATTATATAAGTCATATTAGTACCAGATGGATAAAGTCTAACGAAATAAGTGAAAGACCTTTACAAAGCAAAGGGCAAAATAATCTTGGCGAGTCGTAAAATTAATAGTAAGTGCTGAAGTTAAGAAAGGGTAGCTGATAAGACACCATGTGTACAATATTTTGAATATATTATTATAAAGAGTGTTGGTCTTATTAAAAACGAAAAACAAAGATTTTTTATGTAAATTGCTGTGATTAAAAATTAACAGTACATTAAGAAAAAAAGAGTGAGAAAATAATTTATATATATATATTTCGCAGAGTTATGATTAAATTGGTTATTTGAGCAAATCATTAGAAGTTTGATCAAAACTTGGTGTATGACTGACTGCTTCTTCATTCAAAGTACATATTTTTCTTGAAGAGTTAATCCACACATCAAATCATAATTTTCTTAGAATCGGTGATTTTCTTAAGATAAGATGATTGGTTCCAATTAATAAAAACCTTGTTGTTCTTAGTGCTATAAAGTCTACTAAAAAGCTTCTCATGATACCTAATGTGAAATATAAGATTTTTTCAGAGAAATAAATTATTTTTAAGAACAGTTATTATTATATTTTGTATAAAAGATATCAAGCTGATAAATCAACTGTAATTAATATAGGTCCCTGTTTGGAAAATATTTTTTATATATCTATATGAATATTAATCGATTAATGAAAGCGGGATGAATTCAAACATTTCTTTTAAATGTATTCACATTCAGATGTATAATTGAGAATATCTTTTGTAAAAAGTCCGCAGACAGAGTGATCCTTTTTTGCTATTTTATCTGAAACATCAAAGAACCTCCAAAGATGAAATAAACAAGCCTAGACAAGTTTTAGCTCGGTTAGAAATTTTCTCAGCCACGATTATTCAATAATTAACCATTTAGACGGAAATGATTTTCTTTTTAGAGAAAGATAATAATCATTAAGAATTCACTAGAATTCTAATCTCTTTCATTCTTCTAAATATATGATTAACATGTCATAATATTACATAAAAGGAATTTATAAATGACTGACATTCTCACATATGCGCCTATGAGTCATGCAACCAAATTGCTCTGCTATAATAGTTATATTATACCCTACAGGCGTGCCCGTAAACATTTATCCAATATAACTTTTAAGGAGATAGGTGTTGGTTCAAGGTGAAACATTTTATATGGTAATAATAAAAAAATTAGGAAAATTGCAAGGCGGGTTTTACATTCAGATATATAATTTTTTTATTTACCCAATATTTATGATTCTGTGGATCGCAACATAAGTTTAATGTCGAATTCAACTAAAATTTAAATTAAAGTACTTGTTTTTGTTTATTTTGAGAAATATAATTTTTGTGTTCCTTTTTATATGCTACAAATCAAAGTTTAATATTTAGGACGTCTCATACTAAATTTTCTGAAAAGGGTCCCATACCTATTCTATATTATAGTATACAAATATCTTGGACCTTATAGAGAAATAATATAGATAGATTAAACAAATGGCAGACATTGTCATTTTCTAACTTAAAACTGATAATATAGGACATGGATATTCTTGAAAAGCAACCCTTTTAGAAATGGAAGAGCAAAAAGGTTTTATGACATTGATAAGCTTAAGAATACGAGCGATAACATCCCATCAATCACACGCCCTCTGTCTATAATGGATTTCGGGGTCATCATATTTGTCAAATAATAAATATTTTGGCTTTCATATACAGAAACTCTTTTACTTAGGACTTACATTCAGATTAATTCATTTTAATATTCATTTCACCTAGAAATAAAAAACGTCAACAGATAATACATTTAGAGTACAGGGTGACTCACTATAGGCGCTCCAGGACTTTTACTCGAAAATGGAAAGAATTAAAATTATTCTGAAAAATGGATCTTGTATGGCCTTAGGTAAGCTATAAAATACTCTTGAAAAGGAATTTGAAAAACTTGAGTACCCTTGCCCTTAATTTGTATAACAATATACATATGTATAATTTAAAGGAGACAATAAAAGAGTGTGTCTGCTGGAAAAATAATTTTTTAAATTGATTTATAACGAGAGTTTTTCACACATCAATTCCTTTGAATCAATTGTAATAGACTAATGAAAGGGCCCTCGAAACGATAGTCTCGTTATAAATAAATTTAACAATTTATTTTTCAAACAGAAGACACACTCTTTTATTGACTCCTTTAATTTATAAAAATTCTGTTACTCTCGGCGAAAAGAAACTTTTAATTTAATATATAAATATGTATATAATTCTTACATAAACAAACTACACTCGGGAGCAGCTAAATCGACTCAACCTCTAAGCGCGCATACAAAGTTGTTTTTCTTTTAAATGGCCAAGCCGATATTTATAAAATAAATATATCTTTAAAGCTTATTTATTTATCTTTATATTGATATCAATTTCAAGCCAATCGGCTCATTACTTTTTAAATTATGTGATCCGAATGGCTGAACTGGAAAAATTGCTGTTCCTAGCTGCCGCTACTTGTTAGTTACAATTTCCTTATAAAAACCAATGTAACCAATTATTCTTATTAATCGATTTTCAGCAATTGACCTGAACACATCTACGCAAATTGACACAATTGTTTTTAGAAAATCATTGATACTAAGCCAGAAGTTGCCGCTCAAGTTGTTGCTCTGTTGGAACAGAGCCTTAGCCAAAGAGAAGTCGCTCTTCAATTGAACTTAAGTCAGTCTACTGTCTCAAGGGTCTACAGAAGGTTTCAGGAGACTGGTGCCTTCACTCGGAGACCGAATACCCGCCGCCGCCGGTGCACGTCTGAGAGGGATGACCGTTTTATCGTCACGACGTCTCTCCGAAACCGCCACCTCACTGGTGTCGATGTCCAGCAGCAGCTGAGAGAAGTTCGAGGTCTGGCTGTCAGTCGGTGGACAGTCAGAAGACGCTTGAAGGAAGCCAACCTCACTTGCAGAAGACCTGCCTCTGGACCAAAATTAACCTCACGTCACCGTCAAGCTCGACTTCAATTTGCTCGAGAGCATCTCAATTGAAGTATCGACCAATGGCGGGCTGTCCTTTTCACAGATGAGTGTAGAGTGTGCATTCATGGAAGTGACAGGAGAAGTCGGGTCTACAGGCGTCAGGGAGAGCGATTTTCTCAATGCTGTTTCTCTCAAACAGTGTCACATGGTGGTGGTTCCTGCATGATTTGGGGTGGCATTTCTCTGGAGGGAAAAAAGATATTGTTTTTGTGCCTGGTGGAGGCCGGGGAGGGGGTCTAACAGCTGACCGTTACATTGCTGACATTCTCCTGCATCATGTTGTTCCTTATAAAGGATTTATTGGGGAAAATTTTTTACTGATGCATGATAATGCCCGGTGCCACACTGCGGTGGTCACTCGGCAATACATGACCGAAGACGCTATCCACACCATAGAGTGGCCAGCGCTCAGCCCAGACATGAATCCCATCGAACATATGTGGGACCACCTCAAACAAAGGGTTCGAGCCAGAAATTCGGTACCTTCGACCATTGATGAGCTTAAGACAGCTTTGTTAGATGAATGGGAAGGCATCCCTCAAGATTTTATAAAAAAACTCATCGGGTCGATGCAGAATCGCATGCGGGCTGTTATAAAAGCTAGGGGGGCAACACAAATTATTAAGAAAATAAATTTTCTTTGTTATGTTTAAAATGTCAATTTTATTTTAATTTTGAACATCCCTACTTTTCCTTTCCTTTACACCCTTTTTTCCTTTCATTGTCATTCAGATCACATAATTTAAAAAGTAATGAGCCGATTTGCTTGAAATTGATATCAATATAAAGCTAAATAAATAAGCTTTAAAGATATATTTATTTTATAAATATCGGCTTGGCCATTTAAAAGAAAAACGACTTTGTATGCGCGCTTAGAGGTTGAGTCGATTTAGCTGCTCCCGAGTGTATTTTCAAATTTTCAATTTATAGAATGAGAATTTCTCCCGAAAGGTTTTGATTTTTTTATTAAACATTTCAAGATTGTTTTTATAAATAATTGTATTTATTTAATTCAATATAACAATCAACCATTTATTATGAAATGACAACATTTAACATAAGAAAAAACTGATAGAGGATTCGAGAAAATGTTTCTTCGCTGACTATTTTGAATACTAAAGAGAAATAATTTTTCGAAAAGTTAGGTGGGTAAAAAGTTAAAGCTACAGTTCAAAAATATATTTTTACTTTATCCAATGCAAAGCATGGGTAAAGTATTGTAATCGCTCTCGGGGCAAGCGTGGCTTCAAAGGGTCCTCAGGTAAAGACTACGGAACCCATGGACTCAATTAAAGTCACAAATTGTAGTATTCAATTAGGTTGAATTTTATGCACGTGACGGTTTTGCCAAAAATTACATGGGGTCTCGTCGAGAGGCCAAAAAGTGCGATTTTTTCATTTAGTGCGTGCGGATGGATGGAGCATGTGCGGATGGATGGATGTATGTTATCGTTTATTTGGCCCACGATTTTTTTCCACACCGTTGCACCGATTGAAATGAAATTGAAAAACCTAGCATTCTTTTAACAAAATGAAGCGCCGATTAGTTTTTGGTACATATCGGCCCACAAACATTAGTACTTTATTTAAGCTACTTTTTACTTTATCCAACGCAAAGCATGGACTCAATTAAAGTCACAAATTGTAGTATTCAATTAGGTTGAATTTTAGCACGTGACGGTTTTGCCAAAAATTACATGGGGTCTCGTCGAGAGGCCAAAAAGGGCGATTTTTTCATTTAGTGCGTGCGTATGGATGTATGTATGTATGGATGGATGTATGTATGTATGTTATCGTTTTTTTGGCCCACGATTTTTTCCACACCGTTGCACCGATTGAAATGAAATTGAAAACCTACCATTAGTTTAACAAAATGAAGCGCTGATTAGTTTTTGGTACATATCGACCCACAAACATTAGTACTTTATTTCAGTACTTTTTTAGTTTTTTCTAAATATCTTGAAAATGACTTAACCAATTTTGATGAAATTTAATATCCTAATTAAGTACCTTGGGGACCACAAAAAAGGATAAATAAAGTTTTTAGTAAAATTATATTTTAAAGTACTTTACTCTAGAGTAAGAGAGTACTTTTTTAATTTTTTAAATTCTTTAAAATTTATTCATTTGAACCTTTTAATATAGCTCATTTAGCCTTGCTTAAATAAGAATGGATAGGCTTCTCTCTGTGAAATGCTAAAAATTTGGGAGGAAATTTTATAAGTAACCATAGCAACTGCGTTGTTTTCTTATCCCTTACCTTTGCAGAAGACATAGAGGAATCGACTTTAAACCAAAAATAGCGATTGATTCTCATCAAATACTTGAGGAATAACCATTCTATATTGGATTTTTGACGTTTCGGTTTTTATTGGTGACCATTGCTGAAGACATAGAGGAATCGACTTTAAACCAAAAATAGCGATTGATTCTCATCTAGTACTTGAGGAATAACCATTCTATATTGGATTTTTGACGTTTCGGTTTTTATTAGTAACCATTGCTGAAGACATAGAGAAATCGATTTTAAACCAAAAATAAGCGATTGATTCTCATCTAGTACTTGAGGAATAATCATTCTATATTGGATTTTTGACGTTTCGGTTTTTATTGGTGACCATTGCTGAAGACATAGAGGAATCGACTTTAAACCAAAAATAGCGATTGATTCTCATCTAGTACTTGAGGAATAACCATTCTATATTGGATTTTTGACGTTTCGGTTTTTATTAGTAACCATTGCTGAAGACTATAGAGGAATCGACTTTAAACCAAAAATAGCGATTGATTCTCATCTAGTACTTGAGGAATAACCATTCTATATTGGATTTTGACGTTTCGGTTTTTATTAGTAACCATTGCTGAAGACATAGAGAAATCGACTTTAAACCAAAAATAGCGATTGATTCTCATCTAGTACTTGAGGAATAATCCATTCTATATTGGATTTTTGACGTTTCTGGTTTTTATTAGTAACCATTGCTGAAGACATAGAGAAATCGACTTTAAACCAAAAATAGCGATTGATTCTCATCTAGTACTTGAGGAATA
>JALMQS010000080.1:871944-886112 GCA_024734495.1 Forficula auricularia
TTAATTAAAGTATTTATTGATAGATGAAAACTCTCAATAAAAAAATAATGACTCGCCGGATGTCAGATTAGAACCACTAGAGACTTTACCATCTGACTATAGAACTATTTTAAAAATCATTGTTTTTTTACTTTTACTAAAATGAATATTTTTGAATTAGACTTTATTATAAGTGTAGAAACAATTGAATATATTATATATAGCTATGTATTTAATAAATAGAATTCATTGAACAAATTGCAGCAGGCAAATTTGAAATATGTATAGTTGATATTAAGCTGAAAGAAAGACAACAATTAATTTTAAATCCAGAAACATTAAATATATTAATAATTATTCCTTGGCCTCCTCCCTCCACTCTTCTAATTAAAATTAAATATTCAATTCTCTTTTTCTCCGGGCAATTAATAATAATAAATAATTAATAATTTTCCTATTTATTTTTTTATAATGTTTATCAATATGAACGAATGTGGTCATATTGGTGTACGAGTAAACAAATATACACATAATATGGGGAGCACTAGAAAGATAGAAGTGCAAAAACTGGGTGGGGATGGATGTGGGGGTGCAGGAGGTGGGGTGCAGTTGTGGGGGATCCGGCGGGTGGGAGGCTCAGTTGGGGTGGGGTGGGGCGGAGTAAGGGTGCAGTGGTGGGTGGCGAGGTGGGTGGTCTGGGGGGTCAGGGGTTACCGTGCATCGCTCGGTGCCTCCAGGTAGTATGATATAATGTTTAAAACACATTAAAAAAATATTTATCTTATGTTCTTTTCAAAAATATATTGAGTTTTTTCTAGTTAAATTTTTTCAATTTTTATTCCTCTTCAAAAGATCTTTATGCCCCACCCTGTATTTACAATTTTGTTTCTCGATTACTATAGGTACTTTTCATTATTACATAGGTCAAATAAAAATCAAATACATGCTCTTTTCTCTCTCATTGCTCTAGTTAGATTTCTTTTATGACCATGTTAGCAAGTGAATCAGATTGCAAATAAAAATCCTCGAATGTGGATTTAAATGATTTTTAATAAAACTTGATATCCCTTAATAAAAATAAAAACTAAAAGACGAAGATAAGAGGACGAAAAAAGAAGGTGTATTTGTGTGAAAATAAAAATCACTCTCGAATGAAAAAATAAAAAAATCCTTTTAATACCACTTGGGAAATTATCTAATAAAAAGGAGAGAGAGAGAGAGAAAAAAAGAAAATCCAGATCCTATCTTGCGAGAAAATGACAATTTTTATTTTTTATTTATTTATTTTCTTTCCGAAGACGTAAGTAATTCCGCGCTCTTGTTCCCTGACAGACTAAACAAGCAAATCGATATTTTTTTCTCTCTCTAAAGTTGAGCTAGAAAAAATGTATATTGAAAAATTCATGTTTTAAAAATGCTTCTATTAAATTTAATTATGTCGTAAAATATTGTTTTTTTCAAAGTTCTCTCTTTAAGAAGGTTCGGGATAGCTTATCTATCTGGTTGATCTACGAAAAAATCTTTTGTATTTCTGCAGAGTGACAACTTCTACTTACTAAATTTTTTAATAAGAAAATTGCTAATAATTAGGTTAAATAAAAATCTTTGTTTTGATAATATTAATAAAAAGAATATTGAGATCAATTTTTTCTCAATATAAAAACATTTATTTAACACAAAACGGATTTCAAGAGATAGAGTTGGAATTCTACACTAGTGATTTTTACTTTACTATACAGGGTATGAACAAGTATTGTGGTCGTGCATGAAAAAAGTGTTTTTTTTCCTTCTTTTATTCAAAATATCTCAAAAACGGCTGAAACTATTTTGATTAAAAAAATTGAGCGAAATCATCGCATTTCGATTTATAAAAAAGCTCTAATAAGTGAACATTAAAAAAATTATATTTTTTTAAGATAATAATTGTTTTGTCAAAATGTCTGTTAGTCTGTGCGTTACCAAATTTTTGTGGGCGAGCTAGCTCAAAAACTAGAGTGAGTATCGAAACCAAATTTCATACGTAGTTTTGGTCCATTGAGATTAAAAGTTGATTAGATTTTGGTGCATATTTAAGTGCAAAATTAAAGGGGTGGAGGGGGGCTAAAAATTAAAAATCTAGGCCATTTGAGCAAACTCAACCAAATTTTGTATACATAATGAGTGGGACCCCAAAAGTCTGAAAATGCAAAAACTATGCCCAAAATGGGGGGGGGGGGAGGTCGAAAAATGAAAAATATAAGCTCTTGTAATAAACTCAACCAAATGTTGTATACATAGTGGGACCCCAGAAGTCTAAAATGGAAAAATTAACCCCCCTCCCCTACATGATTATAAATAATTTTATTATATATTAAATATAAGTGAGGGGCCAGGTTGTATGGTAAAGTCGAGGGGTGAAACTCGATTGGAATTTGAAGTACACCGATTTTGGAATTATTTGGAATTACTTTGGAATTCATTAGATAATATATTGTCATATTGTCTTCTACTTGGAAATGAAAGTGGAATTGGAAGTAGGTGTACACGATTTTAGGTCGCGGTTCACTCCTCAGGTAAAGTCAAGTGGATGGCCACATCAGAACGCGCCAGCTTATTTTTTTATATTCTGTTGGCTGCTGGCTGCAAATAACTTTTTATTTTTGCATTTATAAATAACTAATTAACTAGACTCTCAAATCTATTGAAAAATGTATCATTCGATTCATAAAAGTTGAATTAATGATCTGTATACATTTGTTGAAAATGGTATAATTTGAATAGAAGTTATAGCCCTTTTAAAAGCTCAGTCCATTTACTTCCATGCTAAAAGGACAATTTTCAATAATTTATTTCTCGGTAATGGGACAGACGATCAACTTCAAATGTCGGGAATAAATATTTAATGACACCAATGATTCGATGGTAAAAATTTGAAAAAAATTTTGATGAACAGTCACGGACCCCCTTAAGCTTTCTTGTAGATCAAAAATCCATGTTTTCGCCCAATTTTTTTTTAATCAAAATTGTTTAAGATATTTAAAAAAAAAACTTTTTTCATGCACGATTACCATAGTTGATCATACATAGCCTGTAAAATATGAGAAAAACACCAGGAAATAATGAATCGTCGTCCAATCTTTAAAATCTTTAAATATTGTGATATGTACCTGTCACGAAATAAATTAATGGTGAGATTTTCTGTTCTCCCCTGAAACAGAAAAACGGTTATTTAATTAAACATTCTGCTCTTTTTAAACGACTTCAAAAAAGGAGGAGGTTCTCAATTCGACTGAATTTTTTTATGTTTGTTCACCCATAACTTCTTTGTTAATGAACCATTTTTGATGATTCTTTCTCCGTTTGGATCAGTATAGCTCCAAGATAGTCAAGATATCTATTTATTTATTTATTTTATGTATGTTCAGCAAGAACTTTTTGCCACGTTGACCGATTTCTATGATTTTTTTTTCATTGGAAAGGGGTGCCTTAGGGGTGGTCCCATATTAATTTGGTCAAGTTCTGATGATATGATCAATGACGAAATAACATAAATCTCCAATTTTTATGAGCAAATAATCGAAATTATATTAAATAAAATCTTTTATAAAAAAAACTTAAAACATTCATTTAAAACCCGCAAACATTTCGAGAGAATTTCTATATTTATGAATTGAATTTTATTATCATTTTCTGATTCATTTGACCGACGCTTTCTCTTACGAGATCCATACAAAATATTATTTTAAGACTCAATTAATAACATCACTAAAAAGAGAAAAATAAAAATAATTTTTATAAAAAAAAAAATAAAACCGACTTCAAAAAATTTAATGCAACAAATAAAATTATAAGAACTCAAAAATCAAATAAAATGCACTAAAAGGTACAAAATAATTATCTTATTTAGTTACAACTAAACGACGAAATATTAACATTAAATCACTTTTTGAAGTCGGTGCTAAACAAACTATACAAGCGAGCTTACCCTCCAAACGTACCAAGTAAGATCCGTCGAGTTCGATTCATAAAATGTATATGTTTAGCACCGACTTCAAAAAGTGATTTCATGTTATTATTTCGTCGTTTAGTTCTAACTAAATTAGATAATTATTTTATACTTTTTAGTGCATTTTATTTGATTTTTGAGTCTTATTATTTTATTTGTTGCATTAAATTTTTACTTTATTTTGAAGTCGGTTTTATTTTTTATAAAACTTATATGATTATTTTCTTTAAGCTATGTACACTTTGGACGATTGTCGATCGATGTTATGGTGTTTTTGATCAAAACACCAACTTTCTACTTTACCATTCAGGGTATGGTATGTTGTTTTTTTTTGTGGCTTGGTTTTTTCGAAATATCTCAAAAACAGATTAAAATATTTTGATAAAATAAAAATTTTAGAAATAATTGTGCGAATCCATGGTCTTTTGGTCTACAAGAAAGCTTAAAGAGTGAACTTCGAAAAAATTATAAAAGGACGGCACCACTCTTCCCAAATTAATTTGTTTTTGAAATGTGGAACTTCTATCCAGGAAGAATTCTATTATTATATTTTTCACGATATGAACCGCAGATCAAGTGCATCTATAAGTTATGAAAAAAGTAGACAGAAAAAATTGGCAAAGTTGTCCCAGTTTACGGTACACTTACATAGAAAATAAATAAATAAATTAACACTTTCTGATGACTTGACTTTACCATACACTTCTGGTTGAATTTGGTACAAGGGCCTAGATTTTCATTTTTTGACCCTATAACCCCCCCCCCCCTCCCATTTAGGGAGGTTAGTTTTTGAATTTATAGACTTCTGGGGGCTCATTGATTATGTATACAAAATTTATTTTTAAGTTAAGTGTTTGCACTTAACATAGAAATATTATCTCGGAAAATATAATTGTTTCGATCTTCACTTATAAAGGCTTTTTTGTAGACCGGATTGCCATGGATTCGCCCAATTTTTTTAATCAAAATAGTTTCAACCTTTTTTGAGATATTTCGAAAAAAAGAAGCAAAAACCACTTTTTTCATGCACGATTACAATACTTGACCATACCCTGTATTGTAAAGTAAAAAAAAAAATGAAATACAAAGTGCGAACTTTGTTACATTATAGCGACAATTGAGGCGCCATCTTTTGATGAATGTTATCGTTATCTATTCCTGAATTGCTTATCAAAATAAGAATTTACCTCACTAACCAAGCAAAAGTACTCAGCAAATATAAATTCTATTTTGTGTTTGGATAAAAAAAATTATTTTTAACCGACTTCAAAAAAGGAGGAGGTTATCAATTCAACTGAATTTTTGTGTGTCTATGTTACCTTATTTCTTCGCCAATTGTGAACCGATTTTGATGATTTTTTTTCATTGAGTACAGTATAGTTTCCGATTGGTACCATATAAATTTTATTGGTATTGGGCCTTTTTTGTTATGTATGTTTGAACATAACTTCTTTTTTTATCAACCAATTTTAATGATTCTTTCTGCTTTTGGATCAGTATAGCTCCAAGGTAGTCAGGATATCTAACTATTTATTTATTTATTTATTTTATGTATGTTCAGCGAGAACTTTTTGCCAAGTGGGCCGATTTCGATGATTCTTTTTTTACTGGAAAGGGGGTACCTTAGAGATGTCCGCATATTATTTTGGTCAAGTTCTGATGATATGATCAATGACGAAATAACGTAAATCTCCAATTCTTATGAGCAAATAATCGAAAATATAACAAATAAAATTTTTTATAAAAAAATCTTAAAACATTCATTTAAAACCCGCAAACGTTTCGAAAGAATTTCTATATTTATGAATTAAATTATATTATCATTTTCTGATTCATTCGCCCGACGCTCTCCCTTACGTGATGCATGCAATGTATTATATTAAGTCACTATTAATAACATCACTAAAAAGAGAAAAATAAAAATAATTTTTATAAAAAAAAATAAAACCGACTTCAAAAAAATTAAATGCAACAAATAAAATAATAAGAATACAAAAAACAAATAAAATGCACTAAAAGGTATAAAATAATTATCTAATTTAGTTACAACTAAACGGCAAAATTTTTACATGAAATCACTTATTAGAAGTCGGTGCTAAACAAACTATATAATTGAGCTTACCCGGCAAACGTACTAAGTAAGATCCGTTGAGTGAGATTAATAAAATGTATGTTTGGCACCGACTTCAAAAAGTGATTTCATGGAAAAATTTCGTCGTTTAGTTGTAACTAAATTAGATAATTATTTTATACCTTTTAGTGCATTTTATTTGTTTTTTGAGTTCTTATTATTTTATTTGTTGCATTTAATTTTTATGAAGTCGGTTTTTTTTCTTAAAATATTCTATATCAAGTCTGCAAAAAAATTCTCTTTGAAGAGATTACATTTCTAACATAATAAATCCCTTTCAATAATCGCATTATATACTATATAGTATATATACTTCATAGATAGCTATTTCTCGAATGTTATTTTTTCGTATTGGCTATTTTTATTGAGCCCTGGAGGGCTGAACGGCCTCGCTCCCTTAGCGACTTGAGACTTTTCTTAAATAATATTTTATTGTCCAGTCGAAAGAGAGAATTGTCAAGAGGAAAAAATATCATGGCCAGTTAGGCATCCAATAGGAGAAGAAGGAAATTGGATCGTACCTTTTTTTTTTTTATTATTCTTTATTAAAGGGATTCTGTCTGGCACTTGACCCATTAAACTTGAAACTTCGATAAACTTGTGTGTGTGTGTGTGTGTGTTCTTTCTTTTTATTTCCTTTCTCCCTCTGATTAGAGATCTGTTTTCTCTCCCTTGTCACTTTTATTTACATCAGAATTGCAATGTTTCGTCCTTGAAGACAAACTTCCTCATTACAAGCAGAGCAGAGTGACTTTATTTCTTGCTGCCAGATCCAATACACCGGAAACCCTTTACATTTACAGCCCTCTCACTTTCTCTAATGCCACTGAATAGTTTCACATAGATAAACTTTGAGTGAAACTTTATTTGATATCTAATAAATTCGATTACAATTATTTTATCTTCATATAAATCAAATATCAACTTGAAGATAAAATGAAATTTAGTTCAGAAGTAGAAATTTGGAAATTAATTCTAATTAGAAGGAATTATTTAGACCACGTAGTAATAATAATTTGTAGGATTTGACGTCAGTGATCAATTTCACAGGTCGACACCATTTTTTAGATCATAGTTCCATAATGAAATAAATCTATCTACTCTTATTAAACGAGCAAAAATTGTATATATATTTGTTTGTATATTTGTATTTTGGTTCTATTTTGAAAACGGCTCTACCGATTTTGATGAAACCAACTCTATTAACAAGTTTTGAGGATGAGAAAACGATCTGGCTAGGTCTGGACCTCGATAAATTTCATCTGAATTCATCTTTTCTTAATTAAAGTAATTATTGATAGATGAAAATATCAATAAAAAAGTTTGTTTACATTTTTTTCAATTATCTTTTATTTATTAATTGTTTTTTTAATTTTAAAACCCACGAATACTTTATACCAAATATTGTTATATATTAGAATTTGCCAATTTAATTGATTAGAATTACTCTTATTAAAAAAACAGGGACTAAAAATATTATCGCAAACTAGAAGATCAAGTACAGTCGATGGTGGGGAAGTAATCTCCGAAATCGAAGCCTCAAATACAATGTATACATTATTTCATGTGAAAAATCTCTTCAATAAAATTATTATTTATTTAATTGATTAAAAAACTCGATAAATTGTTATTTAATAAAAAAAAATAATTAACAAAATTTATTTATATACTTAGGTATATACACATAATCTGTGAACCACAAGAAAGCTAGAAATGCAAAAACTGGGTTCGGGGTGGGGATGGATGTGGGAGATCAGGGCCGGGTTTAGGGTGGGGTGGGGTGGAGCGGGGTGGAGATGGAGGTGTAGTGGTGGGGGCGAGGTGCGTGGTTTGGGGCGGCAGGGGGGTGTACTATATATATTTGTATTTTTTTTAATTTGGTTACCGTGCATCGCTCGGAGGCTCCAGGTACTAACTACACTCATTAAACGAGCAAAAATTTTATATATATAGAATCGGTTTCTCGAAAACGGCTCTAACGATTTGGTTGAAATCCACTGGTTGGGGAATTTTGGGGTTGACAACTTGATCTGTCACGGTCTCATCTTCGGCTAAGTTGTTTTTAATGTGTTTTTTGTTAATTGAATTAATTATTCACAGGTGGTTGTCTTGATAAAAATGTATAATTACATTTTTACTCAATTTCCGTTTAAAAATTAATTGGTTTTGTAATTTTAAATCCCACAAACGGATCATTACAAACATTATTATATAAGAGAATTTGCCAATTTAATTAATTAAAGGTATTTTTCTATAAAATAATTCATTAGAATATCAATTTGATTCTCTTAAAAAATCGGACAATTCGAAGGATCGAGCCTCCTTCTTCAAGATTTAAAAAGGGTCAACGAAAAAACCTCCGTATATATTAATATATTATTTTTAATTGCAATTACATTCAAAACTTTGTGGGCACAAATACTTCTTGATAATGGAAAAAATATAAATTAAATTTTATTTAAATTTTATTTTATTTTGGCTTCGAATAAAAATCGACCTTTTTGAATTTAAACTGAAAAATAATATTAATATTTCGCTTTTAAGATTTCTCGGACATTAAGGAAATGTTGGATTAAAAATTGGAATTTTTAATATGTTATTAATCGATAAGAAATACGTATAAAATAATTTTTTGAAAAAGATCTGACCAAGAGTTTTGGTGTAATTAATTATTAAAAATCGAACTTTTAACACCTAGTGAATAGGGAATGTTGGCTGAAAGCATAAATTTCGATTAATCTAGCCAAATCGTATGATGAGAAAAAAACAAAATACTTTTATTTATATAGATAAATTATCGTAGGTAACGTTAAAAAAAAACTTTCTAACCCAGGGTTTTATAAATATTCAAATCGAAAATATCAGTCCGCTTCACTTAAAAATAAGTAGATCACGTGACTCGAGTCAAAAGACATTTATGTATTATATTTATTAATTAAATTATTTCATATTTCCGATTAAAAATGATGTTAGCTAACATCTAAATTAAAATAATTAATTTATGTGTTAAAATTGTTAATTTTAATCGAAAAAATTTAGATTTTATTTTGACTTGCGGGGTACTGTCCGAGCAACCTTAACTGAGATAAAAAATTACCGATCATCGCTCGGTGTCCCAGGTACTTATTCGGTAAAAGAGCAAATAAATAAAATGCTTATTTAATGTGTGAGCAACGTTTCATAGTTTATTTCGGACTTCTTCAGCCTCTAAAAATATTACCTACATACAAAGTCAAAGGGAAAATGATTATTATTATTATTTTCGATAATCAATATAATAACAAATTCTTGTGGACATTGAGGTCAACATTTAATATGCTTTGAATTTGTTATTGAAAGAAATAATTTTTATTATAATCTTTAGGTAAAGGTAGAAATAAAATTTTGGCCAAAATCTCGATATATTTTATTTATTCAGCCCTCCCGCTGATGTTTCAGACCCTCAATGGTATAGGTAAGTACTCTTTAAAACAGAAGATTCTCAATAAATATCAAATCGTGCAAACTTTTGTCAATTAATTTAAAAGTACCTGGAGCCACCGAGCGATGCACGGTAAGCAAATTTAAAAAAAAATACAAAAATATATAGTACACCTCCCCCGGACCCCCCCCCCCCAAAAAAAAAAATGAAAAAAAAACACGCATCTCGTCCCCACCAATGCAGCCACTCCGCTCCCCCGAAACCCAGCACCTCGCCCCACTCCGGATCCCCTAGAACTGCACCCGAACTCCTGCACTCCCCCACATCCATCCCCACCCAGTTTTTGCATTTCTAGCTTTCTAGTGGTCCACAGATTATGTGAATATCTATATATATAAAATTAAGGTTATGTCTGTACATTGGTCCAAATCACGCCAAATTTTGGTTGCACACGTTTCAAGCAAAGTTATGAACAAAAACACCCTCAACAAAATTCCTGTCTGTATGTCTGTCTGTCTGTCTGTTTCAGTGGTTTCCGCGAAAAGTTGCTCACGATTCACGTCAAAACGGCTGAAGGGATTATTATGAAATTTCATATTTGTATCAGAAGTCTTCTAACTTACGTTTTGAGCTCTATAACGTTTTGATATTTTGACCCCAAAAGGGGTTTGGGAGGGTGCACGAATGAAAATTATCAAATAACTCTTAAACTATTAACTCTACGGGAGATTTTATAATGAGCAAAGTTGTAGGGGATGTGATTTCTGACAACTTTTGTTTAAAAAAATTCCCCCCAAAAACCACCCAAAAAGGGGGGGGGGAGGAGAAATGTATATAAATTCTTGCCCTTGGAGCAAACTCAACCAAATGTTGTATACATAATCTGTAGGCCTCTAGAGCTAGAAATGCAAAAACTAACCACCCAAAATGGGGGGCGTCCCCAAAATGGGGGGGGGGGTCAAAAAATGAAAATTCTTGCTCTTTGATCAAACTCAACCAAATTTTGTATACATAATCTGAGGGACTCTAGAAAGCTAGAAATGCAAAAACTAACTACCCAAAATGGGGGGGGGGTCAAAAAATGAAAATTCTTGCTCTTGGACCAAACTCAACCAAATTTAGTATACATAATCTGTGGGTCTCTAGAGAGCTAGAAATGCAAAAACTAACCACTTAAAATGGGGATGGGGGTCAAAAAATGAAAAATTTTGCTCTTGGACCAAACTCAACCAAATTTTGTTTACATAATCTGTGGGTCACTAGAAGGCTAGAAATGCAAAAACTGGGTGCGGGGGTGGAGTGGGGGTGGGTTAGGGCATGGGATGCACGGAGTGGAATGGCGGTTGAGTGAGGGAGTATGGCGGAGTAGGGGGGGGGGTGCAAGGTTGGTGGATGGGGGTTCAGGTGAGGGTCCAATGACGTAGTGGGGTGGTACGGGGTGGGGGTCCGAGTTGGGGGGTGCAGGTTAGAGTGTTGAAGTGGTGGTGTGGGGGCAGGGGTTGGGGTGCTGGGTGGGTTTCGTGGTGTGTGGTGGGTTGGAGTGGGGGGTGAGGTTGAGGTTCGTGGGTTGGGAGCCCGAGGTGGGTGGGGTGAGGGTTGGGGTGGTGGTGTGGGGGCGGGGGTTGGGGTGCTGGGTGGGTTTCGGGGAGTGTGGTGGGTTGGAGTGGGGGGTGAGGTTTGGGTTCTGTGGTATGGGGGCGGTGGTTGGGCACGGGTTCATGGTGCGGGGGTAGGGGTGCTGGATGGGTCGGGGGGGAGTGTAGTGTGAGGGTGGGATTCGTGGGCTGGGGGTTCAGGGGGCGTGCACCCTGGCTAGCAAGAGGGCCGCCGAAGGCGGGCCTTGCAGCTAGTAGTATATTATATATATCTTGTCAAAATTGTTCTCTTAACCAAAAATAATATTGACAGTTGAAAGATTTCCAAAAAGCTATTATCGGCCATCTTGTTTGTTTGCTTTTACCCCCAAGAGATGCGTTGGCGTTGTTTCCTTGAAAAAATATTTTTTACATGCCACTGGTGTGATATCTATAAAAACACTATATATAAAAACCACTTGTGTATTTGAATGGAATGTTGTGTATAAATTTCAAAGAAATCGGTGAAGAACTATCGGAGATCCTTCAACGTATCACTTAAACGCATAACAGTACATTTTTATTTATATAGATTTATTTACTTATTTTATCAAAATATTGTATCTGTAGCGTCTCTACCCCCTTTAATGTACAATTTTAGACCATTTAAATTACAAAAAAGAAAAAAATACAAAAGATTTCATATAAAAGAAAAAAACATCAAAAACAATAACTCTGCTATTCTTGGATAAACAAATTTTTTCACTTTGTAATTTAAATTTTGCGGTTGGCGAATTAAGATATTATTCACAGTTTCACCTTCGTTCACCGCAAGCGATTTTTATTCATTTCTTTTTTTTTAGGTGATTTATTTTTATTTTTTTAGAAATTATTTCTTGTATGAAAGATCAGACAGCCGAGCACAGAACATGATCTTATCTCCATATAATATATAGAGAGAAAAAAAGAAGAAAAATCTTTTAACTTTTTCACCGTCGTGTTTTATATTTCTTTCTTTTTTTATTTTTTTTTATTTTTTATTCCCGCTCAGTGAATATGAAATATGTTATCCATTTATAAAATATTATAATATTTTATTTATGCAAGTATGACGATGAATAGATGAATGGAAAAAACTTTACAAGATATAGGATATACGTATATATATTTTTTTTATTTCTACTCAGACGGATATTTTTAAACTGTCACTGTTGATTACCCGGCAACCCTCTCTAGCCCCCCAAATCCTGCTTATTTAAAAGTTGTAGATGCAAACTGTCCAACATATTTTCTCGTAAAATTATTGCCATTGTCCCCCACCCTTCCTCCTTGTATATGCTTTTAAAAAAAATGTTTTATTTACGTGCCTAATACAAAAGTAATATTTAAAATTGTTTTTATGTTTGTTTGTTTTTTTAAGAGAGACTTCTTCTAGATCAATACTTTTTTTATGAATGAAATAAATTTTAAATTTATTCTTCTACTTCTTTTAAGTGCCATATCAGTTCTCCCTGACGTTTTGGCTCCTCTCCACATATACCTGTGCTGAGTGTGTTTAGCTGTTTATTATTATCATTTCATTTAATTACTTAGTTAAATTAAGTCAAAAGGATTTAGCAAAATAGATAAATAAAATGGCAAATTCTAAGAGTCCCTGTTCGGGCGCCAATATTACGGTTATATTAATTAAAAACTCGTAATCCTATTCAAAACATTTATTTTGCAACCACATCAACATATAAATATAAATACAATGAATAAAAAACAATTAACAATAACATCAAGTATGCGTTGTACGCATCATGTTTTTACACAGATATACGGGACCTACATTTTAACGCCGGTTCCGGGCGGCTAGTTTGGAGAGGTTACTGGAGAATTATACTCTTGGTAGTTTGCCCTTGCTTTCCGACTGCAAATATCTGCCGAGGCTCGGTCTCGAACCAGCGTATTTCAGGCTAGCGGCCCGACACTAACCACTGACCCACATTCGTCTTTATTTATTACTTTAACTTAAATTTTTCTAAGGGTTGAAATTTTGCTTAAATCACACATAATTAATTATAATAATTTATTGAACATAAAAAAACAAATAATACAATATAACTACAATGTTTCGATCGACTTATTCTGCGAGGGTTCTCAAGTATGAGCATCCACTCCGATTTTAGCTTATGATAAGAGTTAACCTAAAATCAAAGTGGATGCTCATACTTGAGAATGCTCGCAGAATAAGTCGATTGAAACATTGTAGTTATATTGTATTATTTGTTTTTTTATGTTCAATAAATTATTATAATTAATTCTTCCTAATTTAAGCAAAATTTCAATCTTTAATAAATTTAATCACAAAATAGAAACTTTAACAGCTACATATCTAATAAATTGTTCTAGATTTAATTATTTTATTAAATGAAATAGTTGAATTTGGACAAAAGTTTGGAATATTTTCAATTTTTAGATTATCGAATATTTTTAAGAAAAATTCCAAATTCTATATATACCTATATATTGCAGTAAAAACCTGTTTTTTAGTAAAAACGGGTTCTCACTAGTTAAAACACGTTTCATTGAATACCTTTGTGGCAACTAAAATCCTCTGATGTTGGTTAAGTTTGGTCCAAAGGTCTAGAATCTTCATTTTTGACCACCCGCCTCATTTTGGGTGTTTTTTCAAAATTTTTTAAATGAAAATGTCAAAAATTAGATGCAAAGTTGTAGAGGATGTAATTTTTGAAATTTTTGTTTAAAGAATTTTGAAAATAAACTCCCAAAATGAGGCGGAAGGTCAAAAATGAAGATTCTAGACCTTTGAACCAAGCTCAACCAACATCAGTAAACTCTGGTTGCCATAGAGGTATTCCGTGATACGCATTTTAACTAGTAAGAACCCGTTCTTACTAAAAAACGGGGTTTTACTGCAACATATGTACTAACTCACCCTCTAGACCCCTTGCTGCTCTAAACTTTTATTAGCGAGCATGTACGACATAAAAGTCTGTTCTTTCCAAAATAATGGAATTAGTCATAAACCAACACGTCCTTCATCACTTAGAAAACAATAAATTAATTCACGAT
>JALMQS010000800.1:0-446587 GCA_024734495.1 Forficula auricularia
CAAGTCCGATAAACAATCAAATGATGTGCTAAGCTCTATCATGTTTTTCAAAATTAAATTTAACTGTAATGATAAAAATAAATAACCTAATTAAATAATACAAATGATTGTAACAATAGAAATTAAAGTAAAGATAATGAAACATTTAGTTAAGACAATGATTAAAAATTAATTGAAATTTGAGTTAATAGTAATATGTTGAAGTAAAATATTGAAATAAGAGGACGGATCATATGTTTGGAATAATCATTAACAATTATTTAAAGTATAAAATTAACAAAAGTAATAATAGAATAGTAAATGATTTAAAAAATTTCATAAGTTATTAGTAATAGGGCATTTCCTAGAAATCTTTAATGAAGGCTATTGAGTTAATTAATAAATTGATTAATAGTAATAAAATAGTAATAAAATTAAAAATTATTAACGTGTTGATCAATGGTCGTCAGGAAGTATAGACGGATTTGAACCGGGCACCTGACTTGTCTGTAAGTTTGTTTCACCTGTAGAAGCCGGGGCTCTGTTGCCACGTAGTTAAAGTAGAAATTAAAAGAAAAATAAATAAAAGGGAGAAGGTATTAAATTTTTCGTGGTCCATGTGAAGGGATAAAAAAATACAGAGTATCTCAAAGGGGCTGAAACAGAGGACAATCAAATTGAATGGTCAAGAGACGCCAGTTCGTTCTAGGAAACACCTGACGCCATTCGTTTCAAACACACCTTGCTTTGTTTTGGTGGGGTTCGAAGAATTTGAAAAGATAATTGAATTGAATATAAGTCGTAATAAATAAAGTAATAAATAAAGAGTTTTAAAAAGTAAACAAAGCAAGTTAGATAAGGGGAAATTATTAAAAAATAAAAAGAAATCAAATAAATCAAGCCTATTTGAAGATTAAGGAAATGTTTTGTTTTTGTTTTTATATTATTAATTTGAAGTAGAGAATATAATTGAAAACTCAAGTTATTTAATAAATACTAAATAAAATTGATAAACAATTGAAATCAAATTGATAAATAAATAGAATAATAAATAATTGAAATGTTATTTAAACATATGATCAAACGTCAAAGGAAATATAAAAAGGATTGTTAAAAGCAGATAAATAAATAATACTTGTAATTTAAATTGTAATTTGAAAATAGAAAATTTAATTTGTTTGATTTTAAAGAGAAACGTTTCATAAAATATTTCAAAAAAGGAAATATTGAATTAAGAGCTTAGATTAAAGAATTGAAAATAATTAAGTATAAATGAAATAATTAACTAATAATAAATGATTAACAAGGCCTATATAAAATAAGTCAGGTACCTGCATGATTATAAAATAAGAAATAATTAACTGATTAAGTAATCAACAACATAACTTGTAACAATACCGATTTGTAAGAAATAGAATTAAATTTTGAAACGATTTTAAAGTAACAAAAGATTAATAATATCTAAACTATAAACAATAGAATATTATATTAATAAATCAATTTAAAATTAGAATAAAATTTTTAAAACATTATTAAAAAGATTATTTAAAAATCAAAGTTAAAATCTAAAAGTCTATCAAGGCTATTTGTAGAAAACCTATTGTTAAAAAGGAAAACCAATTTTAAAAATTATTAAAATAAAATCAAAGATATTTGTAGAGAATTTTTTATAATTTAAATTTAAAAATAAATATTAAAATATAAAAATAGAATAATAGTTTATTTATAGAAAGTTATTAATAATAAGAGTTAAAAATAACTAAAAACTATTTATAAAATCTATAAATAGAAATTTTTAAAAGTTCAAAATAAAATTTTAATCTCAAAGGAGAACAATATCCCTCCATAGTTATAAATCTATTTTTAATTAAAATTTATAAATAAATTTTACAACAATTAGATAATTCTAATAATAGAATTTACAACAATAGAATTTTAATTTTCAACAATGAAAACAAAATTACAACAATTGAAATAAAAATCTATAAATAGAATTTAATTGATAAAAATAGATTGTTGCTATAATTAGATTTTATATTAGGGGATTATATAACAACCAATAAAATTTGGCTTATCAATAAAATATTTTAAACTTTCTATGATTAAACAATTATTAATAGCTTTATTCTATAAATAGAATTTAAAAATAGATTATCTATAAATAGAATTTAAAAATAGATTATCTATAAATAGAATTTATAAATGGATTATTTATAAATAAATCGTAAAATTTATCTAAAATTAAATCAAATAAATATCTTTGAAATATCTAATAAATAATAACAATAAACCGATATTTTGATAAAAACACCTTATAAAAGGATTTTCTATAAATAGTTTTTAAATTGACATTGTTATAAAATACGTCGTTTATTTGAAATTTCTATAAATAGAAATTATAATTGATATTGTGGAATATTGTTACTTAATAGATATAACTTATAAACGATCTGTTTATAAGTAAGATTGTGATTTTATAAGAGTATTGTTACTACTTAATATTATAACTTATAAATAATCTTGTTTATACAAGAATAGTTGAATTTTGTTGTTTTTATAAAATTGTTGGATTGTTGCTTATATTGAATTATTCGGTGCTGAATCAAACATTTATCATTAAAATCTTGAATACTGCTCAAAATCAGTTATCTAAAAGCTAAATAAAATTGTGTTCTTTTTACTGACCCATAAACCTCATCCAACTCTCCTATCTCATAATCACCACAAATATTCACAGGGGACTCCAAGGTCGTCTATAAATCTTGATCAACAAGCGAAATTCTACTATATCTATCGAATTTATTCGATAGCCTTATCAGTAACCCTATCCGCATATAGTGTAAGCGCACACCCCCACGGTTACTGATATATTAAACATCTTAAATAGGGCGGATAGACAACCACCAAACTTGGCCGGACTGATCGAGACTTTCAATAGCACACTTCGTGAGCTATTGGAGTGTCAGTAAGTCGAAGGTTAAGTTTGGGCAGGTTACAATATATATATATATATATATGTAAAAAATATATAATATGTATACCGGGTGAGATTTTTATCTTGAGACAGTCTTATAACTCAAAAACAGTTCATTATATGAAAACAAGTTTCAAATAAAAGTTTATTTAAATCAGGGGGAAACTAAACTACGCTAACGCTTGTTTACCTAGAACAAGCTTTAAAAGGTATTTCGAGGTCAACTTTTGTTTTTTAAATGGAAACCTATAAGTTTCTGCACATATTCTGAATCTACAAAAAAAAAACTGAACAACTTTTATTAGAACTATTTTTTTATAGGATATCAAAAAAAAATATTAAACAATTAGATCTCTAAAAAAACCTAATAATTATTTTTAACAATTATTTAACTTAATTATCAAATAGTAATGATTAAATAATTAATTATTAAATAAATATTTATTAATTTATTTATTTATTTTTCGAGGATCTTAATTCTCTTTTAGAATAGGTGTTGATTTTCTTTGTTTCCAAAAAATAATAACACAGTTATATTTTTTTCATTTATTTTATTTTATTGTTATATCAAAGGGCGTTTCGACATATACATTCATGTCATCATCAGCCTAAAAATAAAACCAATCTTTCATCATTTCCAATATATATAATTTTATAAACAAATGAACACATCACATCTTTTTTACATTATTTACATTCTTTCTTACATCAAAAAAAGCATCAAGCATACCTTGAACAATCTTAAATTTATTTGATCCAATAAAATCACATTCTGATTCATCTGAATACATATTACAAGTTATCAATTATTTCTTTTCTATATTTATTATTTAATGATCTATACGATAACACAAAGAACTCCAATTTTTTTGATGTAAGAAAGAATGTAAATAATGTAAAAAAGATGTGATGTGTTCATTTGTTTATAAAATTATATATATTGGAAATGATGAAAGGATGGTTTTATTTTTAGGCTGATGATGACATGAATGTATATGTCGAAACGTCCTTTGATATAACAATAAAATAAAATGAAAAAAATATAACTGTGTTATTATTTTTTGGAAACAAAGAAAATCAACACCTATTCTAAATGAGAATTAAGATCCTCGAAAAATAAATAAATAAATTAATATAAATAAAATTCTCAGATCCAATCTTATAAATATTTATTAAATTGAAAAGTCACAGCAATGAAAATAAGTGTTTATAATGATATTAAAACTTCGTTATACTCAGATTTAAGATATTATTTTCTACTTAATAGATCTATTTAAAAGTCTTGAGTTTAAAAAAAGTCTATTTCTCGTGTCAATCCAGTAGATAGTTATATTATTGTATTACCATAATAAAAATGGAGCAGTTTTTGTTCAAGACAGAATTGAAATGGTCTTAATTTATGCGGTGAATGTGGAGAAGTGTAATGTGGGGCTGACATTGAAATGGATGCCGAGCGTTTTCCTGACAGGGATACACCCTCACAAGCTTCATTTCATCGTGTTGTAAATTTGTTTAAAAAAAACAAGAAATGTAAAGGCTATGAAGAAACTTAAAAAGGTCAAAATAACGAAATTGGAACTGGAATTCATCCAGAAGACTTTGAGATACACTCTGGAATACGTCACAGAACATTGTCGCAAAATTATTAAATTATTAATTATTATTAAATTATTTATTTAATAATTAAATATTTGATCATTATTATTTGATAATTAAGTTGAATGATTATATTGTATTACCATAATAAAAATGGAGCATTTTTTGTTGAAGTCAGAATTGAAATGGTATTAATTTATGCGATGAAAGTTGAAGAAGTGTAATGGGGCTGCCATTGAAATGGATGGCGACTGTTTTCCAGATAGGAATACACACTCTCAATCTTCATTTCATCGTGTTGTAAATTCGTTAAAAAAACAAAAACAAAACATGAAATGTAAAGGCTATGAAGAAACTTAAAAAGGCCAAAATAACTAAATTGGAACTGGAATTCAATCAGAAGACTTAGGATACACTATGGAATGTCTCAGAACTTCTTCTTCGAGTGCCATACCCGAAACGGGTGTCGTCTCCACATATACCTGTATTGAGTGTGTTTTAGTTGTTTTTACACAGATATACGGGACCTACTTTTTAACGCCGGTTCCGAACGGCTAATTTGGAGAGGTGGCTAGGCAATTATACTCTTGGTAGGTTGCCGTTACTTTCCAAGAGGAGGCGACTGCAAATATCTATCTGCCGAGACTCGGTCTCGAACCAGCGATCTCCGAGTCAGCGACCCGACACTCTACCCGCTGACCCACAATCACCTCGTCTCAGAACAGTGTCGAAAAATTATTAAATTATTAATTATTATTAAATTATTTATTTAATGATTGAATATTTGATCATTATTATTTGATAATTAAGTTGAATGATTGTTAAAAATAATTATTATAATTTTTTTGAGATCTAATTGAATTAAACACAGGAATTTAAAACTGAGTTTTCTGTTAAACCTCCTATAAAGTGTTCATAGCCCGAAATATAAATAAAAAAAAAGTCTCCAAAATAATTTAAAAGAATTTTTAATTTTTTTTAAATTTTTTTTAATTTTTTTTTTTTTTTAATGATATTGATGTGAGAAGGAGATACACCAGAAGGTGGATCCCCTAAAGGCCTGTATGGGCTGGCCCCTCCATCGTGAAAAGAACAGAGTAGAAGGAAAAGAAGCCGGGATCACGAGCCAATCTCAGAAACTTAGATACAATTCAATATCCAATTTACTAAGGTTTTAGGGGCCTCGACTTTGTGAAACACCACTATAACCCGTTAAATAATTCCTGTGTTTAATATGTTTCACTATAAACCAACACCGCTTTCCCTAAACTTTATTAATTGAATTAATATTTTTTATTATTTGATGTCGTATAAAAAAATAGTTCTAATGAAAGTTGTTCAGTTTTTTTTGTAGATTCAGAATATGTACAGGAACATATAGGTTTTTATTTAAAAAACAGAAGTTGACCTCAAAATATCCATGAAAGCTTGTTCTAGGTCGACAAACAATAGCGTATTTTAGTTTCACCCTTGATTTAATTCAACTTTTATTTGAAACTTGTTTTCATATAATGCACTATTTTTGAGTTATAAGACTGTCTCAAGATAAAAAAACTCACCCGGTATAAATAAAAAAAGAACATCCAATTAGATTAATGACACCGACAATTAGAATCCTTTTTGAGTTAAATTAAATGAACAAATTCGATCTCTCTCCATCTTTAAAATTTTTGTTCAATTATTATTATTATTTTTTTCAAGATTTTGAAAATTTTATGATATTTCTTGAGAAATATTCATCAAAATAGCAAGGGTAATTTACTTCACTGAAGTTGGGAATATCATTGTATTTTAGAAGATTCAGAGGGGTGAACCGCGATTGAAATTAGGTGTTGGAATTATGTGTAATTATTTTGGAATTCATTAGATACCTTTCATCTATTATTGTCTTCTACTTGGAAATGGAAGTAGATGTATATGATATTAGGCCGCGGTTCACCCCTCGGAGAGATTCTATATAGTTATTGATAAACTTTATAAACATTATACGTATTATATTAATCATTTTTTGACTGTTTATTTATTGATTATGTTTTTGTTTTGTTTTTTAGTGGAAATATAATATATTTAAATGTTTGTCATTTATATAAATAATTAAATTGTTAATTTTATGAATGAGAAGTCTATTATGCATTTATATACATAAATAAAAGAAATTTTAGATTAATTTATTATCATATTTTTTAAACCTCCATTAATTCTTATAATTTTGTATTTTCCACAATTTATTATATACTAACTGAATCGCAGTGGTTCTTAATTTATGACTCACCAACCAAAATTGAGTACCAAGGCTTATTCAATGGGTCACGAAGAGTCGTTAAAGAAATATTTTACTACATTCATTTTAAATAAATTGAAAAATTTTAATTGTTTAATATTATTAAAAGTAAGAATATTAAAAACACTTGTTTTTACTTTACCATACAGGGGTATGGTCATGTATTGTAATCGTGCATGAAAAAAGTGTTTTTTTTTCCTTCTTTTTTCGAAATATCTCAAAAACGGCTTAAAATATTTTGATTAAAAAAATTAAGCTAAGCGATAGCATTTTGCTCTACAAAAAAGCTCTTATAAGTGAACATCAGAAAAATTATATTTTTTGAGATAATAATTGTATTGTCAAAATGTCTGTTTGTTAGTCTGTGCGTTATCAAATTTTTGTGGACGAGCTAGCTCAAAAACTAGTTTGAATATCGAAACCAAATTTCACACGTAGTTTTGGTCTATTGAGTTTAAGAGCTGATTAGATTTTGGTAGATATCGGCCCAAAATTAAGGGGGTGGAGGGGGGTTAAAAATTAAAAATCTACGCCGTTTGAGCAAACTCAACCAAATTTTGTATACATAATCAGTGGGACCCCAGGAGTCTAAAAATGCAAAAACTAACCACCTTACATGATTTCTTAAAGTAATAAAGAATAACTCTACAAAATTTGATCAAGATAGGAGAGAGTTTTAATTTTTGCCCCCACTCACATTTTGGATAGTTTGGAGTCGAATTTCAAAAAATCCTGAAATTCCTTTTTAGATATTTGTATTTAGAATTTTATTAAGTAAAAATCAAGTAGATATCTTATCGGTTTTAATTGAAAATGGATAATTAGTGTAAATACATTGCAAAAATATTTTTCAAAATTTTAAAAATATTTGTTAATTCTTTTAATTTTTTTAAAATATTTAAAAATATTTAAAATATTTTTAAATATTTTTTTATTTTTTTAATTTTTTAAATATTTTTAAAATATTTTAAAAATATTTTTTAAAAAATATTTTTAAAAATTAAAAAAAAATTTAAAAATATTTTTAAAATATTTTAAAAAATTAAAAATGTTTTAAAAATATTTAAAAATTAAAAAATATTTTAAAAATATTTAAAATAAATTATTTATTATTTTCTATAGAATTGAATTTATAATTTAGCTAAAATATATGGTCACATATTTTGCAAGAAAGTTGGAAATATTTTCAAAAAAAGAATGTTGGATAAAGAAATGTTTCTATCACAAAACTAAACTGATATATAAGAAATATCGAAATTTAAAAAATTATGAGGACGAAATTTTTGATTAAGATTAAGGTTTTTGAGCAATTAATTGTTCTTAAATTTTTTGGTTTTGTTTAAAAAATTAATTTGCTTAAGAAGTATAATTTTGTTTAGAACGTTGAATGTTTAATTTTAGATTTCAAATTTTGAAAGAGAGAAATTAAGTTCAGAGTTAAATAGGTGGATCTTAATAAAAGAATTTAATTTGAAGACGAGATTTAAATTCAATTCAAAATTTAAATTCAGAGAGATAAAATCTTTTTAGATGTTGATTGAAAAAAAAAATTTAAAATTGAAGACGGGAATCTTGAGAAATTTTATATTTGATTCGGGTTAAATTTTCATGTGGTTAAATTTGGAATGGAAGATTTATAGATAATTATTTTATGATAGATTATAATTGATAAACGATTTTTATAAAGAGACTCTAGACCGACTTATATAATTGGGATATTCAATGAGAGCATTTGAAAAGAGAATTTAAATTTAAATTTTTATGATTATTAATTAAATTTAAATTAAACGTTAAAGAATTTAATTTTTGAATTAAAGAAATGAAACAATTTTAGAGATAAGAGGAAGTCTAATACTTTATTATTCTCATAGATGTGGAGATCATAATTTTTGTTAAGATGATCTTTTAAAATTAACTTCATATTATTTTTATATAATTATTAAGATTAGCTACGTTGAAAATTGCTTTTAAGTGTGTTAAGAGTGAATTTGATTTAAATAGTATTGATGGATTTCCATACGATTTTTGGTGGACTTAGATATAAGATTGTTTTTAGGTTAAGATTTCATCATGTTATTGTTTATTTTGTTTTAACGGGGCGTTTAAAATTATTAGGATGGCCGATTTGTAGAGATTATTTAAATTAGTTTTCTTAATTGCAGTTAAGATCATACATGTGTTTGCCAGCTGTCTATCTAGGCTGGGTGGCCGCATTCTTTCTTTTTAGCCAGCCATTGTGTCCAAGGGCTGTCGGCTGACGATGCACCCCCACCCTACTCATATGCATGTGTGTATGTGTGTTGCAGCTGAGGGCAGTCGTTGACAAGGCGTTGGCCAGTGGAGAGCAATTGTACGATAAGAGTTTTAAGATGTTTTAACGATGACCCCCTAGACGAATATGTATAACCCCCTTTTTGTAAATAAATATATATTAAATCATAAATACGTGTGTTATTAACCCCTATGAGCCAAGGGGGCGAAACCCCGCCCCCTACATATATAAGATAGTATCATAAATTGGCTCATGGCTAGAAAGCCCGAAAAGCAAAAAAAAGAGTTTATAATGGTCCCCCCTTATTATCAACTACCCTACCAAGATCTCTTATTTTCTCTACTTTACTGGAAATTTTGGACATAAATTCGATTGAGCTCTTCGCTTGGGAAATATGAACAATCATTATATTAGTAGTAATAGATGCTCGACGCTTTTATAAACACGCAGAGGGAATAATATCTCTTGAATAATGTTGCTCAACCATTCCGTATAATCAGCGGAATCACAAGCAATTTTTTATTCGATATACAAATAAATATAACATTCAAATGCACGCGAGTTTATTTGACTTTTATCCGTAAAGTTAATATTAATAGTTTTAGTAGACTATTGTCTCTCGAAGTTTTCACTTATAGTATATTCCCTAGAGAGTTTTAAACTTGAAGTTCGAACTATGTTTCTTTGATTTGAACATGAACATTGAAAATATTTTCATTCTGGTTTGCACCCCCAAATTGGGCAATCGGAGTGACGTTCAAAGTTTTTGCTACAGTGTTGGACATTTCGGGAAGTTTCTTTGATTTGAACAGCCGAGAGAATGACGTCAAGTGTTCTGATCTCGTCTCTGCTGATGATGTTCACGAACAGCAGCATTTCACCTGAGAGGAACTTCTCCTTCCTTATCAGAGAAGGAATTGATAAACATTTTAACAAAGATTCCGTCACGTGTATTCTAACAGATAGGAATGACACATATCCGTATTTGAATGAATTTATTTCATCTGCTTCAACGCATCTGTCACAAATTGTAATGGGTAAATGTCAACTAAATGTAGAAGAAGATTTAGAGGATTATACTGAGAGTGATAATATTATTTGCTTCAATCCTGATATGAAAATTCCACATCCTAAAAGATTATTTACAAATTTACTCCTCTACATTGATTTAACTAATCAAATTGGAATAAATTTATGTGAAAGATATCTAGAGAAGTTGAAGAATGAATATTCATCTTGGTCATCTTACAGAAGATTGATTGTCTGCGAATACACGTCACCGAACAGAACAAGAGTATCAGAATTATGGGTTCGACACCCATTGTCAGAAAAAATTTAAAAAAATTACAAATGTATCTGTTGCGTATTTCAACCGAAAACCAAACCTTCACGGAATTAATTATGGATTGCAATATGACAGTTCTCAAGACAAAGATTATATCATGTCGATATACAGAAGTATAGTAAAAGGCTTAAATGCAACTGAATCAGAAGGAGACATTGTCCTAGATATAACAATCAATTACTTAGGTCATCCTAGTATAAAACCTTTCTGGAAATATTCTATATGTGTTGTTGTCCACAAAGGCGATTTGCATTCGGACTGGCAGGCGTTGTTCTGGTGTTTCCACTGGACTCTCTGGCTGGGCTTGCTCGTTGTGTGGGTGGTTTGTGGTCTCATCTGGCACATCCACAAGAGAAACCAGCCCTTGTACATGTCTATGACTGAGATGCTGCAGATCTTTGTGACTTATCCGACGACTTGGGTCCATTCCAGAAGACTCAACCACTCAAGAATCCTCACAGGGATGCTGGCTCTTGTCTCAGTGATTTTCATTTCGAGTCTCCTCCAGTCCATGTTATACACCAATTTGCGAAATCCCGGGCGATTTCCATCCATCGACACTTTGGATGAATTGTCAGAGGCAAATTTGACCATTTATTGCAATGATTTGAATTTATATTTATACTTTAATTATGAGATGGCCAAATATTTTAATAAAAAATTAAATTTCGACTTGACAAGTGATGAAATTTATATCAATGATCTTTATATGAATTCGAGCATCGCTATTATTCAGAATTGTGAATCTGCTGATAAGATCCTCAACTCTATCACACGTTATAGAAACAGTCTGCATATTCTGAAGGAACGCTTGTCAATGAATTCTCTCGGGATTGGAAGTTGGCCATTACCATTAAATGAATTTATTCATAAAATTGTCTACGTTTATTTCGAGAGTGGAATTGCAGAATGGCTGGACCATATGCAGGAGTGGAAGGTTCTTCTCAAAGAATTGGTGCACGAGGAGAGGGAGAATCCCCACCAAGCCTTCACATTGAAGAACCTTCAAATCGCATTCATTGTTCTGTTTCTTGGCGAATTCTTAGCCATTCTGGCTTTCTTGATTGAAGTATTCTATTTCCATTGGCGTCAGTGGCAGATCACACAGCACCCCATATAAGTATCCTTGGCATGAGTGATTATCACATTACTTTTAAATGAAAACTTAAAACCGAAACGTTGTAATTATAATAAAAATCGTTAAATTAAGTTTTAATGTTAATTAAACAATAATATTATTTCTTTCCTTGTGTCAGCTTTTATCAATGACGCAATAAGATTTCGAGAATAATTATTTATGTCACGTGAGCTTTTTATTTATTAGCACTTGATTAAAAATAAATAAATATTTAACTTAAATTAGTATTTGAATGTTGCACTTGTAATTAACGAAACTAATTTAAATTAAAAAAATAAATTATACCGGGTGAGTTTTTTATCTAGAGACAGTCCTATAACTCAAAAAAAGTGCATTATATGTAAAAAAGTTTCAGATAAAAGTTTATATATATATCAGAGGGGAAACTAAACTATGCTATTGTTTGTTTACCAAGAACAAGCTTTCAAGGGTATTTCAAGGTCAAGTTCTGTTTTTTAAATAGAAACCTATATGTTTCTGTACATAATCTGAATCTACAAAAAAAACTGAACAACTTTCATTAGAAATATTTTTTTATATGACATCAAATAAAGAAAAATATTAAATCAATTAGATCTCAGAAAAAAACCCTAATAATTATTTTTAACAATTATTTAACTTAATTATGAAATAATAATGATTAAATAATTAATTATTAAATAAATATTTTTTAAATCGAAAAGTCATAACAATGAAAATAAGTGTTTATAATGATATTAAAACTTCGTTATACTCAGATTTAAGATATTATTTTCTACTTAATTGAAATACTTAAAATTCTTGAGTTTAAAAAAGTTTATTTCTCGTGTCAATCCAGTAGATTGTTATAATGATTATATCATAATTTGTTGAAGACAGAATTAAAATGGTCTTAATCTATGCGGGGAATGTGGAATAAGTGTTAGGGGCTGCCATTGAAATGGATGCCAAGCATTTTCCTGACAGGGATACACCCTCAAGAGCTTCATTTTATTGTGTTGTAAATCTATTTAAAAAATCAGGAAATGTAAAGGTTACGAAGAAACTTAAAAGGCCAAAATAACGAAATTGGAACTGGAATTCATCCAGAAAACTTTTGATATTTTAATTTGTTAATAATTATTATTTAATATTATATAATAATAATAATAATAATATAAAAATAAATAATATAACGATTTATTTTGAATTCTTTTGATTTGAAACTCTAACCTATAAAATGTTTTTACATTAGTAAATAAACACAGGGTTATCCCCAGGATAAAGGTTAACCCATCAAGTTCGGAGATTACCCAGGTAACACACAATATCCTCAGAATATTCTAAGAAGATTTAAATGTCCTTAGAATATCCTTAGAATATTCTTAGGATATTGTGGTTACCTGGGTAAAGATAGAGGGGCTAAGTTTGCGATCACCCCATGTTTTTTTTTATGAAACATATTTCGAGAACTAACCCCAGGGTCTTCCCTAGCATAGGATCATCTTAGTTTTATCAAACTGGCCCTAAGTGGGATTTAAAAAAAAAAGATTTATCAAAATGAAATTAAGAAAAGAGTCTGTTATTTTTTTTATGCTTTAATCATAACAACGACTTAAAATAACAATAAAATCATTCAGAAAATATAAATTTTCTGCATTTTCGAAAAGTCCTTAAGACAGTGGGATGAACACAGGGGGGGGGGTTTAATGCGCAGAGTGCGCCATTGAAATTTCTGGGAGAGGGGGGGGGGGGAGGAGATGGTTTGAAAATTGTTAAAAAATTAGCAACATATGTACTAAAAATAAAAACGGTCAAGTTTATAACTTGAACAAAAGGAAATAAAAACTTCTACTTTTGAAGTGAAATAAATTGACCCGTTCTGATGTGGCCATCCACTTGACTTTACCATACACATATGGTTGAGTTTGCTCAAATGGCCTAGATATTTATTTTGCCACCCTCCCCCCCCCCCTTAATTTTGCCTCCAGAAATTTTATTTTTCTTTATTATAGGTTCATTTTATAGTATATTTCATTTTTCTTGTTTTTTTTAGTTTGAAAATATTATAATTTTAAATTTTCAGCCCCTCTTAATTTTGGTTCGATATGCACCAAAATCTAATCAGCTCTTAATCTCAATGCATCAAAACTACGTGTGAAATTTATTTTTGATATTCACACTAGTTTTTGAGCTAGCTTGTCCACAAAAATTTGATAACGAACAGACTAACAATCATTTTGACAAAACAATTATTATCTCAAAAAATATAATTTTTTCGATGTTCGCTTATTAGGGCTTTTTTGTAGACCGAAAGGATATGGTTTTGCCTTATTTTTTTAATCAAAATAGTTTCAGCCGTTTTTGAGATATTTCGAAAAAAATGAACCAAAAAAAAACAACACTTTTTTCATGCACGATTACAATACTTGACCATACCCTGTATGGTAAAGCATAGATATGAAGTTTCAATCACACCTAGCGTGCAAATTTTTGAAAATAAATTTTTAAAATGTAAAAATTTTCTCAGAGTCTTATGGGAAAATTAAGATCTTGACACTTTCTCTTGAATTATACTACTATTAGTTGAATTGATAATGTTAAAAAAAAAAAAAAAAAAACTAAAAATTAGCTTTTTGAAACATGCAGGTTTCTTTTTTGCAATAAAATATATCATTGACCGAGGAATTTACTTAGATATTTACTTTTAAAAAATCACATAAATGCTATGTTTGGATGTAAAGATAAACAGTATTAATACAACGCATTGCCAAATCATACAAGAGTTATTATCAGCTGATTTGAATAAATCAAACTAAATTTTGTATATAATTTTTTTTTATAATTATTTTTATTTCAAACTTTTACGGCTTTCATACTATTTATTTTTTAATTCTAATATTTTTTCATTTGTATTTTAACTTATTTTATTAAATATTAGATACTACCTACACTTCTTTTGAATCAACTGGAGCGATCGGGCCTACTTAAGAAACGCTGTGTTCTATATAAATCTACTCTCAGGAAAAACAAAAAATATTTTTAATTAAAGAATCATTTTTCGGTTTAAATAATAGTGTATAAATCCGCTTTTGAGTGAAAATAACACTGATGAACAAATTATCGGCGGGTCCATATATATCTACTCTTATTAAACGAGCAAAAATTGTATATTTATATATTTGTATCTTGGTTCTATTTTGAAAACGGCCCTACCGATTTTGATGAAATTCACGGGTTAGGGGGTTTTTGGGGGTGACAATTCGATCTGTCACGGTCTCATCTTCGACAAAATTGTTTTTGGTGGGTTTTTTCGTAATCAAATTAATTATTCTCAGGTAGACAAATCCCATTCTTAGGGTTCTAAAAAAAGGTTTCCCTTTTCCTTTTGTGCTCAGGCAGACAATGGGTCGGGTAAAAATCCTTTATTCTCAAAGGCCTTGAAGAAGTATTGTGATTGTAGTTTGTTGTTCTCCCTAAACGTTAGAATTATTAATAAACGTTTTATAATTGTTTTTATAAAGAACCTTATTTATTTAATAGAATAAAAAATAATCAAGAATTTATTTAAAAATATCTTTCGCATAAGCAGGTCTCAATTTTCTGAAAAAATAACACAGTGGTCGTATACATTATATATATTTGTATTTTTTTTTTTTTTAATTTGAAAACGGCTTTCAAATAAAAATCGACATTTTTATCAGAATTTTAAATTACAAATAATATTAAAATAAATCTTTTAACTGAAGGAAGAAGTTACCGAGCATCGCTCGGTGCTTCCAGGTACTAGTATATTATACTATACAGTGCCGTTCCTGGGGTGGCGAACGCCTGCGTGCAAGAGTAATTTTGTGCGCCCCTATATACTATTCTTAAATTTTGATGATAAGGCCATTTTTCTAATCATTTTTAGTTTGAGGTTTAAACTGAATAGTTTCCTTATAGACTAAAGTCACTTTAGTGTAAGTGTTGGGTTATGAAAATGGGCGTAATAAAATAAAACAACGAAAAAATATGACAAAAAATTTATTTTCGTCATCAAATAAAATAGACTATTAACGTACAATATAGGTCATAAATAAAACACGTCCATTCGGAAATTAACAAAAAATCTAATATAACTCAATTCACTCAACTGAGTGAATTGAGTTAAAACTGTATGTGCAAGATCTGTCTAATACCTAAGTACCTAATTATCAAATAACAAGGTAGTTTTAGAAGATAACATGTCTTGCTTTTGCTGATGCAAGCTCATTGATCATTTCATTGTGATCGATGGCTTCACATATTTTATTTTATTTTTTATTTTAGTAAATTCCAGTGTAGAAGCAAAGTGTAGAAGTTACTTCTTATATTAGTTTACTGTTTCTTCCTGTAATCAAAGTTTACAGCTTTGCTATAATTTGATTTTTAATACCTTTAATGCCGATTTTTCTTCCAATTAGAAGTGCGTTTTTGCAAGAGTAGCGAATAGTTGAATTTGGCGCCCCTTAAATTGGGCGCCTGCGTGCGGGGCATTCGCTGCATACCCGCCAGGAACGGCACTGATACTATATATAAATTTGTATTTTTATCAGAATTTTAAATTAAAAATAATATTAATATATAACTTTTAACTGAAGTAAAAAGTTACCGTGCATCGCTTGGTGGCTCCAGGTACTATATACTTACAGTTTAAAAAACGCTGTGTTCTATTTAAATCTTTCTACTCTCAGGAAAAACAAAAAAATATTTTTAATTAAAGAATCATTTTTCGGTTTAAATAATAGCTTATAAATGCGCTTTTGAGTGATAAATAATTCTAGTTGGCGACTTTTTCTGTGAGATGTCACTAGCAGTATCATCGGCTCAGATTCGCCGAGCGGCTCCGATCGGCTCCGTAAGCCTCCGAATCGACCCCTCCTCCCGTCGGGCGCAACTCCTTCAGGCGGAGCGCGCGAGCGGCCAAAGTTATGAGAGGCTCAACTCTGAAGTATTCAAGCAGCAAGCGAAGCAGGTAGCCAGCTGAAAACGGAAACCTCGTGTAAGGACTCTTTCAGGCAGGCAGGAGGCTGGGCTGTCAGGCACGAGACACCTGCGCGGAGGGCGAGGCTTGTGCCTTGCCACCTGCCAACACTCAACACGTGTCTCGGGGTGCAAGTGCGTGTACGTGCGGGCGTGCGTTTCGGGAAATTGTCACACGCAGGCAGCAACCTAATACAGTGTGTGCCTTGCCTGGTCATCGACCATTGGAATATTTAAACAAAAAACAAAAAAACAACAGACATCTAGTGAAGTGTAAATTATTAGTGATTTGATTATTATCCCCCCTTTTTTTTAAAAAAAAGATCGTGTAGTGTCAGTTTTTAAAAGTGCGCCCCTTAACACCCCCCACTAAGTCTTCTGGCCCTTATCAGCTCCCCCCCCACAATTTGACGACCTGCCGGCAACAAGAGTCGCCGAGTTTTTTTCAACTTCACATATGGTAAGTATAGGCGATATATAAATTCTCTATACGTTAAGAATTTATTTGTTTAGTTTGTGAGTAGTGTGTAGTTGAAGCTCGATCGGATGTTGAGCTTTCGCAACACGAAAAAAACATGTTTGTTTCTATCTCTTTCACTCTCATTCTCACTATTACTAGAGATTTCAATATACATAATAGTATATTAATTTAAATAAATTTTTCTTTTATCATAACAACTTCTTAATAAAATCACACTATTTTAAAATTAATGATATGATTCACATTGAAAATAGAAATATTTTGGCACTAGAATAAACTTTTTAAAAAATATCAACTTAGAATTAAAGCTGTCCTATATTAAAATATGTATATAAAAGAATTGATTAATCAACTGTTATAAATTATTAAATTTCCAAATTTTAATATATAATAATATATGTAATTATTTTGATTATTTATGTCCATCGATTAAATTAATAAGTAATGCAAATAATTTCTATTTCTTGCCAACGTTTCCTCAACTTTCTTGGCTTCCTCAGGGCTCAAACAAATTCATTTCTTTGAGCCCTGAGGGAAATCAACAAAGTTTACGAAATGTTGGCAAAAAGATAAAAATTATTTTCATAAGCTATTGTCCTTATTTCCCTATACTAGAGGGTGTTAAAATAAATATATTTAATTAATTTTAATAAACTTATCTTTTATCATAACAAAGTCTTAATTAAATCACAAGAAAATCATTTGAAAATTCTTGATTTTTGAACAGAAAATTATAAAGTTAAAGATACCTAATATTCGCGTTGAAAATACATACATTTCGGCACTAGAATAAACTTTTTAAAAAATATCCACTTAGAATTAGAGCTTTCTTCTACTAAAAAATTTGTATAAAATAAACGTTATTATTATTTTTTTTTTAAATTAACTATTATAATTTATTAAATTTCCAAAATTTACTATAAATTAACTACTAGTGGGTGTTAAAATAAATATATTTAATTAATTAAAAAAAAAATTATTTTATCATAACAACGTCTTAATAAAATCACAAGAAAATCATTTGAAAATTCTTGATTTTTGAACAGAAAATTCTAAAGTTAAAAAAATACAAACTTTTTGGCACTAGAATAAACTTTTTTAAAAATATCCACTTATAATTAGAGCTGTTCTCTACCAAAAAATTTATATAAAATAAACTTTATTTATTTATTTATTTTATTTAATCAACTATTATAATTTATTAAATTTCCAAATTTTAATATAAAATAATATTTGTAATACTAGTGGGTGTTAAAATAAATATATTTAATTAATTTTAATAAAGTTATCTTTTATCATATCAACGTCTTAATAAAAGCACAAGAAAATCATTTGAAAATTCTTGATTTTTCAACAGAAAATTCTAGAGTTGAAAAATACAAACTTTTTGGCACTAGAATAAACTTTTTAAAAAATATATACTTAGAATTAGAGCTGTCCTATATACGAAAGAATTTATATAAAATGACCTTTATTTATTTATTTATTTATTTAATCAACTATTAAAATTTAATAAATTTCTAAATTTTAATATAAAATACATATTATTTGTAATGAACTACTAATGGGTGTTAAAATAAATATATTAATTAATTTAAATAAAGTTTTTGTTTTATCATAACAACTTCTTAATAAAATTACTCGGTGGAAAAAAATATTTTTTTTTCATTTTTAAACAGAATACTTTTAAGATTAATTGACCATTCGTATTGAAAATACAAAAATTTTGGCACTAGAATAAACTTTTAAAAAAATATTCACTTAGAGATTCACCCATCCATCCTATCCTATACGAAAAAATTTATATACAATAAACTTTCATTTTTGATTTATATTAATTAGTTAATTTAATTTAAATAAATTTTTGTTTTAGGTATCATAACAACGTCTTAATAAAATCACAAGAAATTCATTTACAAAAATAAATAAATAGATTTTGGAACAAGAAATTCTGAAACTAGAGAAATAAAAATTTTTAACACTAGAAAAAACTTTTCAAAAAATACCCACTTAGATTTAAAGCTGTCTTGGTAATAACATTAAAGATAATTATAAGAAATTATTTCAAATTAATGAGATATGGTAGGTACTTTATTAAAATTTCAAATTTTACTATGAAAAATTATATGTAATGAACTATTAGTGGCCTTTAAAATAAATATATTAATTAAATAGGTAGAAAATTTGTTTTATCATAACAACGTCTTAATAAAATTTAAAAAAAAAAAAGATATTTTCTTCATTTTTGAATATTGTAAATTCTAAAAATAGATATACCAAAATGTAATCACTTTTCATTGGAAATACAAATCTTTCAGCACTAGAATAAACTTAAAAAAAAAATACCCACTTAAGATTAAAGATGTCTTTACTAATAAATGTATTTATAATCAGCTTTATTTTTTGATTTAATCAACTATTATATTTTATAAAATTTCCATATTTTAGTATAAAATACGATTTATAAGTAATGAACTATTAGTTGGTTTTCAAATAAATATATTAATTATTTAAATAAAATTGTTCTTTTATCATAACAACGTCTTAATAAAATCACAATAAAGTAATTCAAAAATATATACCTATATTTTTTTATAATTTCTTCATATTTGCCACTAGAACAAACTTTTTAAAAAATTTCGTAAATATTCATTTAGTATGGTAACCACTTTTTTTAAATTTCCAGATTTTCATATAAAATAATATTTTTAATTAACTATTAGTGGGTTTTAAAATAAAAAAAAAAAATAATTAATATAAATAAATCAATAAATTAATGTAATTAAAAAAAATCACCTTTTAATTTACTTAGTAAGTATATATTTTTATCATAAATAATTTAAAATATCAATTAAATAATTAGAAAAATAAATTTTTAATTAAAAATTTACAAGTATTTTGGCACCAGAACAAACTTTCTACGACCCTGGCACCAGAACAAACTTTCTATGACCTTTTTTGTCAATTATCTAAATCCACATATAAACCTAGTGTCGAAAAAGAATCAAAATGATTTTTACTTTCACATTTTATTCTATAGAATATAATGGCAGAGTATTGTGTCCTGACTCTTTGAGAGCTTGTATCTCTGAGATGAAAAAAGTTAATTTAATTTCGTAACTTTTAGGTGGAAGGAATCGTTGCCCTTAATAGTTGGAAACCGGATTTAGGACATAAAACCAGAAATTGTGGTCCCCAGAGGCCAAAAAGGGGTCCAAAATCCATTGGCCAATACGTATGTACGTATGTACCCCCCCTGCGTTTCGCAACCATAAGTCTCAGAGCTACGAAATTCGAAAATTAAGCTCGATATAGGCTAGAAGGAGTAAAACAAGCTTTTTTTTGATTTTCTCAAAAACGGCTCCAACGATTTTTTAAAAAATTAGTATATTTATCAAGTGTCGTGTGTTATTAGTTGAGTCAAATTTTTTAGAAAAATTGTTGAAGCCGTTTTTGAGAAAATCAAAAAAAACGAAATAAAGGAAGGGGGTGTAAATTGGTAGTGAGGCGCGAACTTCAAATAAATGAAAAATGTGAAAGTTGTGTGGTAAACACACTCGTTTATTTTTTTCACGTTTAGTGATGAACAAACCAAGACCAAGACTGAGGTGGTCTTGGTCTTATCCGTCTGATCTTGGTCTTGTTAGGATGCTTCTGTAATAGTCTTCGTCTCGGTCTTGGTCTCGGTCGTTCGGTCTTGGTCTTGGTCTCGGTCGTTCGGTCTTGGTCTTGGTCTCGGTCGTTCGGTCTTAGTCTTGGTCTTGCTTATCTAACCTTTTACTTACATTTTTTAATAATTTTTATAGCACATGGGCTGAAAAATCCCGGGCTTAACACATACATTGCGCTAACTTTTTTGAATTCCCCTCTTTTTCAGTTAGTACCAACCTTCAAAAGACAGCTGTCAAAATTTCATGATATTCTATTCATTAGTTTGTGAGTTAAGCGCCATATTCATTCAGGTTCTTTATAGGTATAATTTATGAACTATTAATAAAATGTAGGTATCTGTGTGAATCACGTTTTACACATTTTTAACCCATACCCATAAAAACCCATTATTTTTATTTTATTTTTGAATGTTTTCAATACCCGGACGGATTCCTGCCCTCCGGGTTGTTCAATATTATGTGCTTTCGCAACATCAAAAACATGTTTTTTTCTATCTCTCTCTCTATAGATAGATCTATCTATCTATCTCTCTGTCTTTTATCAGCTGAATATAATTAGAAACGTTCCAAGTTCCGTCAAGAATTATTTTCCATCTTTTAAAACTCAGACACACAGACACAACACTCACACACACACACATAGAGTCTACAAACAAGTCTCCAACTTCCTTGATTTGTCATCAAAATTATCAACCTAAAAGAAACTCAATATTGCTGATTTGTCATAAAAATAAATTCTTGAACTAAAAATAAAACTCTGACTCCGATATATATATATATATATATATATATATATATATATATATATATATATATATATTCAGATTGATATTATTTTGAAGTTGAATTTGTTTATAGGTAACTGAAAAAGTGGACTTTTTACTTTATTCATGGCGAAGCATGGGAAAAGTATTGTAATTTTTAACCGACTTCAAAAAGGAGGAGGTTCTCTATTCGACTGATTTTTTTTTTTTTTGTGTCTATGTTACCTTATATCTCCGCCAATTGTGAACCGATTTTGAAATTTTTTTTGCATCGGGTTCAGTCTAGCTTCCGATTGGTCCCGTTTTTTTTTCATTGGTAATAGACCTTTTTTGTTAGGTTTGTTCAGGCCTAACTTCTTTGTTTATGAACCGATTTCGATGATTCTTTTTTTATTGGAAAGGGGGTATCTTAGGGATGGTGCCATATTAATTTGGTCAAGTTCTGATGATAGGATCACTATTAATAGCATCACTAAAAAAGAAAAATAAAAAAAAAAACGATTAAAATTGACTATAAAAATAATTTTAAGAAAAAATAAAAACCGACTTCAAAAATTAAATGCAACAAATAAAATACACTAAAAGGTATAAAATAATTATTATCTTATTTAGTTACAACTAAACGACGAAATATTAACATGAAATTACTTTTTGAAGTCGGTGCCAAACTAACTATACCTATAAGCGAGCATACCCTCCAAATGTACTAAGTAAGATCCGTCGAGTGCGATTCATAAAAGGTATATGTTTGGCACCAACTTCAAAAAGTAATTTCATGTTAATATTTCGTCGTTTAGTTGTAACTAAATAAGATAATAATTATTTTATACCTTTTAGTGTATTTTATTTGTTGCATTTAATTTTTGAAGTCGGTTTTTATTTTTTTCTTAAAAATTATTTTTATTTTTCTCTTTTTAGTGATGTTATTAATAGTGATCATATCATCAGAACTTGACCAAATTAATATGACACCATCCCTAAGACACCCCCTTTCGGATAAAAAAAGAACCATCGAAATCGGTTCATAAACAAAGAGGTTAGGTCTAAACAAACCTAATAAAAAAGGTCTAATACCTATGAAAAAAATACGAAAAAAAATGGGACCAATCGGAAGCTAGACTGGACCCAATACAAAAAAATTTTCAAAATCGGTTGAGAATTGGCGGAGATATGAGGTAACATAGGCACAAAAAAAAAAAACAATTCAGTCGAATAGAGAACCTCCTCCTTTTTTGAAGTCGGTTAAAAATACACTAAAAGGTATAAAATAATTATTATCTTATAACTAAACTACGAAATATTAACATGAAATCACTTTTTGAAGTTGGTGCCAAACATATAGTTTTATGAATCGCACTCTACGGATCTTTGGCGTTTGGCGGGTACGCTCGCTTATAGGTATAGTTTGTTTGGCACCGACTTCAAAAAGTAATTTCATGTTAATATTTCGTCGTTTAGTTATAAGATAATAATTATTTTATACCTTTTTAGTGTATTTTATTTGTTGCATTTAATTTTTTGAAGTCGGTTTTATTTTTTGCTTATCATTAGTAAATATTATTATATTTCCATTACACGACTTTGTCTTAGAAATTCCCTTTTAAAATCATACCTAGTATAAATTTTCTCTCACAGTGTATCAATTGAAATAATAAAATAAAAATAAAATATTGTTTTTTTAAATACCCTTTTTTTGGAATGCATAAAATGATAATTAAATAAGCTGACGTGTTCTGATGTGGCCATCCACTTGACTTTACCATACAACCTGGCTCTCACTTATATTTAATATTTAATATAATTATTTATAATCATGTAAGGGAGGGGGTTAGTTTTTGAATTTTTTGATTACTGTGGGCCCACTGATTATGTATACAAAATTTGGTTGAGTTTGGTACAAGGGCCTAGATTTTCATTTTTTGACCCCCCCCCTCATTTTGGGCTGTTAGTTTTTGCATTTTTAGACTTCTGGGGACCCATTATGTATACAAAATTTGGTTGAGTTTACTCAAATGGCCTAGATTTTTAATTTTTAACACCCCTTAATTTTGGATCGATATGCACCAAAATCTAATCAGCTTTTAATCTCAAGTACTTGAAAATATTTGGAAGTACAAGTGGAAGCAGGTGTTCAGCATATTAGGTCGCGGTTCACCCCTCGGGGACACATATGGTTTCCCTACAGAGTACCTTATCAACTATCTTTATGTCAATTTTTCTGAAAAAATTAGATATTTTTTTGAACATTTCATATCCTTTAACTCAAAAAGGAGATGTGTCACTTTTCTTGTGCACCGACGGTATATAGATTAAATATAAAAAAGGGGCCAGGTGAATGATAAAGTCATGTCGATAGCTCGTTTCTTTTTTAACAGGTTTCCCTGGCTATTTTCATAATAATTTTTATTTTTTATTTCCTAACTAAATATAAAACTAATATTTTACTTATGGAAAGTGGTGTAGGTTTTAGGTGAAACATGATGTTATTTAATAGAGTAAAGGGTGTGTAGTTTCACAGTGAATGAAATAAAACTCAAAGAGGTTTATACAAACTCAATATATTTCGGATTATTAGTCCATCATCAGGAGTTTACTTACAGTATTAACTTGTAAACTCCTGATGATGGAACTAATAATCCGAAATATATTGAGTTTGTATAAACCTCTTTGAGTTTTATTTCATTCACTGTGAAACTACACACCCTTTACTCTATTAAATAAAACTAATACATGATTAAAGGTGTATTACATTATAATATTTTATTATTTTTTTTCTGAATACCTATAAGTATTTAAAATATTTCTTATCTATTCAGGTATATTTTTACTCTGATTATATGGAATATTCTTATCTTTATTTTTTAAGTAAAACAAATATAGTTTAGAGCATATATATAGGAATAATGAATATATCTGAGAGATTTGTTTATTTAATATAAAGCTGGAAATTTTTCATCTCATCTAGTATATTAGATTACTTAAAAAGGCGGCCAAGTGCGATATGTGGACTCGCATATCAAAATGATTCTGAAACTCTTTAAATTTATTCTATAACTGATGAGAATTGAAATTTTTACTGTATCCAATGCGAAGCATGGGGAAAGTATTGTAATCGGTCTCGAGGCAAAGGTGGCTTCAAAGGGTCCTCAGGTAAAGATTACGGAACCCATGGTCTCAATTAAAGTCACAAATTGTAGTATTCAATTAGGTTGAATTTTAGCACGTGACGGTTTTGCTAAAAATTACATGGGGTCTCGTCTAGAGGCCAAAAAGTGCGATTTTTTCATTTAGTGCGTGCGGATGGATGGATGTATGTTATCGTTTTTTTGGCCCACGATTTTTTCCACACCGTTGCACCGAATGAAATGAAATTGAAAACCTAGCATTCTTTTAACAAAATGAAGCGCTGATTAGTTTTTGGTACATATCAGCCCACAAACATTAGTACTTTATTTCAGTACTTTTTTAGTTTTTTCTAAATATCTTGAAAATGACTTAACCAATTTTGATGAAATTTAATATCCTAATTAAGTACCTTGTGGACCACAAAAAAGGTTAAATAAAGTTTTTAGTAAAATTATATTTTAAAGTACTTTACTCTAGAGTAAGATAGTACTTTTTTAATTTAGAATTGTTATTCCTCAAGTATTAGATGAGAATCGATGGCTATTTTTGATTTTAAGTCGATTCTCCATGTCTTCAGCAATGGTTACCAATAATAACCGAAATGTCAAAAATCCAATGTAGAATGGTTATTCCTCGACTATTAAATGAGAATCATCATTATTTTTGAATTAAAGTCAACATGAACTGTAAATTGCAACTGATATCTTATTAATAATAAAGGAATAAACATATTAATATTTCAAATGAATTTGGATAAAGTTTAGCAACGATCTGTTGCAGTTTATTTTTATTTATAACTAATTTTTAACTGACTGGACTGGAATTGATACTTTAGTAAAAATACCTATCTATATCTAGGTATATATTATTATAATATCTAACTATATCTATAATCTATATCTATACTCATTATAATCGGCTTGCTTGACGACGCTGAAGTGATTTTTTTAATTTTAAAAGCCACTAATAAAAATGGATGAGCCTTGTCCACATAAGCTCACAGGGGAAGTGAAACTTTTAAAAACCACTAATATTTAATGACAAATAAAATTGATTGAAATTGTAAATTATTATTTTAAAATCGAGGATTGTCTGTTATTTCCCCTCTATTAGGTCATTTCCCCTTTAATGTAACAAAAGAATTCAAACAAATACGTCACTAAAGAAGTTTCACTTCAATAATTCATGACAAATAAAATTGATTAAAATTAGGAAATTTAAATTTTTAATTTAAAACCAATTACGCAGTCCAGGAGGCATAGCATTCTAGCTAGTAAGATGCCCGCCGAATGCGGGCTTTGCAGCGGGTTTGATATCTTCTTAGTACCTGGTGGACTAGTTTTGGTCGGTAAATTTTTATTTTTATTATTTAAGTTTATTTAATTCAACCACATGATTTATTTAATTAAAAAAACCTTTCAAAATATTTCTTCCCAAAATTAAGACCTGGTTCTTTTTATATAATAACATTCTTAAAACGTTTATTAATAGTTCAAACGTTTCGGGAGAAAAATATAATTAAATTTATAGTTGGTAATGATTAGTCAGTTAAAAATGATCTTTGAGAAAAATGATCTGAAAAGATGAGACACTGACTGATCGAATTGTCGACATAAAAACTCCTTAACCATTGATTTTCATTAAAATTATTAGAGCCATTTTCGAGAAACTCATTCATGAAATATTTTTTTTTTTTTTTTTATTTATTTATTGTCACCGGGAACAAAGCCCATTTAGACAGCACATCAGTAAAGTGTTACTAGGGTAGGTGAGGGAGCCGAGTTTTAGCCCGTTGAAATTTTATATGCTATCCAGGCTCGAACCCGGGCCTCCCGCTTGAAGATTGTCTCAATATTACTATACTGAACCGGGGCCAGAGCCTTAGCCAGCTCGACCAACCCGACCCCCCATTCATTATATACCGGGTGAGTTTTTATTTTATCTTGAGACAGTCTTATAACTCAAAAACAATGCATTATATGAAAAAAAGTTTCAAATAAAAGTTTATTTATCTCAAGGGGGAAACTAAACTACGCTATTGTTTGTCGACCTAGAACAAGCTTTCAAGGGTATTTCAAGGTCAACTTCTGTTTTTTAAATAGAAACCTATATATTTCTTTACGGATCCTTAATCTTCAAAAAAAACTGAACAACTTTTATTAGAACTATTTTTTTATCCAACATCTAATAAACAAATGATTAAATCAATTAGATCTCAAAAAAAATTTCTAATAATTATTTTTAACAATTATTCAACTTAATTATCAAAAAATAATGATCAAATATTTAATTATTAAATAATTAATTTAATAATAATTAATATTTTAATAATTTTTCGACATTGGTCTGTGATATTCCAGAGTGTATTCCAAGTCTTCTGGATGAATTCCAGTTCTAGTTTCTTCGTACCCTTTACACTTTCTGTTTTGTTTTTTAACAGATTTACAACACGATAAAATGAAGCTTGTGAGGGTGTATCCCTGTCAGAAAAATGCTCGGCTACCATTTGTCATTTCAATGGCAGCCCCATAACACTTCTTCCACATTCCCCATAAATTAAGACTATTTCAATTTTGTCTTCGACAAAAAAATGCTCCATTTTTATTATGGTAATACAATATAACTATCTAATGAATTGACACGAGAAATAAACTTTTTTAAGGACAAGAATTTTAAAAAGATCTATTAAGTAGAAAATAATCTCTTAAATCTGAGTATAACGAAGTTTTAATATCATTATAAATACTTATTTTCATAAAATTATTAGATAAAAAATACTTGGTAGGTTTTCACTTTAAGATATAAAAAATAAATTCGTTTTATTTTTTATATCTTAATGGAAACCTACCAAGTATTTTTTATCCAATAATTTTAAAAAATGTTTCACCAAGTACCAACACCAAATTCCTTAAAAAATTATTTTCATTGTTGTGGCTTTTCGATTTAATAATTATTTATTTAATAATTAATTATTTACTCATTATTTTATTTTATTTTAAATCAATAAACGGACAAAAGTGTCCATATACACAATAATACAATTGAAAATTTTTTTACAAAAGTCACAAAAATAAATAGATAATAAATAAAGGTGAAGTGATACAAATCAATAATAATATACAAAAACTTAAAAATAATCACAAAAAGATAATACAAAAATACATAAGATCAAACAATACATACAAATCAATAAAATATAAAAACTTAAAAAATAATCACAAATATTATTTGATAATTAAGTTAAATAGTTGTTAAAAATAATTATTAAGATTATTTTTTGATAACTAATTGATTTAATATTTTGTTTATTTGATGTCGTATAAAAATAGTTGTTATGAAAGTTGTTTTTTTGAAGATTAAGGATCCGTAATGAAATATATAGGTTTCCATTTAAAAAACAGAAGTTGACCTTGAAATACCCTTGAAAGCTTGTTCTAGGTCGACAAACAATGGCGTAGTTTAGTTTCCCCCTCGAGATAAATAAACCTTTAATTGAAACTTTTTTTCATATAATGCATTGTTATACTTATAAGTAAAATCGGTTTCTCGAAAACGGCTCTCTAACGATTTCAATGAAAATCACGAATTGAGGAAGTTTTTGGGTCGACAATTCGACCCGTTTTACTTTTGTTCGATACTATAAGAGATACCTATTAATATAAACATCATATTCTGTGCCTTTAAATTTATTTTTAAATACCTATTATAAGTAGGTATATGATTAAAAAAAAATGTCTAGTAATTTACCTTATAGATCAAAAGATAATTAAAATAATAATAAATCGATTGGTAATGTGTATTGTTAGTTATTTACCGTAATGCAAGTACAGTAAGAATTTGCCCACACTCGTTTAGTTATTTATTCATTTCTATATTTATCGACTACCCTTGACAAGTAAAACTATTTGTTTGTCACAAACTGCATAATAAATTGTTTTTGTTTTAAAAAACAATAGAAATTATTAATCAAAACGTGTATTTATAGACAGATATATTCAATAGGCAGATAAAATTACTATACCTACATTATCTATACATATAATTTTTCTATTATAATGGAACTTGGGACAAAAATTGATTTTTTGTAAAGTATTTAAATTTTATGCAGCTGATTGAATAATATTTTCGGGATTAAAAAATAAAAATATTCTTTTTAGGGTTCCGTACAACGACTGTATGGAACCCCTTTCGTGTCATCACAGTGTCTTGTAGAACATTGATAAGCTCTTTCACTAATAAAGATCCAAATTTGATATTTTAAAAGTTAATTAATTTTCCGCCTCTGTAATCAAAAATTGTATTCAAAGTTTAAATTGAATGCTTATTTTATATACCTAGCTAAATAAATAATTAATGTTGAAGCTCATTAAAAGATAGCGCCTCGATCGTCTATATAAATAAACAAAGTTTATGATTTTATATAATTATAAAAAGTCTTTAATTCAAAATTAAGGCTTCTCGGTCGTAAAATGGAACTTTATTATATTCAAAAAAGGGAAATGAGGTTGTCCTCTGCTTGATGCATTAAATATTAGGTATATATAACGAATATATACTATATATAGTTCCGAAGGATTGATCTTCATCATTAGTATTTTTAATACGTAATTTTCTATCTGTTATTTTTAATTAAAATGACTGATATATTGAAGGTCAAAACTTCGAAACTATAGTCTCTAACAAATAAATTATATATCTATAATTATTATAATCAGCTTGCGCAAAGACCGACACCGACGTGATTTTTTTTTAATTTTATAACCCAATATAATAGTTCATGACGAATAAAATTTACTAAAATTAGGAAATTTAAATTATTATTTTTCAAACCCATTATGTAGCCCTGAGGGCGTAGTCTGCAAGATCCCCACCAAAGGCGGGATTAGCAGGTGGCGAATATATAATTTAGAATATTTGATAAATTTAATTTTTTCCCTTTTTTTTTTATTAGGATTCCGTTCAAAAATAAATTGAGCAAAAGAAAATATTCCTTGCCCCTCCACCATGATGCAAAATCCGCTCAAAAGGCGCTACCCCTTGACTCTCACCTCGCTCACAAAACATATTGAGCATCACTCATCTGATGCGTTGACGTTGACCATTGGTTGGCCCATGAGGAGTGGGGCTACATTTGGGGAGGGTGATACGGAGATAGCCGAACTCAGTCGAACTTGAAATCGAAATCAACGATTCCAACGAATAAGAACCACAGAGTTAAGAGAGGGGATGTGGCTTGGAGATTGTAGGCGGGGAAAGTGAAGCTATATGACCGAAGGGGGCGCAGCCGGCTCCCATACGAGGCGTGGCTATTAAACAATCGGACGGTTTATGAGCCAAGTCCGATTATTTAATAGCAACATCTCATAATAAATGACGACTCAATTAGATATATTGAGTCTTATCCAAAGAATTATAAAAATAAAATATTTTTAAATGATTTTCATTAGAAATTATCTATAATCCGAATTTTTTTTCATTATAAATAAAATGTTTATCCATCCAATAAATATATAATTTTACATATACCTAAACCCATCCTATAAATTAATAAAAAATAATCATAATTTTTCGGATTGCTATTCTTTCTTATAGGCTCATACACTAAATATGTTGTTGTTTTTTCATAAGTTTTTAACTGGGATATAGATATACTGTATATAACGAAGCCGCCTGGCCCGAAGGCGGGCTTCGCAGCTAGTAGTATAATAGTTGCTTTATTCTCCTTCTTAAATTAACTTTTTTTTTTAATTTGTTAAAAAATTTTAATATAAATGGAGAATTTTCCCGAAAATTTTTTTATTCCAATAAGCGTTTGATTTTTATTTTTTTGTAAAAGCTTTTACAAAAAATCTAGATTTGTATTTATTTGTATACTCAGAATCAATTTCTAAATAATTATACTTATATATACAAAAAATTAACTCTTAAAAATGTATTTGTTGATTTAATTAACTTGAAAAATAATTCAATTTATTGAACCAATTATTTTACATGAATTAATGTATACATTGTATTTGAGCTTCGACTTCGGAGATTACTTCTCCACCATTGACTGTCCTTGATCATCTTTTTAGTCGCTTGTTTTTAATAAGAGGAAAAAACTAATTAAATAAAAAACCTCTTTTCCAATTCACCTCTATTCCCTCAAAAAATAATTCAATTTCTTCATTATATTAAAAATATAATTATTTGTAAAAATCTATTAGTGAGTTTTAAAATAAATAAATTAATATTTTTAATGATTTGAAATTTTTTGTTTATATATTTATGCCTTTATCATGACTACGCGTTAAATTTCCTAATAAAATCATGGAATTTTCTGCATTTTTTAACACAAAGTTCTGAAACTATATTGTTTCATATTTACAGTAGACCCTACTATGCAGGTCTCCAGTACCTATATTCGTTATATATAATGTTTATTTGCATCAAGCAGAGGACAGCCTTAATGATTTCTCTTTTTGAATCAACAAAACTCCTCTACACTCTCGACAAACAAAATCTTTTCAATTTTATGTAAATATTGATTTTTTGTTAATGAAACGCAAGTAGAAGTCACGGGATGTTATATATAAACGCACATATTTTGTTTCTTTTCAATTTTAAACTCATCTCATAAATAATATTCAACATTTGTTGTTGGAGATCTAAATGCGCGCAACGAACCGATTATAAATTTCAATTTCCTTATTTTTTATTATCTTTTTTTTTTGTAACAACAACAACAACAAAATATTCATTTAATCTTGAATGTCAATTTATTTTTTGCTTTACTAAATCTGACGAAAACTCTCAGGGAATAAATTGCAAGATAATATATCCAATTTTCCATCTTTATTTTCTTTCTATAAGTATCTATATAAGAGATATCTATTGAGAACTTTTTCCAGATGATCAACTATTTTCATAACAAAGCATTTTCGTTGTTTGTAATACACAATTTATTATTCATAGTGATAAAATACAATTTTTTATCCCACGTTATGTTACAATTTGAATTTTCCTCTTTGACTAGGCTGGGGCAGAGCACTTTGCTTATTTAGAAATTCAGTTAAGAAAAAAGTAACGAAGATATATATTTAATTCTCTGAACAGCATCAAGAACAACGTTTAAATTTTATGTTTAGACAGTTTTAAAGATGATAATTTTATCCGGAAGATGGTGTCCATTATTCTCAATACACTAGGTAAATCGAACTCGGAAGTTTCGTTTCTCAAGCAGATGACGCAGAGTATTGAGAATAATGGACGCCATCTGCCTGATTTCATCTTTAAAATTGTGTAAACATAAAATTTAAACGTTGAACTTGATGCTGTTCAAAGAATTAAATATATGTATATCTGCGTTATTTTTTTCTAAAATTCTAAATAAGCAAAGTGCTCTGCCCCACCCACTGCATTATACACACTCAAAAATAACTTTGATTGGCTAAAAAATAAATATCTATATTAAATCGTGATAGTTGAATACATTTAATTATCAATTTGATTAAGAGATAGCGCCTCAATCGTCTGTATATATAAACAAAGTTCAAGAATTAAAAATTATAAAAATTGAAACAAAAATCCATACCTATTGAATTGTTATAGTAATAAGTAAATTTAATTAATAAGTTCATTAAAAGATAGCGCCACAATCGTATGTATATATAAACAAAGTTCAAAAGTTGATTATTATAAAAATTGAAAGGAAAATATTATATTGAATCGTTATAGTTAAGTAGGTAAATTTAATTATCAATTTCATTAAAAGATAGCGCCACAATCGTCTGTATATATATAAACAAGAGCCACAATCCTCTGTATATATAAACAAAGTTCAAGAATTGATTATTATAAAAATTGAAACAAAAAAGTATATTGAATCGTTATAGTTAAGTAAATTTAATTATCAATTTCATTAAAAGATAGCGCCACATTCTTCTGTCTAAATTAATCAAGTTCAAGAATTTATAATTATAAAAATTGAAACATGTATTTTAATGTATAGGTATCGAACCCTCGATGATATGTATGCCCAACTCTCACTTGACCGTTTTTTTTAATTGACATAATCAAATATTGGATAATCGACTAGTATGAGTCCCCCTCGGTTCCAGCCCTGCCTGTGTAAGCCGCCCTCATTTCTATTGTATTATATAATGCAGTGATTTTAATTCATCCCTATCCGTGGTAATTAAAATACCTACTCGATCGGGTACTTAAAACATAGTAGAAAATGGATTGATTGATTTTTTTTTAAATATATTTTTATACTAGGAAAACAAAGGATTGGAATATTTTTAATACGGATTTAAAGAGTTAGCATAGATTAGGATTAAAAATATAAATAGGAATTTCAAGGTAAAAGTGAAAAAAAAATGTATTTAAAAGCCTCCGTTAAGCTCTCTGTCAAAATGCAAGTGATTTATTAGCAAACAATTTAAAAGAGAAAGCTGAAACATGGGTACAGAGAAGTAAAGCTGATAAATATAGGGTGTCGCAAAAGTAGCGCAGAGGGTTTAAATTTACAAAATGAACCTTTATTCTGAAATTTTTATACAGTGATTAAAATCCGAAATATTTGTGGCCTGAGAGGTCAAATTTTTTCGGCAAACGAACAAGAGATGTCGCTAGCGTCTATGGAAAAATATTTAAATAAAAAAAAATAAAAAATAAATTTAACAAAAATATATACGGTGAAACCCGTCAAATCCGAACTAAATGGGGCTTCGGCCTGTTCGGATTTCAATTTGTCCGGATTAGCCGAAAAGTTTTTAATTAAGTGAACGGTCTGTTGTTAACAGATCGAGCGCGCTGGACGGGGGGATTGAATATATAACATCTCAGATTACAAATCCATTTGGTGATCCATATCAGTGTTTGATATAAAAAGCTTCATGCGGGCTAAACGCGAAATGATGCTGAATCATAACTAAATGGATCACATCTTTTTCATTCTCTCTTGGTCCAGACTTAAGACTCAGCGGACTCCAATAGCCTCAACCAGCAGTAGTCTCGCGATATATGGTAGTATCAGCAGCATCAGCTGAGTATAAATTTTGAAATTCAGATATCGTTGAATCAAAATATGAAACCGGAAACACCATCTCAACAAGAGTTTTTCGCCTCGAAATGCCTCAAAAACGTCGCCATCAAAAAACTTGAGAACGAAACACCTACTTTTTAGACTTAATAATAAGTACCTGGAGGCACCGAGCGATGCACGGTAACCACTGACCCCCCACACCCAAACTGCGCCTCCCACCCCCGGATCCCCCACAACTGCACCCCATCTCCTGCACCCCCCACATCCATTCCCACCCCCCATCCAGTTTTTGTACTTCTATCTTTCTAGTGCTCCACATATTATGTGTATATTTGTTTACTCGTACACTAATTTGACCACATTCGTTCATATTGATAAACATTATAAAAAAATAAATAGGAAAATAATAATAAAAAAAATAATCGTATATGATCTGAAATAAAAACATAAAATTAAAAAAAATATGTGCGTCTCGGGAAGACAATTTCAAGGATAATTGCCCGGAGAAAAGAGAATTGAATATTTAATTTTAATTAGAAGTGTGGAGGGGTGGGGGGGGGGTGGCCAAGGAATAATTATTAATATATTTAATGTTTCTGGATTTAAAATTAATTGTTGTCTTTCTTTCAGCTTAATTCAATTATACATATTTCAAATTTGCCTCGCCGCAATTTATTCAATGAATTCTATTTACTAAATACATAGCTATATATAATATATTCAATTATTTCCACACTTATAATAAAGTCTCATTCAAAAATATTCATTTTAGTAAAAGTAAAAAGCAAACATTTTTAAAATAGTTCTATGGTCCAGTGGTAAAGTCAATGCCTCTGATGCCAGAGGTCTCAGGTTCTAATAATCTAACATGCGACAAATCATTTTTTTTTATTGAGATATTCATCTATCAATAATTACTTTAATTAAGAAAAAATCAATTAAGACTAATTTTTATGAGGTCCAGACCTAGCCAGATCGTTTTCTCATCCTCTAAACTTGTTAATAGATTTTGTTTCATCAAAATCAGTACGGCCGTTTTCAAAATAGAACCAAGATACAAATATATAAATAAATAAATATATATATAAATAAATAAATATACAATTTTTGCTCGTTTAATAAGAGAGTAGATTTATGTTTAATATAAACACTTCAGATTTAGTAATTGATCATCTCTTTCGATTTTACCATATATAATGAATAATAATAGGGTTCCGTTTTACTTTCGTACAAAATCCTAAAAATTAACAATTAAAATTTAGAGGCTATTTTGCATTTGAGAATTTTTTTTTCAAAAACTCAATTTTTAAAAACAAAGAAAAGAAAATTCTAAAAAACAAGGTTAATATTTTAAGTTATCATAATTTTTTTGGAACTATACTTACCACTTAGGTTAGTAAAGTAAAATTTTGCATGGAGGTTACTTTTATAATAATTAAATTCCTCTTATAGGGATGAAAAATACAAAAATAATTTTCCTTTTTAATGAATTTTTTTTAAACTACTGGGGCTAATAGTTAGAAATATGAAAATAATTTGAAAATACAACTGTCTTTCAAGATCTATAGAGAGGCTAATCTTCTTGGACCTCTCCTTTTCTTGCATTCGATCTTATTAAACAACACATTTCCTAATGAGGATAATTTTAATTATGTAGATTAATGTAGTCACTATAGGTGTATCCGGTGACTTCTCCCACAAAGTTGCCAATTGGCTCGAAAATGAGATTGGCAAAGGTTCAGCTCAATTCGATACCGTGCTGCCCATTGAGGTTGAATTTTCGAAAAACTGAAAAAACAATCTCAGTTTTGCCTTCATAAAATTATAACCATTCGTCCGAAAAGTCTAATTCTCCATGCATTTCATAGGAAATGTGGTTGCCTTGAAGTTTTACTTTCACCACTTTTTCGCTAAAACTTATAGATTTAATTAAATTTAGCACCATGCTGGCCAGTGCAGATCGCCCCTCAAGATGACGCAGGGTATTGAATACAATAGATTCCATCTGCCTGGTATCATCTTTAAAACTGTTTTAACATACAATTTAAACGTTATATTTGATGCTGTTCAAAGAATTAAATATATATCTGTGTTACTTTTTTCTTAATTGAATTTCTAAATAAGCAAAGTGATCTGCCCCACCCTACATCTCAAAAAAGTCGTAGTGAAAAAACTACTTTAAACCTTACAACATTTCATATAAGATTGTTTCTATTTATTTTTTCTCTATTCATTAAGTTTTTGACCAGTGTACAGTTTTAATGTACTATAAAATAATATCTAAAATGACTTTGAGAAAGATGAATTATTTTTATCTTTTATTTTCTCTCGCGAAATGGATTAAAAGTGATCAAGGAAATTCTGATTAGACTACAACACAATATTATATCATGTACACAAAAGAACATTCGACAGTTTAATTGAATTTTCCATATTGGATATAATATTTTGATAATCAATAATAATAATAATAATTATTAGTTGAATAAAAGATTTCACTGTCGATGGTAACAGAATTGTTTTTATTTTAGGTTAAAAATAAAATAAAATGAGAGAGTCTTCTGTTTTTTAAATAAAATAATTTTTAATTATTTCTAGAGACTATAGTTTCGAAGGCATTGCCTTCATCATCAGTCTATCACAAATATTTCAAATTAGTTACAAATTAAGATTTATACATAGAAAATTTTGAAAAATATATAATGTCTTTTTCTTCATGTTTCTTCTTGGGAGATTAGAATATTCTAATCTCCCAAGAAAAAACATGAAAAGACATTATATTTTTCAAAATTTTCTATGTATATAATCTTAATTTGTAACTAATTTGAAATATTTGTGATAGACTGATGAAGACATGTTTCAAGCTATAGTCTCTAGAAATAATTAAAAAATTATTTTATTTAAACGAAGACTCTCTCATTTTATTTTATTTTTAACCTAAAATAATAATTATATTTATAATATAGGTATTCTTATCTATAAATAATTATTACATCAAATGAATCATCTATTGTCAAATCTAATAAGCACACATAGCATAATTTATGTTCATTTAATTATTTATTATTTATTGATATATCCATCCCTCTCTGATGTAATTTAATTATTAATTGAATTTTTTTTATTTTTAGTTAATGTTAAATTCTATATTATTTAATTTATCTTTAGGCGTATATCATTACGATAGGTACAGCAGCTAATTTCACCATAAGGGGCCAATTTCGAAAAATTCTTTCTTAGTAGGTACACGTTAGAGTAATAAGGAGAATCGTTTGCCAAAATTTCAAATTTCTACACTAAGGGTTTTTGACTGGGCGTTGATTTATCAGTGAATGAATGGGTGAGTTTCGATTTTATATATATATATATATAATTACATACGAGAAATACCCGGCGTGCCTACTGCACGCCCGGCACCGCTCGGCCCTCCGGGCTGGTGGCCCTGGCGGGAAGTTTCTCGAGATGGAATTGAAACTAAAATTTTAAAAATTTATATATTTGTCTACTAATATTTTTTTAATAATACATTTCAATATTTAAATTTATCTAAAAAGTGTCTCTACTCGGCGGGCTGAAAAGTTCGTAGGCTGACACATAAATGGCGCCACTAGTATCAAATCCATATGATTTTTAGTTAACCCCAACCTTCAAAAGACGCGTGTATAAATTTGACAGCTGTTGCACTATTAGTATCTGAGTTATAGCATTTTTAGCGAAAGAACTTTTAGTACTTTGAAAAAATGGATAAAAAGGAATTTCGTGTGTTAATAAAGCATTGCTTTTTGGCGAAAAAAAATACTGTTGAAACCAAGGTTTGGCTTGATAAACATTATTCGAACTTTGCACCAGCAAAATCAACCGTAGAAAAGTGGTTTGCTAAATTTAAACGAGGCGAAATGAGCACCGAGGACGATGCACGCAGTGGACGCCCCAAAGAGGCAGTTACCGACGAAAACATCAAAAAAGTCCACAAAATAATTTTTGATAACCGTAAAGTGGAGTTGATTGAGATAGCTGAGACCCTAAAGATATCAAAGGAACGTGTTGGTCATATCGTGGATGAATATTTGGATATGAGAAAGCTTTGTTTGTTCAAAGTAAAGTGCCGTAAATCTAATATTCTAAGCTATATATAGGAGATATTATAGATATTATATAATATAGAGAATAGAGATGTTTTATTTGAAAAATTTGACAATCTAACAACTGTCATTGAATATTAGTTGCTTTTTCTCCCACATGTTCTCCTGACAGCGCCACGGGTACTGTTTGACAAGGGCTTTTATATATAAGATATAGTATGAGGCAAAAATATGCGCTAAAATATTAAATTTAATTAATTTAATATTAACATCGTTTTGTCTCACGCTGTTTATTAAAGTTTCAAAATTTTCGGGAAATCAATCTAACCATGTCTCAACATTGGAAAAATTCATTTTAGTAGGTTATTTTGACTAATTTTCATGAAATGAATATTAATTTTGGGTTCTTAAAAGGTTTAAGTCGAGGGTGAACCGCGACCTAAAATTGTGTAGACCTACTTCGATTTTCACTATCATTTCCAAGTAGAAGACAATAGATGACAATAGATTATCTAATGAATTACAAAGTAATTCCAAAGACCGTGTACACCTAATTCCAATCTCGGTTCACCCCTCGGTTTAAGTATATACACACAGACACACTATGAAATAATTTTGTTTTTTATTTCGAAAAAATATGTTTTGATATTTTTTTTAAATTAAACAAATTATTAACAGGTAGTTGAATATAAATTAATCATGTGTGGTTGAATCAAAACAAAACAAGTGGTTGATTAAATAAATAAACAATAAAAATTATCGAGCGAAACTCAGTAGTTTACATGTAGTGAAATATTAAATTACTTAATATAATAAATAAATAAAAAAATAAATAAAAATACAATGATTGAATTGATTTTTTAACTGCAGCAACTTTTTTCTTACTTGGCTGGTTCAGGTAATTTTTCTCAAAAGCCTAATAGAGGTATTGTGGGCTGGTTCTCCAGGTCATTTTAAACTGACTTACCATTTCAACAAATATACTATAAATATTTACAATTTTCTCCCGAAACGTTTCAATTATTAATAAAAACGTTTAATTATCGTTTTTAATAAACAACTGTTTTCATTAAATAGAATAAAAAAATAATCAATAATTTATTTCATAATATATATATATATACCTGAGGGGTGATCCGCGATTGGAAATAGGTGTACACCTCTTTAGAAGTATTTTGGAAGTACTTGGAAATATTTTAAAGTACTTGGGAATATTTTAAAGTACTTGGGAATATTTTAAAGTACTTGGGAATATTTTAAAGTACTTGGGAATATTTTAAAGTACTTGGGAATATTTGGAAGTACTTGGTAATATTTGGAAGTACTTGGAAATATTCGGAAGTACTTGGGAATATTTGGAAGTACTTGGTAATATTTGGAAGTACTTGGAAATATTCGGAAGTGCTTGGAAATATTTAGAAGTGCTTGAAAATATTTGAAAGTACTTGGAAATATTTGGAAGTACTTGGAAATATTTGAAATTACTTGGAAATATTCGGAAGCACTTGGAAATATATGGAAGTACTTGGAAATATTTGGAAGTGCTTGGAAATATTTACAAGTGCTTGGAACTATTTGGAAGTACTTGGAAATATTTGGAATTACTTGTAAATATTCGGAAGCACTTGGAAATATTTGGAATTACTTTTAAATATTTGGAAGTAGTTGGAAATATTTGGAAGTACAAGTGGAAGTAGGTGTACAACATATTAGGTTGCGGTTCACCCCTCGTATATACCTATCGGTATTTATTTATATAACCAGGTCTCAATTTTGGGAAAATAATATATGTATATTTTTTTGAGCTTTCTCGGATTCAACCATCAGCCATTTTACGATACTATATATTTTATTTTATTCTCAAATATATAGGGATCAGATTAAAGTCGGATTGCCGAGAGTCGGGATTGAACCCGGACAAAAAATATTTTGATAGCTTTTTTTTAATTAAACTAATTATTAACATGTGGTTGAATCAAAACAAAAAGTGTGGTTGAATAAATAAACAATAATTAAAAACAAAAAAAACTTTAATGTTTGTAACTTATTTAGTTTACTAGATTAACACTCTGACGGATGTCTTAGCTACCCTCAACTAAATAACAACTTTATAGTTTTTAGATCTTTTTTTTTAACTTAGTGCATGTTAATATTTACGTATAGACCGAGAATATATTCCTAGGATGAATTTAATTGGGTTCAGCCATGCGGACCACTAGTTGGGAGAGAGAAGATGCTGGCTGCCCTATATATCAATAAGAAGAAGGCAGAGAGGGTCCAGGGGGGGCAGAGGAAGACAGAAATAGTGTTCTCGATGCAGGAGGAACAACAAGGATCGGAATATAAATTAGTTTCTCTATCAATTTATGTCGGTATGGAGATTCAAAAAACATTCGATATTCTGTCAGAAAAAAGGGGGTTATTTACATCACAACTTGAAGGGATTTTATAAATTTATAGATTGACAGACAGAAAATAATCCTCAAGGTTGAGAAATTATATTAAACTACCTGAAGAAAACGAGCTTTGCTTGGTAATTTGTTTTGTTTTGATTCAACCATATGATTTGTTTTTATTCATACACTTATTAATAATTAGTTAAATTAAAAACCTATCAAAATTATAATTATTATTCAAAATTTGTGGTCTTCATTATCCTTAGACTGACTGTCTTTGCATCAATTCAGTATTGAGTTTTACCAAAATATCTTTCAATAGAAAATACCTCCAATTAATTAAATTTCCTAATTTTAATATAAATATAAAATTATTTGTAATAAATAATTTTTGGGTCTTAAAATTCATTTCAATTGATTTTTTCTTCAATTTCCTTTTAATAATTAATTGGTATTTTATATTTTAAAACCCACTAATAGTTTATTATTACAAATATTATTATATATTAAAATTAAGGAATTTAATTAATGACATTGAATGAGAGAGGAGGAGATCCAATCGACTTGATTGGGGAATAATGGAATTGAAATAATTATCGGAAAAGAGGTTTTTTTATCTAATTAGATTTTTCCTCTTATTAAAAACAAGGACTAAAGATGAATAAGGACACTCGATGGTGGAGAAGCAATCTCCGGAATCGAAGCTAAAATACAAGGTATACATTAATTAATGTAAAATAATTGGTTTAATAAAATTTATAAAAAAAAAAAAAAAAGAATTTAATTAATGGGGGGAGGAGGAATACGGAATTGGAATAATTATCGGAAAAGAGGTTTTTTTATTTAATTAATTTTTTCCTCTTATTAAAAACAAGGACTAAAAAGATGATCAAGGACACTCGATGGTGGAGAAGTAATCTCCGGAGTCGAAGCTCAAATACAATGTATACATTAATTAATGTAAAATAATTGGTTTAATAAAATTTATTAAAAAAATTTAATTAATTGAAAATGATATGGGAAGGGGGAGAGATTGGAATTGGAATAATTATCGGTAAAGATGTTTTTTTATTTAATTAGTTTTTTCCTCTTATTAAAAACAAGGACTAAAAAGATGATCAAGGGGAGAAGCAATCTCCGGAGTCGAAGCTCAAATACAATATATACATTAATTCATCTAAAATAATTGGTTTAATAAAATTTATAAAAAAAAAGAATTTAATTTAATTAGATGCGATATTTCCATATTTCAAACTTCTATTGTAAAATCACAAGTGGATACAGTTGAATGAAAATGCCATGTGTCCTGGTTGAAACTCGCCTCTTATCCGTGAAAAATTATAGCTTCGCCGGTTCACATCTTTTGTTTACCCAACAAGACCCAAAATAAAAACAAGAGTCTTCTGCTTCTTAGGGCCGGTTGTATGTCGCAAAGTAAATGCTTTTTACAACTAACAAACGGTAGATGGTAAATGGAGGGACTGGGATGGCCAATCAGATGACAGGCACTGAAAGTGGCTGTCATCTGATTGGCCATCCCAGTCCCTCCATTTACCATCTACCGTTTGTTAGTTGTAAAAAGCATTTACTTTGCGACATACAACCGACCCTTAGTGGCGTTGCCAACATTTCGAATAAACATCGTGGCCTTAACCAGGAGGGATTTTTAAACAAATTGTGAAACACTGGATCACTGCCAATTACTGGTGCCTCTACCCTATTAAGCCTCAAAAACTAAGCCCTTAATATATTCTAAATCAACTGGTGTCTCTGAGACTTATGGTTGCGAAACGCAAGGGGGGAGGGGGTACATACGTACGCACTGACCAATGAATTTTTGGCTCCTTTTTGGCCTCTGGGGACCACAATTTCCAGTTTTATGTCCTAAATCCGGTTTACAACTATTAAGGGCATCGATTCCTTCCATCTAGAAGTTACAAAATGAAATTAACTTTTTTCATCTCTGAGATACAAGCTCTCAAAGAGTCAGGACCCAGACAGCCCATCGCAATACTTCCATATTATATTCAATGAATATAAATGTGAAAGTAAAAAAATGGCTATTAGTAAAAAGTACATATGGGCGCCAGTAGGACACCAGAACCGAGGCCAGAGTGTTGGGAGCGCCAAAAGCGCCCCACAACTGTGCAATGCGATTTAGAAAGAAATAATAATTAAATATTATAAACAAAAATAAATAAATAAATAAAAATTAACATTAAATGTTAAAAAAAATATAAAATTCTTTTAAAATGGGCTGGCCACCGCAGAAAGGTCATTTCTCGGAGATGGCCAGCCCAGCAATTCATAGATATACTCCTTTTAGAGTATATTGAGCTTAAGTTTCTAATTTTGTAGCTCTGAGACTTATGGTTGCGAAACGCAGGTAGGGGTCCATACATACATACGTACTGACCAATGGATTTTTGGCCTCTGGGGACCTCTGCCCTAAATCCGGTTCCCAACAATTAAGGGCATTGATTCCTTCCACCTTGAAGTTACAAAATGAAATTAACTTTTTTCATCTCTGAGATACAAGCTCTCAAAGAGTCAGGACCCAGACTGGCCATCGCAATACTTCCACATTATATTCTCTGAATATAAATGTGAAAGTAAAAAAAAATAATAATTTATTTTTTCCCATTATCATCAGAATTGGATTTAGGTTAAGCGAAAGAAAATAAATCCATCCATGGTTTTCGTTGTTATCAAGAATATTTCATGATAAGGTCAGATAAATAAAATGTAAATCCGTGTAGAGAGGGGGGTGAGGGGCAGGGGAGGGGTGGTAGAGACCACATGTGACTTGAGGCTGACTAGCTAGCATTGACAATCCAAACAGAGTGAGAGTGTTGGTTGTTTGCTATATGTTAAACCATGTGTGTGTATATGTGTGTGTGTGTGTGTGTGGACCTTTGGACTTGACTTGTGGCCACGGAAGCCATCACTTACTCGTGTGTGCCTTCCTCTCTTCCTTTAATAGCTAATAGCAATCAATTTGAGTGGGAATCGGGACCCGGGCTAGCTAGCTAGCTAACTCCCCCCCAATTATATTATAAGAAATAATCGGATGATGGACACACCACGGACACTTGTTGCATTTACCTTCATTTAAACAAGCCGGCTGATGTTTATAGAAACCCATCCAAGATTACAGTACCTACTATATAAAAACCTCTATATAAGAAAAGAAAATCTTAAGAATATGAGTTTTTTTTTTTTAATGTGGTATTATTTGAGGTCAGATGATGGGGCACACACTGAGACATGGGGCACTGCTTAGGGATATCTTGGAGGGGGAGGTGGGAAAGAAAAGGGGAAGGGGAAGACCCAGATTAGAATATTTCAACCAAATAATTGGGGATATGGGATGGCAGACATTTAGAGAGGTCAAACAGCTGGCGGGGGACAGAGTCGAGTGGAGACGGATTGTTGCATCAAACCAGTCTTAGGACTGTATACTCAATGATGATGATGATGATTTGAAAAATTCACCTCACTTTGGTTGTCCAGTCATATTGTGTTGTTAATCAAGAAAGTTTTGGGGTAGTGTTGATTTTTTGCATATATATATGTTATCTTGTGACGCAACATTGTAGAAAATGCAAAAAAGTGAAAATTTCCATTGTTTGGCTGTTTTTCTCTTATAACTCGAAAACTATCAACTTTTTGTAAATAAACCTTCTATTCATAAAAATTTTTAAGAAAAAAATAAAAACCGACTTCAAAAAATTAAGTGCAACAAATATAAAAATACACTAAAAGGTATAAAATAATTATTATCTTATTTAGTTACAACTAAACGACGAAATATTAATACGAAATTACTTTTTAAAGTCGGTGCCAAACAAACTATACCTATAAGCGAGCGTACCCGCCAAACGTTACTAAGTAAGATCCGTCGAGTGCGATTCATAAAAGGTATATGTTTGGCACCGACTTCAAAAAGTAATTTCGTGTTAATATTTCGTCGTTTAGTTGTAACTAAATAAGATAATAATTATTTTATACCTTTTAGTGTATTTTTATATTTGTTGCACTTAATTTTTTGAAGTCGGTTTTTATTTTTTTCTTAAAATTTTTTATTTTTCTCTTTTTAGTGATGTTATTAATAGTGATTATATCATCAGAACTTGACCAAATTAATATGACACCATCCCTAAAACACCCCCTTTCGGATAAAAAAAGAACCATCGAAATCGGTTCATAAACAAAGAGGTTAGGTCTAAACAAACCTAAACAAACCTAATAAAAAAGGTCTAATACCTATGAAAAAAAATCGAAAAAAAAATGGGACCAATCGGAAGCTAGACTGGACCCAATGCAAAAAAAAATTTCAAAATCGGTTGACAATTGGCGGAGATATGAGGTAACATAGGCACAAAAAAAAAAAAAAAAAAAAAAAATTCAATCGAATAGAGAACCTCCTCCTTTTTTGAAGTCGGTTAAAAATGAAAGCTAATAAAATTTCCTACAAATTTAAACATTTAGGTTTTTTCTCCGACCAACCGTTCAGGCTCAAGCACAAAATCAAATTTTTCGACCTTGACAGGCCCCTCGGATGACCCAAAAACTCGCTCTTTTTTCGATATTTTCCCATTTTGACCATGAAGGAGCACGTTTTCGAAAAAGACCACTCTATACATTTCTAAACTATATTAAATTTACTTCAGTTCAAATAAAGTTTCATCTTAATTGAATAAATGGGTAACCCGTTTTGCAAAAAATCGCAATTTTTCCTTCATAAAATGAAAACCATTCATCCTAGAAACTTGAATCCTGTCTCATTCTCTAGAAAATTTTATTGACTTAAACGTTTACTTCGAAGGATGAACCGCGATTGGAATTAGGTGTACACGTCTTTGGAATTATTTTGGAATTCATTAGATAACGCCCTTTCATCTATTGTCTTCTACTTGGAAATTAAAGTGGAAGTAGGTGTACACGATATTAAGTCGCGGTTCACCCCTCGGTTTACTTGGACCACTTTTTTTTATAAAAGTCTTAGATTTATAGATATCCAGCATTTTCCATGACACTTCTGAGGATTCGGATCATATCCTATCATGGAAAATGCTGATATCTATAAATGAAATTTTGATTTAATTGTAGCAAATTTAATCTAGTTTAAAAATGTATAGAGTGGTCTTTGTCGAAAACGTGCTCCTTTATTGTCAAAATGGGAAAATATCATAAAAAAGTTCGAATATTTAACTGATTCGTGGGGGGCCGCCGAGATCGAAAACTTTGATTTTGCGCTTGAGCCCGAACTGTCAGTCGGAGGAAAACCTAAAAAAATGAAATTTCTAGGAAATTTTATTAGCTTTAATTTTCAATAGTAAGGTTATTTACGAAAAGTTGATAGTTTTCGAGTTATAAGAGAAAAACCGCCAAACAATGGAAATTTTCACATTTTTTTTTGCATTTTCTACAATGTTGCGTCACGAAATTTTGGTGGGAGACCTCAGATTTGGATTCAGTGCCCCAAAAAACATGTAATAGTATATGCAAAAAATCGGAACTACCTCAAAACTTTACCCATTTGAGCACAATTTGTCTGGACTAAGAACAAATAATTTTTTTAAAATTTTAGGTTAAAAATAAAATAAAATGAGAGAGTCTTCTGTTTTTTAAATAAAATAATTTTTAATTATTTCTAGAGACTATAGTTTCGAAGGCATTGCCTTCATCATCAGTCTATCACAAATATTTCAAATTAGTTACAAATTAAGATTTATACATTGAAAATTTTTGAAAAATATATAATGTCTTTTTCTTCATGTTTCCTCTTAGTTGAATAGAAGAGTTATATTCTAATCTCCCAAGAGGAAACATGAAGAAAAAGACATTATATATTTTTCAAAATTTTCAATGTATAAATCTTTAATTTGTAACTAATTTGAAATATTTGTGATAGACATGATGAAGGCAATGCCTTCGAAAACTATAGTCTCTAGAAATAATTAAAAATTATTTTATTTAAAAAACAGAAGACTCTCTCGTTTTATTTTTATTTTTAACCTAAAATAAAAACAATTCTGTTACCATCGACAGTGAAATCTTTTATTTTTTAAAATTATTATAAACAAAAAGATTAGCCGGGGTTTGAACTCGAGATCTTCGGTTGTCAGGTGTGATGGTTTTTACAAGAATGAAACATATCACAGGGTTAAGGTAAATTAAGCATCAGCCAAGTTTCATGAAAATAATTTAAATTAAAAATTTAGAATCCATAAATCTAGATTATCATTCGAAATGGAAATAAGCTGACGTGTTCTGATGTGGCCATCCACTTGACTTTACCATACAAGCTGGCCTCTCACTTATATTTAATATTTAATAAAATTATTTATAATCATGTAAGGGGGGGGGGGTTAGTTTTTGCATTTTTAGACTCCTGGGACCCACTGATTATGTATACAAAATTTGGTTGAGTTTGGTAAATGGCAAAGATTTTCATTTTTTGACCCCCCCCCCCCATTTCGGGCGGTTAGTTTTTGCATTTTTAGACTCCTGGGGACCCACTGATTATGTATACAAAATTTGGTTTAATTTGGTAAATGGCCAAGATTATGTATACAAAATTTGGTTGTGTTTTTAGTAAATGGCCAAGATTTTCATTTTTTGACCCTCCCCCGCCCCTACATTTTGGGCGGTTAGTATTTTGCATTTTTAGACTTCTGGGCGTCCACTGATTATGTATACAAAATTTGGTTGAGTTTGCTCAAACGACCTAGATTTTTAATTTTTAACCCCCCTCGACCCCCCTTAATTTTGGGTCGATATGCCCCAAAATCTAATCCAGCTCTTAATCTCAATGGACCAAAACTACGTGTGAAATTTGGTTTCGATATTCACTCTAGTTTTTGAGCTAGCTCGTCCACAAATTTGGTAACGCACAGACTAACTAACAAACATTTTGACAAAACAATTATTAGCTTTTTTGTAGGCCGAAATGCCATGTTTTCGCTCAATTTTTTCAATCGAAATAGTTTCGGTCGTTTTTTAGATATTTTGAAAAAAAGAAGGAAAAAAACACTCTTTTCATGCACGATTACAATACTTGACCATACCCTGTATGGTAAAGTAAAAAATACATTTTAATTGAAAGTACTATTTTTTCAACTTAATCATTTTTTGCGAATTTAACTTGGCTACCAACTAGATTTCAATTTTTTTTTTAATCTAGCCAGTTTTTTCACAGAAATCTTTTGGATTTGGGATACATTTTACAATCTATATATTTAAATAAATAAAAACATTTTGCTGGCACACGAAATATATAATAATAATCACCCGACCACAAATGAGTATTTTTTTTTAATATATAATTATATAAAGCTTGGTTCGTTATCTTAATTCGATAAAAATGTTGTTAAGTCGTCAGAGCGTCTGCAATTCAAAGTCGAATAATTAAAAAAGTATTCAAAATAAAATATAAACTGAATTTTGAGATATTTAATTAATATCAATTTAATGAGAGGAAAAAGCGAAAACTTGATCAAAATTATAATAATAGGTGAATTCTCTTAGAATTTTGAAAATTTCATATATTTTTTTTTTAAGTGAAAAATATAAGTTAAAATTTAGCATATAATTACAGCTTATTAATATAATCTTGTGTGTGAAATTTCAGTTCATTACCTATCTATCTAAACCTATATAATTTTTATAAAAAAAACCGATTTCAAAAAAATTAAATGCAACAAATAAAATAATAAAACTCAAAAATAAAATAAAATGCACTAAAAGGTATAAAATAATTCTCTAATTTAGTTGCAAATTAACGATTAATTTTTTACTTTTTGAAATCGGTGCCAAAAATATACATTTTCTGACGGATCTTAGTAGGTTTGACGGGCAAGCTCGATTATATAGTTTGTTTGGCACCGACTTCAAAAAGTGATTTCATGTAAGTAAATATTTCGTCGTTTAGTTGTAACTAAATTAGATAATTATTTTATACCTTTTAGTGCATTTTATTTTATTTTTGAGTTCTTATTATTTTATTTGTTGCATTTAATTTTTTTGAAGTCAGTTTTATTTTTTTTTTTTATTAAAATTATTGTTTCAATTTTTATAATAATCAATTCTTGAACTTTGTTAATATATACAGAAGATTGTGGAGCTATCTTTTAATAAACTTATTAATTAAATTTACTTATAACTAGAACAATTCAATAGGTACTATACGAGCCCCGGCCCATCTCAATTGGCCCACCAATATTTTTTCTTTTTAAATAAAATTATGCTAAATCACGGTAAATTTAATTTAAATATTTATTTTTATTATTATTTAGAACAACATTTTAAACAATTTAAAACATTTTATTGTAACATTTAACTTAAAATTATTTTTTAATTGTTAAAAACAAGGAAAACATACAAAATCCAAACCTTTACCACAGTGTGATGTCGCCTTTATTTTTAATTACGGGTTGAATTCTTTTGGGCAACGTACTTATTAAGTTTTGACACTCATCTTGAGTGAAAGTATCCCAAATATTTTGAAGTTTGTGTTTTAATCCGACTACGTTTCTAGCTGGTTGTATTCGTAATAGCTTTTTCATTGTGTGCCAAAGAGTTTCTATTGGTGACAAGTCGGGACTGTTTGCCACCCACTCCAAAAGTGGAACATTATGATCAGAAAGCCATTTTAAAGATTTTCTTGATGTATGACAGGCCGCCCCGTCTTGTTGGAACACAAAATTATTATTATTCTGCGATACATCTGCCATTGTTTGAAGTAACGATTTTTTTAAAATCTCTAAATGTTTATTGGTGTTTACAATTCCATCAATGAAGTGAAGTTTTGCAACACCTCTAGCAGACATTGAACCCCATACCATAACTGAAGCAGGAAATTTTACTTTCTTTTTTAAACAATCTCAATTGAAAGCTTCATTTTTCTGACGAATAACTCTGCTTCGATTGTCCCCAACACAAACTTCAAAACGAGACTCATCACTCCAATGGACACTATTCCATTCATCTCTCGTCCAATTAATGTGACTTTTAGCCCATTTAAGCCGGTTTTTCTTTTGTTTTATGGTCAAGAGTGGCTTTTCTTTCGCCTAAAAAAATTAGTAAAATTACAAAAAAAAATTTGGTATAAGTTTCAATAAAATTACCTTGTAAGTTTTAAAACTTAACTTAAGGGATTCTCTATGACACGTGGATCTTGAAACACTTCGTCCCCACGGCATCGCTTCAAAGAACAGATAATTCACCATAGTTCGAACTCCTGTTTTTTCTAATAATCTTCTTCAATGCCCGTCTATCAGCATCTGATATTTTGGATTTCGACGCATACCGAGGTTTTGTAGCTATTGTACCCCTTGTTTTATAAACTCGAATAATATTTCTGACAGTAAACTTTGATAAATTAACTAGATCGCCAATTTCCGCGTTTGATTTTCCCTTTTTAAATAAATTGATAATAATTGAGCAAATTTTTTAATCAACAACCTTTCCGCGAGTCATTTTTACTAATAATAAACAAAACAAACTTTCTTTTGTTTGAAAAAAGGCAAATCCTATTTGATTATATCACATATTCAAAGATTATTAAAAAAAAAAAAAAAAAAAAAAAAAAAAATCGTGAAAAGCAAACAACTATTTTTTATATAAAAATATGTTTTTAACAATTAAAAAATAATTTTAAGTTAAATGTTACAATAAAATGTTTTAAATTGTTTAAAATGCTGTTCCAAATGATAATAAAAATAAATATTTAAATTAAATTTACCGTGAATTAGCATAATATTATTTAAAAGAAAAAAATATTGGTGGGCCAATTGAGATGGGACGGGGCTCGTAGATTTAAAGATACTGATCCAAACGCAGAGAGAATCATTGAAATCGATTCATAAACATAGAAATTATGCGTGAACATACATAACAAAAAACGTTCAATAACAATGAAATTATACATAACAAAAAAGGTTCACTAACAATGAAATTTATGTGGTACCAATCGGAAACTATACTGAACCCAATATAAAAAAATCATCAAAATCGGTTCACAATTGTCGAAGAAATCAGGTAACATAGACACAAAAAAAATCAGTCGAATTGATAACCTCCTCCTTTTTTGAAGTCGATTAAAAATTAATGTTTGTCTGTACATTGGTCCAAATCGCCTCAAATTTTGGATATGCCAGTTTCAAAACTATCAAAGAAAACATCTTCAAAAAATTCCTATCTGTCTGTCCGCACTCTTTTCTGTCCAGTGGGCATAATAATGACTGGGGATATTTTTATTAAATTTTCTATTTGGATCAGATGTCTTCTAACTTAAAATCTGAGCACCGAAAAGTGGGTTTGGGAGGTTTTGGGGAGTCTCTAATGGAAATTATTAAATAATACCTATTACTATAAACTCTATGGCGAATTTTGTCAGTGATTTCTGACATTTTTGTATAAAATATTCTCCAAAAACCCACCCACTAGGGGGGAGGTGAGGGGGGTGGCAAAAAAATGTAAATTCAAGCGTTTTGAACCAAACTTAACCAAAATTTGTATACATAATCTGCAGGCCCCCAGAAGACGCAAAAATTTGCCAACCAAAATGAGGGTAGGAGTCAAAAAATTGAATTTGCTAGGAAATTTAAATTATTGTTTTAAAACCCATTCGGAGTCCCAGGGCTAAATAAGATGTTTAGCGGGCTTCAGACCTGGTTGATTTATAATCCTGAAAACCCAAGAAAAAACTTAGCATAGGGTGAATTTTCACTTACATATTCCTAATTTGATAGATTCGGCAATCATAATGGCAGTTTTCGAATTCACTGACCCGAATCAATAATCCGAACAAAAAATTATTATTGAAGTTATGCAATATTGAAGAATGAAAATGTTTTGTCCAAAAACGTACAAATATGCAAAAACCAATGTTATATTCCCATTTGAAATTTCAACGAAATATTATCAACATGTTTTTGTTAATCAATTTCATTTATTAGTAGATATATTATAAGAGGTCTAGAATGGTTTTTAGCCATTGAGCTGAAATTTGAAACACACATTTTTGCTAAGCTTCAGCAATTTATTATCTAAAATTGTTAATTAAAAATAATAAAATTAAATGATAAAATTTCCCCCCGAAAAAATGATTACTATATTCTTATGGATAGCTACTACACTACGGTGCAACAAAAAAATCCACCAATAATACTTTTATTAAATACCAAATTATTTTTAAAATTTTTACAAATAACCATACAATTTGTTCTATTAACTCTTAAACTAACATATTCAATAACTTTTAAGGATTTCAGAAACGAGCCGTCAGGCTAATTGACGATTCTACCCTCACCGACTCCCTCGACTCGCTGGCTCATCGAAGAGATGTCTCCGCCCTTTCCCTTTTCTATAGATACTATCACGGCAGGTGCTCTGATGAGATAAAATCAATAATTCCCCCCAAAGCATGCTTTGCACGCAGCACACGTTTTGCCGATTCCCAACACTCTTTCGCGGTCAAATTAGAAAAGTGCCGGACCACTTCATTCGCGAATTCATATATCCCCATGACTTCAAGGAACTGGAACTCTCTCCCAGCCTCTATCTTTCCCAGCACCTATGATCTTCAAACCTTCAAAACCAGGGTGCATAGACACCTACGTCTACACCCTCTCACTTAAACAACTTTCCCTTCTCTTCGGTAATGCAAGGGTCTTTCGAGATCCATAGGGGCTACATCTTTACTGGTGTACCCCTTCTTGCATTCGATTGCATTAAAAAAAAAAAAAAAAAAAAAGGAGTTCGGTGTTGGTTCTAGGTGAAACATTTTAATATAATAATCTCGTATCTTACTCAAGTTTTATTATTATAACATATTCAATAAATTTTGTTGATAATTTTTGAATTTTACAAAAAAAAAAAAAAAAAGTAAAATTAAATTAAAAGATACAATTACAAATTATCATACTTTCTCAAAATCAGCTTTACATTTAAATAAAATTTTAATAAAAGATCAAATTCCATTTGAAATATCAATAAAATGAATAATTTTTAATTAAGCATCATTGATAGAAAAATAAAATATACAAAATGGATATTTCTGAAGTTCAAGAAGGTCAAATTGTGTTCCTAATTAATCAAGGGCTAAGTCTACAACAAGTGGCAAATACACTTGCAATAAGCAATAATTTCAATAATTATTTTGATTATTTATGTCCATCGAATAAATTAATAAGTTGTTGTAGGGAAATAAGGCAGTAATTTTTATTTTATGCCAACGTTTCGTCAACTTTGTTCGTATTTAAATAAGAAATATTTTCAATCTGTGCCTATGTGTTTGTTAAGAATGAATATTTATAAATTGACAAATATGCAAAGAAATTAATTTGTTTGAGCCCTGAGGAAGTCAACAAAGTTGACGAAACGTAGGCATAAAATAAAAAATACTTGCATAAGCTAATCGTCCTTATTTCCCTACAACAACTTATTAATTTCAATAATGTATGGTTACTTGTGAAAAAATTAAAAATGATGTACTATTTAATAAAGTTTTTATTAGTGGCTCGATTTTTTTGCACCGCGGTGTATTATAAGGATAAAGTGTACAGAGTTTCAAATTTTTTGAACCATTACTTTGGCCGGAATAAAAAAATTGATATTTTAATGACAAGAAACCCCATGTTATTTAGATGAGAAACTTACATCGCTGGGGCCACAGGTTATAATAGAGATAGAGATTAGAAACTTGGGGGATATTTTCTTTTATTTATTTCGAAACATATGAGCCTTGTCCGCATAAAAATTCGAAAATACCTAAAATAAAGACCACCCTATCTATGTAGGTACCAACAGACATATTGACAAAACAGTTAATATCTCTAAAAATATAATTTTTTCATTGTTCACTTATTAAGACTTTTTTGTAAACCGAAATGCCATGGTTTCTCGTAAATTTTTTAAATCAAAATAGTTTCAGCCGTTTTTGAGATATTTTGAAAAAATCAGTTTTTTCATGCACAATTACAACAATACCCTGTATGGTATATAGTAAAAATAATCAACTGATGTAGTCACCACACGAATTTCACATTTTCATTTATTTGGAAGTCATCCCGACACTACTAATTTACACCCCCTTCCTTTTTTCGTTTTTTTTTTCAATTTTCTCAAAAACGGCGCGTACGATTTTTTTAAAAAATTAGGGTATTTATCAAGTGTCATGAATGATTAGGTGTGTCAAATTTTTAATCCGATTGGAATAAAGAAAGGGGTTATAAATTAGGAGTGTCGTAAAATAAATATTTTAATAGTTCATATCTCGTTTTCGGAAAGTCGCAGAGCCTTGAAATTTGAAACCTAAGCTATCTAGAGGCTACAAGAAGTATAACAAGATTTTGGCTAAAGTAGAAAAACCGGAAGGTGATGTTTACGTACATAAGAATGTACCACACCCCCCGCGCCGCGACACCTACTATACACCCACTATCTTTATTTTTTGAGAGTTTTTGAGAAAATCAAAAAAACGAAAAAAATCTTTCATGTAAATGTCCATTTCCGGTGTTCCGATTTCTAATGACTGATTTGTTGCGTCACCCAGAATGGGGCAGCCCTTTAGAGAAAGAATACAGATTTATTTACAAATTAGGTTCCAACTCCTCATCAGCCTTCCAAATAATAACGCCATATGTTGTGGCTATTAGTAAAACGTACATGTATATATGGGCGCCAGTAGGACACCAGAACCGAGGCCAGAGTGTTGGGAGCGCCAAAAGCGCCCCACAACTGTGCAATACAATTAAGAAAGAAATAATAATTAAATATTATAAACAAATAAATAAATAAAAATTTACATTAGATGTTAAAAAAAATATAAAATTCTTTTAAAATGGGTTGGCCACCGCAGAAAGGTCATTTCTCGGAGATGGCCAGCCCAGCAATTCATAGATGTACTCCTTCTAGAGTATATCGAGCTTAAGTTTCGAATTTTGTAGCTCTGAGACTTATGGTTGCGAAACGCAGGTAGGGGTCCATACATACATACGTACTGACCAATGGATTTTTGGTCGCTTCTTGGCCTCTAGGGACCACAATTTCTGATTTTCTGCCCTAAATCCGGTTTCCAACTATTAAGGGCATTGATTCCTTTCACCTAGAAGTTACAAAATGAAATCTACTTTTTTCATTTCTGAGATACAAGCTCTCAAAGAGTCAGGACCCAGACAGGCCATCACAATACTTCCACATTATATTCTATAGAATATACATGTGAAAGTAAAAGGTGTGGGGCGCAGAAACATGTATTTTAGAAGCATGTTTTTTAGTTTTTTTAAAATATAATTTATTTTTTAACTTTTTAGTCCTAATTATTTTTATAGATAAAAGTTTGCGGGATTTAACAGTATGAAATGTATTTATTTTTATATAATTTCATAAATTATAAATTTTATTAAACCAATTATTTTACATTAATTAATGTATACATTGTATTTTGCTTCGATTCCGGAGATTACTTCTCCACCATCGAGTGTCCTTATTTATCTTTAGTCCTTGTTTTTAATAAGAGGAAAAATCTAATTAGATAAAAAAACCTCTTTTCCGATAATTATTTCAATTCCATTATTCCCCAATCAAGTCGATTGGTAATTCAATCCTCCTCATCCAATTCCATATAATTTCATTTAAATTGTTTAGGTAAACAATTATTTTTATAGAGAAATGTTTGCGGAATTTAACAGAACAAAAGTCACATTGATACATTTATAGATAAATACATACATACATACATACAGATGAAGCTAATATAAAGCAAGTAAAAATTGACAAATTCTCTGAATATAGATGATACTTTTTCTATCAATTTATTTATTTATTATTTTTTGGTGAAAATGCACCGATTGTTTTTCTCTACTATATATACATGATTCATTCGTAAAGAAATTTCTCTAATGCGTGTTTAAAAATAAAATTCTCGAAGCTGTGGGTTTGTCAATCGGCGATTTATATTATTACTCATGCCAATCTTTTTTTTTCAAGGATAGAGCCCCCCCCCTTGGTGATTGGATTGTATTTTTCTCAATTATATACCCACATTCCTACATATATATATCTTGATTGTCTAGTCTGGTCTATAAAATCTCAGATATTAAACGCAATGTAAACAAGACACAGAGACACATACAGAGTTTATTAATAAATTCAGCCATATAGAATACGTCATCATACACGACAATATTACGTAACAAACAACCAAACGAATAAGGGACAAGGTTTCACTTTATTCTATTCATCAGATATTTAACCTTTTTTTTTTGGAAATTTTACTCAATAAACACGCACGTTTGAAACGTAGAAGAAATTTTTTATCTAAAGATAGTTTTTTTCTTCTGAAAGTATGTCTGTATGTCTGAGTTTTGATAACCACAAAGTAACTCAAAAACAAAAAAAGATTAATTAAATTACGGTATACACTCGCATACATAATAAATCTACTCTTATTAAACGAGCAAAAATTGTATATTTATTTATATATATATATATATATTTGTATCTTGGTTATATTTTGAAAATGATTCTACCGATTTTGATGAAATTCACAGGTTAGGGGTTTTTGGGGTGACAATTCGATCTGTCACGGTCTCATCTTCGACAAAATTGTTTTGATGGGTTTTTTTGTAATCAAATTAATTATTCTCAGGTAGACAAATCCCATTCTTAGGGTTTTAAAAAAAAAGGTTTCCCTTTTCCTTTTGTACCCAGGCAGACAATGGGTTGCCTTAATTCATTGTTCTAAAAGGCCTTGAAGAAGTATTGTGATTGTGGATTTTAACATATTTTGTTCTCCCTAAACGTTAGAAATATTAATAAACGTTTTATAATTGTTATTATAAAAACTTTATTTATTGAATAGAATAAAAAATAATCAAGAATTTATTTAAAAATATATTTCGCATAAGCAGGTCTCAATTTTCTGAAAAAACAACACATTTTGTTGACAGTTTTATTTATTAACAAGTGGATGAATAAAAATGAATCATATGGTTGAATCAAAACAGGTGCAGGAGGTGGGGTGTAGGGCGAGGTTTCGGGGGTGGGGTCAAGCGGGGGGGGGGTACAGTGGGCGAATACTATATATATTTGTATTTTTTTTAATTTGAAAACGGCTCTCAAATAAAAATCGACCTTTTTATCAGAATTTTAAATTAAAAATAATATTAAAATAAAGGTTTTAACTTTAGGAAGAAGTTACCGTGCATCGCTCGGTGCCTCCAGGTACTCTTAATTAAAACAGGAATAGTAGAAAATTGGATAATAAATAAAAAACAGAGATTTTATTAAATAGTCCAGATGTTTCGTCAATTTACTTTGACTTCTTCAGAGACTTATTTTATCACTCTTTGTAATAATATTTCTTTAACATTTTCTTGGCCCACAGTAATCAACAATCTTGGAAACAACTTTTCTCTAACAATTAAAATTTGTCATCGTTTTTATTCATTTTTTTTACACATATTATCTCTGAATGAAAACGACGACAAATTTTAATTATTAAAGAAAAGTCGTTTCCAAGATTTTTGATTATTGTGAGCCAAGAATATGTTAAAGAAATATTAATACAAAGAGTGATAAAATAAGCCCCTGAGAAAGTCAAAGTATATTGACGAAACTTCTGGCCCATTTAATAAAAACTCAGTTTTTTTTATTTATTGTCCAATTTCCTACTATTACTGTTTTAATTCTAAATACAATTTTTTAAAACTTTTGATCAGGTCTATGAATTGCTAGACATTATTAAAAATTATTTGAATCCTTTATAATTAATCAGATATCACTGGCTATTTGAAGTCCATATTGACTTAAAATTTTACATTGAACAGAGACAAACATTTTACAAAAATTATCTTATATTATAAAATATAACTAGAAATAGGTAAATACATCTGCGAGGCATTCCACAACAAAACAGACGGTTTTAAAAATTTTAATTTTTGATTTCCTTCATTTTTTGACATTTTTTAGTACCCATCAAAAAACTCTTCCCTGGTAAATTTTGAAAATTTTTTGATCACCGATTTAAAAAATATTGAATTTCGTTTTTTTTTCGCTCATAACTTCTTCAAAAATGGTCCAAATTCAAATTTTTTTTTTATTTTTTACATACTTTTTAGAAATAAATACAAAAAAATTATTTAAAGTGTTTTTATATGCGATTTTTGAGTTTGGAAATTTTAATCTTTTGAGTATTTTTTTAAAATTTCTGAAAAATTTTTTTGTCTTTAAAATCTTTAAACTTCTCCATCTCCGTAAGTAATGAATGGCCTGAGAGCCTTAAAACAATCGAATTAATAAGATTTTTTTTTAATTTCTGAAGTTTTTGTCTTTAAAATCTCCTTCGTCTCCTTAAAAAATGGTCTGAGAGGCTTAGAACAATCGAATTTATAATAATTAGTATTATTTTGTAACAATTAAGATAACCAAAGGTACTTTTCGATCTAAGGAAAATTTAATGAAAAAGAGCGTGTTTTTCATATTTTCATTTTTTATAGTAGAATTGAATAAATATTGAATAAATCAAAATATATTTTTCAACTTATAATAATAAGTAAAATATTTGATTAACGACTCTGCGACGACCCAAAGAATATGCTTTGCGACCCAATTTTGGCCCTCGACCCATAGGTTAAGAACCACTGATTTAGGGAGTCAAGAGCCAAAATTAAATATTTTACCAGGTCCATATCACAGAATCTATTTATGCTATATTATTGAAATTTGGTACTCTCCACAAGATTTCTTTACATAATTACATGTCTATAATTTCAGCTTTGTATCTCAAATGGTTTCTGAGCTGCAGGGGGTTTGAAATTGTCCGTGTAAATAGCTTACAGCGTGTACGACCAATGCTCGAACTCTGTATCTTTTTTTAACTCCCCCGCACTCCAACCACAATTCTAATCCAAGATAATACGAGAATAAATATATTTTTTCAATCGGCTGAACATTCGAAGGTTACACAATAACATGGTCAAGGAACATTTCTCGAAAATAGAAATGATTAAATATAAATAAGGATGGCTTGGTTGGCTGATAAAAAGTCAACACAAATAAAACCATACAGTTTACAGTTAAACACACACACACACACAACACAGGCCAAGTCTCTGCTGTCGAGGGAAAGCCAGGAAATTTACATTTGAAAAATATTTCCAAGTGTTTAATTATTAATTAATTAATTAGCTATTTATCCACTTGATTGAATTTCAAGAGCACTTGGTATTTATAGATTTGTGGATAACTAATATTAATAGTAATAATAATAATTTGGCCTTCTCTCTCAATATTAATTTATTGATATAATCTTCGTTATTCTAAGAGATAAGATGATCAAGGCTGGTTATTTTGGAACTTAAATGTGTACAAGTCTAGTCAAGGCCTATCGTTGTCTGATTATCGATATAATAGAATTTATATTATATATATGGGGCATTCCATGTCAAATCGGACGGTTTGTAAAAATTTTAATTTTTGATTTCCTTCATTTTTTGATATTTTTTAGTATCCATCAAAAAACCCTTCCTGGTAAATTTTGAAATTAAAAAAATACAAATATATATAATGTATTCGACCACTGTACCCCCCCCCCCTCACCTCCACCCCGCTCGACCTCATCCTCGGATCCCCCACCTCCTGCACCTGTTTTGATTCAGCCACGTGATTCATTTTTATTCATCCAATTGTTAATAAATAAAACCTATCAAAATGTGTTATTTTTTCTGAAAATTGAGACCTGGTTATGCGAAAGATATTTTAAAATAAATTCTTGATTATTTTTTATTCTATTAAATAAATAAGGTTCTTTATAAAAACAATTATAAAACGTTTATTAATAATTCTAATTTTTAATTTAATCACAGTCGAGGGGTGAACCGCGACCTAAAATCGTGTACACCTACTTCCACTTCCACTTCCATTTCCAAGTAAAAGTCAATAAGATAACAATAGATTATCTAATGAATTCCAAAGTGATTCCAAAGAAGGGTGTACACCTATTTCCAATCGCGGTTCGCCCCTCTATCATAATAGTTCTTCAAGACCTTTGAGAACAATGAATTAAGCCAACCCATTGTCTGCCTGGGTAGAAAAGTAAAAGTGTAACCTTTTTTAAAACCCTAAGAATGGGATTTGTCTACCTCAGTATAATTAATTTGATTACGAAAAAACCCATCAAAAACAATTTTGTCCAAGATGAGACCGTGACAGATCGAATTGTCACCCCAAAAACCCCCTAACCCGTGAATTTCATCAAAATCGTTAGAGCCGTTTTCAAAATAGAACTAAGATACAAATATACAATTTTTGCTCGTTTAATAAGAGTAGATTAAAATCACTTTTTGGTATTGAATTCTCTTTTTTTGTAGTTATTTTAAATTGATTTTTATCGTTAACAGGTGTTTAAAATAAATTATTAGTATTTAAGTTTGCTGAAAGAAAATCAAAATCAAAAATCGAAAAAAAAATAGTAATTATCATAGGACCACAATCAACCCGGTCTTAAAATTCAAAAAAATCAAAGAGTACATACAGTTTTAAAAACAAGGTAAAATTTTCAAATTCAAAAATCGCATATAAAAACACTTTAAATAATTTTTTTGTATTTTTTTTCTAAAAAGTATGCCAAAAAACAAAAATTTGAATTTGGACCATTTTTGAATATTTTTGGAATTATATGTTCCAAATTATGCATTTTAAGGGTTTCTAGCTTCAATCTTAGTCATTTTCACTTAACTAACCATTTTCCTTTTTTAACCCCTAAAAATAAAAAAATAAAAAACTCTCAAAACCAGTGCGGGAATGGTGTTTTTTTTTTTTTTTTTGGCTTTTCGGCCTTTCTAGCCATAAGCCAACGACGTTCCTTTAAAAAAGTAATATAAAGCAACTATATAGTAATGCTATCTAGCCATTGAACTAACATGGGACTTTTCAATCGCAAAATTTTAAATAAAGAACAGAATTTAGAAAATAATATTAATAATATAATAATAATAATAATAATTTTTGAAATCATCGATATTTTATACAACAAAAATTCTATATTATCAAAAAGTCAGATAAGGATTGTTTTTCCTAATATATTTTAAAAATTTTTAGAAAAAAATTGTTTCAAAAAATTTTAGTTGTTTTATATTAAAGCAACTATTTTTTTTTTTTAATTTTTCTAAAATCTCCATTAATAAAAGGAGAATTTCTCCTAAAATATTTGAATTTCAAATAAACGTTTTTATATTGTACTTGTTTTTGAATGAATTTTATTTATTTAACATTAAAAACAATTAATGAAAAATGTTTTCAATCTCCAATTCTTATGAGCAAATAATCGAAATTATAATAAATAAAATCTTTTATAAAAAAAAAACCAATCTTAAAACGTTCATTTAAAACCCGGTAACATTTCGAGATACTTTCTCTATTTATGAATTTTATTTAATTTATCAATTTCTGACTGAATGGATTGATTGGAGATGGATGGATGATGGAGAATCCAATCGAATTGATTGGGGAATAATGGAATTGAAATAATTATCGGAAAAGAGTTTTTTTTATCTGATTGGATTTTTCCTCTTGTTAAAAACAAGGACTAAAGATGAATAAGGACACTCGATGGTGGAGAAGTAATCTGCGGAGTCGAAGCATAAAAATACAATGTATACATTAATTAATGTAAAATAATTGGTTTAATAAATTTATCAATTTCTGACTGGATCGATAATGGAATTGAAATAATTATCGGAAAAGAGGTTTTTTTATTTAATTAGTTTTTTCTTCTTATTCAAAACAAGGACTAGAAAGATGATCAAGGACAGTCGATGGTGGAGAAGTAGTATACATTAATTCATGTAAAATAATTGGTTTAATAAAAATATTTTATATTATCAATTTCTGATACATTCGCCCGAATCTTTCTCTTACTAGTTGCATTCAAGGTATTATAATAAGAACTCAAAAATAAAATAAAATCCACTAAAAGGTATAAAATATTGAATAATTAAAAAATTCGCTTATTTCCAATAATTTAATTTTAACCAAGTGGTTATAATTTCAAATATTTCGAGGGCTTACAGCACCTCTTTATCAGTGGATACTGTAAAATTGGTAATGGTGAGTTTTAATCAGTATGAAAGGTCTTTAATACCTTGTAATTATTATTCAAACCCTATTATATGGCCACTAAAACTCGCATTTAACAACTTTAGTACCCACTGATGTACAAGTGCTGCAAAATCCCTCGAAATACCATTTGAAATTATATAACCAATTGATTAATATAACATTATTCGAGAAATAAGCAAATTTTTTAATTACTTAATTATAATTAATTAATTATAATTGACGACTGGCTAAATGGGCATCAAGTTCCCGAAGCCAAGGGGATGAAAAAAATAAATTATAATTAAACCAATTTTATTAACAGGTGCGTTTTATTAAGCAAAACAAGTTAATGATCATAACATAATAGAGGTATCCATAGAAATCAAAACAATATTGGGTGGTTGAATAAATAAACATTAAATAAAATTTATTTAGAGTGCAATTCGAATGTAGGTAGATACTTATAATCATTCCAGCATCATGAAATTCCTTAGGTTGGGACATAGATAAGGAAAAAATTCCAAAAACCCAGACTTTCCCTTTTTCAACACATAAAATGGAGGGATGAAATTTCTAATGTAAATTTGAATTTATTATATATGCAATGATCCTAGGATGCTAAAATTTGGTATCTTGTTAGAGTTTCGAGGATTAATTAAGCTATAAATATTTGCACAAAAACTTTACTACCATTAACCCCTAAAATGAAGGGGTGAAGATTGTCGAGTAGGTAATTTTGCATCTATTATTTTCAAAATGACTCTAGAATGCTAAAATTTGGCATAGTGGTAAAGTTTGGGGTAACAATAAAGAGAAAATTCAAAAAACACAGACTTTCTTTCTTTCAACCCCTAAAATGAAGGGGTGAAGAATGCAGGAGAAATTTTCATCATTTTAAAATATGTAATCACTAGGAATGCTAAAATTTGGCATCTTTGTAGGGTTTGGGCTAATAATGAAGTAAAAGTTCCCAAAATCGAGACTTTCTTTCTTTCAACCCCTTAAATGAAGGGATGAACATTGTAGGGTAAATTTTCATCATTTTTAAATATGCAATGTCCAGGATGCTCAAATTTGGCATATTGGTAGAGTTTGGGAAAATAATAAAGGAAAAATTCCAAAAGCCCTGACTTTCTTTCTTTCAACACCTAAAATGAAGGGGTGAAGATTGCAGGGTAAATTTTCATCATTTTTAAATATGTAATCACCAGGATGCTAAAATTTGGCATATTGGTAGCGTTTGGGGAAATAATAAAGGAAAAATTCCCAAAGCCCAGACTTTCTTTATTTCAACCTCTAAAATGAAAGGTGAAGAATATAGGGTACATTTTTATTATTTTTAAATATGTCATGACTAAGATGCTAAAATTTAGTTTCTTATTATGGTTTGGGCTAATAATGAAGAAAAAATTCCCAAAACCTAGACTTTCTTTCTTTCAAACCCTTAAATGAAGGGATGAACAATGTAGGGTAAATGATCATTATTTTTAAATATGTAATGGCTAGGATGCTAAAATTTGGTATATTTGTAGAGTTTGGGAAAATAATAAAGGAAAAATTCCAAAATCTCAGACTTTCTTTCTTTCAACCCCTAAAATTAAGGGGTGAAAATTCCCAAAACCTAGACTTTCTTTATTTCAACCTCTAAAATGAAAGGGTGAAGAATATAGGGTAAATTTTTATTATTTTTAAATATGTCATGACTAAGATGCTAAAATTTGGTTTCTTATTAGGGTTTGGGCTAATAATGAAGAAAAAATTCCCAAAACCAAGACTTTCTTTTTTTCAACCCCTAAAATTAAGAGGTGAAGAAAGAATGTATAGTAAATTTTTATCATTTTTAAATATGTAATGATTAAGATGCTGAAATTTGGCATATTTTGGTAGAATTTGGAACACAAATGAAGGAAACGCATAAAAGACGAACAGACGCAATCACACACACAAACATTAATTTTTATATATAAGATGTAATGGATATAATAAATAATTGAATAAGCGAGATTGCGTAAATTAAATTGTTTTTTTTTTTATTTTAATTTTTAGTGATTATATTTTTGTGGGTGGCAATTTTCAGTGACATCACGGACCATAAACACAAAAGGGGTCCAGCTCAGGTAGCACAAGAATAATCTATAAATATTCTGATAATATCTTCTCTGGACATTGGAATATCCTGTGAAAAATCTTTCAATCTTTGCAGATATTCTGGGAATATTCTTAGAACTAAAATATTCGTGTAGGACATTTAATTCTCCTTTCCCGGAATATTCCTAGTTGCGCATTCTTGTAATATTCGGAAAAGAATATTCTCAGAAGATTAACGCACATATAAATATTCTGTGGATCTCCTGGAGATAATTGGAATATATATGTCCTTTAAATAACTTCTTAGAATATTCTGGGGATATTGTGTGTTACCTTGGTATGGGTGCGAGTCTTAAACAGCTGTAGTTTATAAGTCGCGGGGAAGACGGTGGCTGGAAGCGAGTTCCAGACTCCGGAGAGTTCGCGAAAGCTCTGGTTCGAATTTTATCCAATTTGACAGCGAAGGGTGCTGTGCGTTCGAAAACCGCGTGTTTCTCGTAATGAGGGCTCTAGGGGGGATAATTGATTTCAGCTCGACTGAACAGACACCATGATACAGGGTGTCTGGTGGCAAATTTATATTTTTAAATACGATTATTTCAAAAAGTAATTAACGGTGTGGGGGGAGGTGGCTCCGTTGGAATTATCGTTCGTGCGGATTTGTCAGTCACGATGTCGCAGTGGTCGAGTGAGCATCGCGCGTTCGCTGTGGAGACATTTTTTAAGAGTAATGATTCTTACGTAATTGCTGATGTTGGAGCGTTTTCGCACTGTAAATCCCATTTTTTGGAGCGACGAGGCACAATTTCACTTAAACGGCCACGTCAACAAGCAAAACTGCCGTTTACTGGTCTCCTAGATCCCGCAACCCTCGATTGAAACATCAAAAACCATTGCATTGCCCCAGGGCGCATTTCTATTCTTTCGTTCAATGCTCTTAATAAAACTTTATGTCAATTATTACGTTTTTTATTTGAGTTTGAAAATATAAATCTGCTACCAGACAGTATCTGTAGTACAGGGAAAGGGCAGAAACGGTTCTTCGGTGAGCCAGGGAGGTCCTCCGGGGCTCCTATTAGTTTAATTGCTCAGTTCTGAATTGCGTCCATATATACGTGGATATTCCTAAATACTTGAGATATTAATTAAATTGGTTCTTATTTGTTTTTGACAAATGGAGAATCAACTAATTTAAAGAATTTCTTTCAAAGTAAGTACCCAGTTGATTGAAATCGGGCTGGTCAAAGAGATCTCTGCACAGGCTTTTGAAAGAGCATACTACCCCATTCCTGAAACAATTTAATTGAAAAAAATGTGATTAATTGAAAAAATTTCTTTTGTCTACTTGAAATCTTTCAATTCCTTTTAGTATAAAAAAAGTATTATATAAAAAAAAAAGAAAATTCCCAAGTGTTATAACTTTTTGATTAATTTATAATTTGATATTTTTCATTTTCATCAAATTCTCTGGTCCATGCCATCCATCCAGCATCCATGCCATGCCTTGACGCACTTACTCTAATCAAATTACACCCTTATCACTTCACTCACTTTGCAAATCAACTTTTCCATTAAAAAAAACGAAGATACATTTTTACAAAATGAAATCTTATTTCATTAGGTAAACGAGACAATAAATAAATGAATATTATAAAAAAATCCCAAAAGATTAATAATATTAAAAATTCTACTATGTTTGGGGAAAAACTGTTCTAAAAGAATTAGGGGGTTTTGAGTCGAGGAATCGATCCTGCCAGGGTGTCTCATCTTCGGGTAAGTTTAGTATGATTGGTTTCTTCTTAATTAAAGTAATTGTTCACAGGTGGGTGTGTCAATAAATATTTATATTGGCATTTTTTTCAATTTATTTTTATAAATTAATTGATTTTTTAATTTTAAAACCCATTAATAGTTCATTACAAATATTATAATACAAAAAATTTAATTAATTAGATGATCGGTTCAATAAATATTATTAAACTTAAATTTAATAAACTAATCAAAATTTATTTTTTTAATTAATTAACCATCCAATTAATTAATTTTAATATTTAATAAATAAAATGTTTTTTTTTTTTTTTTTTTTTTGGCTTTTCGGCCTTTCTAGCCATTAGCTTAATTACGATACTAGTTATATTTTTCTTAAAATTTGTCTCTACCCCCGGGGGTCAGATTTTAGCTGGATGCCTTGAGTCGGATTCGAACCCGGGTCCCCTGGTTAGCTAGCTGTCACGCTACCGCCTAGCCTATCTGACCCCCCCTAAATAAAATGTTAATTAATTATTGAAACTAAAATTTTAATTTTATTAATTAATTGGGTATTTAATTTTAAAACCTACAAATAGTTCATTATAACTATTATATATAGATATTATAATTAGGTAATTTAATTAATTGAATGATAATTGGATTGGTTGGAATATGGAATTGGAATAATTATCGGAAAAGAGGTTTAAAAAATTGATCTTATTTAAATATTTTTTACCGGATTTTTTTATAATGCAATTTTGAGATATCACTATAAAGATTTCATTAGTTAGTATAAAGCTGATTTTTTTTTTTTAATATTTAATTCACATAAAAATGACGGCCTAAAAGAGTGTGGAATTACATATTTTGCTCGATTTTTGTACCTTAACCTAACGGGATTTCTAAATCACTAAACATAAAATTATATTCAAAAAACAATACTACAAATTGGCTCATTCTCTTATTAAAAAAAACAAGTACAATTGTGATATCTTAACTATTTTAGAAGACATAAAAGGGCGTAAATTAAACATTTTTAACCGGTTTTTGTACCTAACAGAATTTCCAAACCACTAAACATAAAATTATATTAAAAAATACAACAAATTGGTTCATTATCTTCTTATCAACCAAAAATAGTAACTAATTTGATATATCTCAAGTATTTTGGAAGGCGTAAGAGGGCGTGAAATTAACCAGTTTTACTGGATTTTTGTACCTAAAGGGATTTTTAATCCACTAAACATAAAATTTTATTTAAAAAAAATACTACAAATATATCTAATTCTCTTATATTATCAATAAAGAATAGTATCTAATTTGATATCTCGAGTATTTTAGAGCTAAAAGGGGTGAACTTAACCATTTTTACTCGATTTTTGTACCTAACAAAATTTCAAATCCACTAAACAAAATTATATTTAAAAAGATAATATACAAATTTTCTGATATCTCTACGTATCAACGACAAATAATAAGAAGGAATTCAATATTTTAAGTACATATTTTAAGAAATAGTACCTGGAGGCACCGAGCGATGCTCGGTAACTTCTTCCTTCAGTTAAAAGCATTATTTTAATATTATTTTTAATTTAAAATTTTGATAAAAATGTCGATTTTTATTTGAGAGCCGCTTTCAAATTAAAAAAAAAATACAAACATATTATATATATTTATCTAGATTAATTTGTAACAACGCTTAGAGAAATTTCTCTAAAAAAATTACCCGCTTGCCTAGAATCGAACCGACGAACTCTTGAACTATGGGCATCAGCTCTAACCACTAGACCAATGTCACATTAATATTTATATCTTGATTTCTTTTACTAAAATTATATATTTTTGATTTAGACTTTGTGTCTAGATAATATTGTATTCATTTGAACTCGAATGAAAATGAAAAAACACCAATAGATTTTAAATTAAGAAACATTAAATATATATTAATTAACGAGGCAAATTTGAAATATAATTCTCAGCTCGGATTTTAAACTGATGGCTCCAATCGATTTTCATTAACCAGGCAAATTTGAAATATATATATTCGAATTTTGAAATGAAAGACTCCAATTCATTTTAAATTAAGAAACATTAAATATATTGATAATTGTTCCTCTTCACCCCCCCCCTCGCCACTCAAAAATTAAAGATGCGAAACTTTTAAGAGACGATGTATTTTCGGTAGTTTACGGGTATACATTTGGAGTGTGGTTTTTTAAGAGGAATAAAATTTTTGGACCGAGACGCTGCCCGCCAGGGCACCAGCCCGGAGGGCCGAGCTTCGAGGGCGTGCCGAAGGCACGCACGAAAAGCTCGTATATAATATTCGCCCACTGTACCCCCCCCCTCCCCACCTCCACCCCGCTCGACCCCTCGAAACGTTTATTAATACTTCTAACGTTTAGGGAGAACAAAATATGTTAAAATCCACAATCACAATAGTTCTTCAAGGCCTTTGAGAACATTGGATTAATCCGACCCATTGTCTGTCTGGGTACAAAAGTAAACAAAAGAGAAACCTTTTTTAAACTCCAAGATTTGGATCTGTCTACCTGAGAATAATTAATTTGATTAGGAAAAAACCCATCAAAAACAATTTTGTCGAAGATGAGACCGTGACAGATCGAATTGTCATCCCAAAAACCCCCTAAGCCGTGAATTTCATCAAAATCGGTAGAGCCGTTTCCAAAATAGAACTAAGATACTAATATATATACATATAAACAAATATATATTCAATTTTTGCTAGTTTAATAAGAGTAGATAACGTTTTTTATTAGGTTCAATCGCATCCATTACTATTTAATGAATTAAGTAGAAAATCAAACAATTCTCATCTATTTGCGCAACGTTTCGCCAATTTTATTTAGGCTTCATCCAGTGGCGTAACTATACCGTTGAGGCCCGTGGAAAATTCATCGGAGCCCTCTCTCAATGTAAAGAAGCTGTAGTTTCTTTTTAAAAAATCACTACGTAAAGTACCTGTAAACGCTATTATAATTATTGTGTGCATTTTTCGTTGATTTTCTACGAACTTTTAATTTGTCTCTGTACTTTAGTCGGTAACTTAAATTAATTGAATACAAAACTAATCATTTTGACTACATTTTGCAATAATAAATGTTAGGACCCTCCTGTGCTACCGGCCTTCTCGGCCCAGGGGCTCATGGCATTTTGCCCTTCCTGCCACCCTATTGTTACGCCAATGGCTTCATTAGGCATCTCAATTATTATAATTTAGTTATAATATATTATTTTTTCAAAAGAATTTTGCTGTCTTGGTGTGTACTGGATATATTAATTTTTTATTGTTAAAGGATAAATAAATTGAATTGCTTCTTTCCAGTAATTTAGTTTAATATTCAAATGGTTAATCCAAATATTTCGAGAGCGCTTTCGGCATCTCTTCCTCAGTGGAAACTGTGGGACCACACAATAGGCAAGTCAGTGAGTTGTTATTAATTACAGATGTCAAAAGGTACTCACCACTCCCCCACCAATGTGCCGACCCCATCAGTTTGTACAGAACATTGATAAAAGCTTGATTAAACAACACACACATAATATATATATATATATATATATAACATTGGTGGGGGAGTGGGTGAGTACCTTTTGACATCTGTAATTAATAAAAACTCACTGACTTGCCTATTGTGTGGTCCCACAGTTTCCACTGAGGAAGAGATGCCGAAAGCGCTCTCGAAATATTTGGATTAACCATTTGAATAATAAAATAAATTACTGGAAAGAAGCAATTCAATTTATTTATCCTTTAACAATAATATATATATATATATATATATATATAAACAGATATGCACATATTTCAAATTAAATCAATTGTTCCAGATTCCCTTTTCTTTTTCTTTTGTCTTTGGGTCTAAATGGCCTGAATAATTGAAATAATTAAAATAATAAAATAATCCAAAAACAAAATAAATTAAATAATTATTCGGGCCATATAGAGAGCCAAAGACAAAAGAATGAGTCGAATGTACTGAGAAGAGAATCAGGTTAATTTGGAAAAATATGTGCATATCTGTAAACTAAATTATCATTATTGAGACGCCTGATGAAGCCTTAATAAAATTAGCTAAACGTTACGCGAATCGATGAGAATTGTTAGAATTTCTACTTTCCTGTCCAAATACCTACTTAATTCATAACTTTTTTTTTTAATCAAATCTGATCAACCAAGGCACAAATGCATTGTCAACAGGTGGTTTAATTCGAAAAAATAAAAAAGTGATGCGTGCATCATAGGACTTTCACTTAGAACATAGTATATCTTTTTAAGTTAAACATTCAAATATTTTCCTTTGGACTTTGAAATTTTCTATTTATATTCTATTTATTCAAAAATATACTTACATGAAGATAGCAATATGTTGTTATTAAAGCAAAGTGTATAATGGCCATAATCGCTTTTTGTATTATTATTATTAATAATTTAAAAATTATTCTTTAATCTTTCTTTAAGGTTTAAAAATTTAATATTTTATTATTAAACAGGAATTTTATATACCTATACCATATGGTATATTATCGGTTTCTCGAAAACAACCCTATTTCGTTTTCGATAAAATTCACAGATTAGAGGTGTTTTCGGGTCGCTAAATTGATCTATCAGGGATTCCTAATCTAATTTAAGCTTTTTAATTAAATTAATTATTCACAGGTGGATGTGCCAATAAAAATTTAAAATTAATTTTTTTCAATTTCTTTTTATTAATTAATTAGCTTATTAATTTTAAACCTCACTAATAATTCATTACATATATTATTATATATTAAAATCAGAAAATTTAATTAATAATTTTAATGAAAGGAGGAGGACAATATGGAATTGGAATAATTATCGGAAAAGAGTTTTTTTTATTTAATTAGTTTTTTCCTCTTATTAAAAACAAGGACTAAAAAGATGATCAAGGACAGTCGATGGTGGAGAAGTAATCTCCGGAGTCGAAGCTCAAATACAATGTATACATTAATTCATGTAAAATAATTGGTTTAATTAAATTTATTAATTAATAATTTTAATCATTCAATAAATATACATATTATATAACTGTATATGTGAAATTTCGTTTTGAAATTCACACTAATTAAAAGAATTATTTAATTATTTGCTATTTTTTCTGTTTTTTCAGGTAAGGATGCGTTTATCATTCTTCTACTGCCTATATCAGATTTACTTCCAAAGGTAACAAATATACAACAAATATATCGAATATTGTACGTTTAATACATACATCTGTACACCAAATAACCTGCCAGAAGAAAGGTTAGAAGAATCGTTTCTTCGAGTGATGGATCGCGTTAAAGGGTGGTTATTTTTACAATTTTGCAAGTCAAACTTGATGCAAATAAACATACACACATATGGTATATATGGAAATGATATATCTGTATATATGTTAACATTTAAATGAAAAGCGAAAGTTAAAACTTTTATCCGGTCACTGCCCTATTTTGGTGCACTTGGGACCAGACTCGTTTTTGATAGTGAACCAAGAGTTGAAAAAAAGATAGAGAACCCAGCCGGGTATGATCCGACATCTTCTGCGTTAAGCCACAAATGCCTTCTCCATTTAGACCATGGATCCCCTGACTAGATCCTATAATCAAATCTTATATATATTATAAGATCTAGTCAGGGGATCCATGGTCTAAATGGAGAAGGCATTTGTGGGCTTAACGCAGAAGATGTCGGATCATACCCGGCTGGGTCCTGATCTTTTTTCAACTCTTGGTTCACTATCAAAAAACGAGTCTGGTCCCAAGTGCGCCAAAATAGGCAGTGACCGGATAAAAGTTTTAACATTCGCTTTTCATTTAAATGTTAACATATAAACATTCTAAATAAAATTTATTATTGAAAAACTGAACAAAATTCACCTGTTTCGATTCCTCAAAGAATCAGACAGATGAGAATTGTAGTAAATTTATATATATTGTTTGTTTGTTTGAGACTATAGTTTCGAAGACTTGGTCTTCATCATCAGTCTTTTTTTCAATTATATTGTTTTTCATGGAGTCAATACCATATGGATATTGAAAATTGTTGATCTTTACTTAGCTGGGATCCAGTTAAAATTCATGAAAACTCCATGAAAAACAATATTTATAATTAAAAAATGACTGATGATGAAGACCAAGTCTTCGAGACTATAGTCTCAAACAAATAAAAAATATATATATACAGATATATAATTTCGATATATATGTGTGTTTATTTACTTGCATTTATTTATTTATTTATTTGCATCAAGCAGAGGACAACCTCTTTGTTTCTCTTTGTGAATAATAGTGATGTTCATCGCATTCTTAAGTATCAATCGTTTTATTTGACTATAAAAGATAATACATTTTTTTTTACATGATAAATTTTTTGAGGGCTGATACTACTAACTACTATTTTTGTTTTTCTATTTTATTTTTATTGACCTCTAGGCTCGGAACCCCAAACCTCCCTTTGTGGTACCCTGGGCTTCCGCGGGACCCAGTTTGAGAATCACTGTTCTATCTATATAATAAAAATGAATTTCTGTTCCTTTGTAAGCGCAGATCTCTCAAATGCCTGGACAGATTTGGTTATTTTTTTTAAATCTTCGTAATAGTCCAATTCAGGTTAATACGTAAAAAAAAATTGGAAAATTCAGGTTAGCCAACATAGCTTGCCAAACAATAAAAGAACTAAACTAGCAAAAAAAACAAGTGTTGGCAGCCCTGTTTGTTTGATTTTTGAGTGTCATTCATTCTCAATAGTTCTAACCACATTATCGTTGAAGAAGAATTTAATACTGCATTTTTACAAAAGTATTTATTTATTAAGGAAGTTTTTTATAGCTGTAGTAATTTATTTGTTTAGGTTTAAATCAAGAGACGTGCAGCTTCAATTTTTCTCTTTTATTTATCAATTCCCACTAACGTTTCGGCCATTGGGAATTGATAAATAAAAAGAAAAATTGAAGCTGCACGTCTCTTGATTTAAACCTAAAGAAATAAAAAGTATTTATTTAGTAACATTTAGTATTTTATTTTAACAATTGGATGTTGATGAAAGCAGTCCACGGTGGTTGTAAAAAAATAAGACTATAGAGGTTTTATTATTTTATATTATTCTATAGTCTTATTTTTACAACCACCGTGGACTGCTTTCATCAACATCCAATTACATATTTATACCAGTCCGTCTCCTAAAGAAAATCTCTATCAATTTTATTTTAATTTTATTTTCTCAAATTCTAAATATTTTGAACTACTTTCATTGACTTTTTGTTACCCTGAAGAAGGAGAGAATAAATCTCCGAAACGTCGGTTTTAACAAATAAATGTAAAATAATAAAACCTTTAACCTAAAACCTGAAGAAGGCGAGAATAAATCTCCGAAACGTCGGTTTTAACAAATAAATGTAAAATAATAAAACCTCTATAGTCTTATTTTTTTACAACCACCGTGGACTGCTTTCATCAACATCCAATCGCATATTTATTTTTTCCATATAATAAATACAATATTATTTTGTCAATGTTATTTTATGAGAAAAAAAAATTAAAAATGGTAATCATCAAAAAATTTTCGTTTTTTGCGAAAAAACTAATTAAAGATATGTTTATCTATTTTTTTAACGTACATTTAAATTGGAGTTAAATAGAATATTAAATTATATCTATTTAATAATAAAACAATTATATGTATTCTCTGTAACTAATAAAACATCAATAATAAGTGGGAGATAAATTTAACCGAATTTATCGCGCGGAGAATTTACCACTGCTCGAAGCCCCTAAAACCTTAGTAAATTGGATATTGAATTGTACCTAAGTTTCTGAGATTGGCTCGTGATCCCGGCTTCTTTTCCTTCTACTCTGTTCTTTTCACGATTGAGGGGCCAGCCCATACAGGCCTTTAGGGGATCCACCTTCTGGTGTATCTCCTTCTCACATCAATATCATTAAAAAAAAAAAAATAAAATAAAAATAAAGCAGACACGGCTAGGAAAAGGCCCGCCTTGAAGCTAGTAGAGTATAAATGTGAAAGTAAAAATATTTATTTATATATCGCTTTGAACTTATGCAAAAAAATTACCGAGCCGATGTATTTTATTTAATCGGCTTATTAGTAAATATTTTGGAACATATAAATTACAAAACCCCGAGTCCGGCTCCCATTTATCCGCTTATTTTTTTGTATACTTTAGGTATTTATCCGGCCTTTCAAGTGATAATCACGCGCGTGAGAGGGAGTGTTGAAAGTCAGGTTGTTGCAAATTGCCCCCAGTATTTACTTTCTCCTAATTCCGAATGACATTGAACTGGATGGAATGGCCTGCCTAGGATGACGTCTCCCCGTACCTCGTGATCATTGAACTGAACCACTGTCAAATAGACAGACAGACGGACAGATAACATACCTAGAGAGGAGGTACCTATTACAAACAAATACTGGCTGGCCGAAATAATAGGTGACGATTTCGACATCGGTGGTCCCCATACACACACAATCCAAGACCCGTTACCCTTGATGATTTTGCAAAATGTTAACACACACACAGTGACAAATTGCAAACGTCATATTTGAAACAAACCCATAAACAGCGGATGTTTTGCAAACAAAATTCATTTTCCTCTCTTAACAAAACACAAACAAAAACAAAACAACGACAAAAAATTAATGATCTAACATAAAGAACAGGGTCAAATTGAAATCTGTTTTTAGGATAATTAACCTATATAAAAAAATAATGCACATTGAATGTAACAACAAGTTGAAATGTCAAGAGAGTGCTGGATACAAAAAAAAAAATAATAGTAAGAATAATAGTAATTTTATTTCGAATACTACATTGGTTGTTATGCGATTTCTTAAGCGTATGAAATCAACATAAGGTCCTCAATTACGTCACTCGATAAGGGGAAAGGAGGCATCTCAGATTTGGAATAAAATGTGACACGGGTGGGGGGGGGGGGGGGGGGGCAGGGATATTAATAATTGTGATGTCACAAAAGTTAAATTAAATCTTTTTTTAATTTTCAAATATATTTTTTAGATTTCAGGTTTATACAGGGTGGGCCATAAAAATCTACCACATTTTGAAGAGGTATAAAAAAATGAAAAAATTTAACTAGAAAAAAACTGATTATATTTTTAAAAAGAACATGAAATATTTTTTTTTAAATGTGTTTTAAATATTATATCGGACAAAAAAAAAGGGGGGGGGAGATCAAAAATGAAAATTTTAGCTCTGGGGGGGGGGAGGGGAATAAACAGGGACGGCGCCGTCCTTATGTGCAAGGTCGTGCGGTGGACGACGGCGCCAAATCCTTAAAGGAGCTATAATAATCCGATCAAATTAATAAATTTTAAAGAATTTAAAAAAGTAATATCTTACTCTAGAGTAAAGTACCTACTTTAAAATATTAAAATTTGAATTTTTATTTAAATCACCCATAATTAATTATAATTATTTATTGAACACGAACAAATAATACAATATACTACGACGTTTCGATCGACGAAAAAATAAACGAAAAAATCGCACTTTTGGAGTTCTGGACGAGACAATTTTTGGCAAAACCGTCACCTACTAAAATTGCACCTAAATAAATACTACAATTTGTGACTTTTATTGAGATCATGGGATCCGTAGTATTTACCTGAGGACCCTTTGAAATCGTTCCTGGAGCGAGACTGATCTAATACTTTATCTGCTTCGCATTGAATAAAGTAAAAATGGGAAATGATTTGCGCCTTTTTTCGCAGGTTATGCATACCCATAACTCCTCTGCTAATTAAGTTGCCTATATAGCAGGGGCTTCAATTGTATGAGATATAGCTATTAAATGACCGGACTGATCAAAACTGGCTTGGCGCGTACCTGGGAATAAATAATATTATACCTAATGAAATTCGTTAAGCAGCATCATGGCTAGGGCTTGGCGTGGGGGCAGCCGCCGGGGCCGCAAACCTCAAGGGGGCGCACTTTCAGACCCGCAGCCGATACCATGGCACTGTATATTGATTATTATCAATCATTATAATACTATTATAGCTATTTACTCGTAGTAAAAATATGTGCGAGCCTCATCCACACAAGCTGAAGTGTAAATTTAACCGTAGATGTTAATGAAATAAGTTAAATTTTCTAATTTTAATAAATTGTATTTGTCATTAAATATTAGTCGGTTTTAAAAAAAAAAATTCTCCTCAATTGAGTCATTTCCCCTTTATTGTAACAAAAAAAAAAAAATCAAACAGATACGTCGCTAAAGATTTTTCACTTCAAAAAAAAACTCTTTTAAATATTTTTTTACTAAGTTATTTAAGTAAATAAATAAATAAATAATGTCTCTGTAGGTACTGATATTATTTGTATCTGAGTTATGAGGCATGTGCCTGAGAGCATCGTTTATGGCAAATAAATAAATTAGATTTGTTATTTTTTAAGAATTTTTTGAGAGAATGTTTTATTTTCTTGAAGAATTATTCTCAAGAGCATAAAACATGGTTAAAAAAATTTTTTATATTAAATTTGAAAGAATTTTCGAATCAAATCTGAAAAATATATATATTTCTTATTAAAACAGAGCAAAAAAAAAATAATGTTGTGTTCTCATACTATGACGTAGTATTCCAATTTCAAAAATTGAAATATTTTTCTTTTTCTTCTTCATCTTGTCGTTTATTTATTTATTTATTTTTTAATCACATGAACATTTTGTAGGCATTATTTATTTTAATTTATTCACGGATATCTGTAAATTGTAAATAATTTGTTTAAACAAACCCTTTTATAAATCATTTTAAAACACTCAAGTTTGTTTATAATTTGTTGTTTACACACGTTGATTGGATTACAGCAAAACAAGGGTAGCTTGATTGAATGAAAATTTCAAAATGGCCGACAAAATATTTTTCTTCTTTTTATTTTGCTTGAATTTTCTAACCTTAATTTTATTTAAGCTAACTCTCTAAACATTTCCATAAATCAAATCTAAAATAGTATTATATATATTATATGTATATAAAACTCATGTCACTGTGAAAAAATCCAGAATAAATAATCTAATTAGATAGTCTTGGTATTTTGAAGGTTAAATTATTGTTTATATACATTGCAAATGGCCGCCAATGAACGGGCCAATCAGAATGTAAATAAGTTAACAAATTACTAAAAATAAAAATTCCACCAAAAATTAAATTCAACACTCATTTAAAAAAACAAAATTATGTTATCTAATTTAATTTTATCTATCTTTCTGTTTAATTCGGCCTTTTAATTGAATTTAGACTTAATTCATTTTTTTAATCTTATAGAAATATATAGGTTTGAAGCTATTTGGATATAATAAAAGCAAGAATTAACTAGAATTGTTTTCTCGAAAACGGCTAAAACGATTTGCGTAAAAATCACATATTATTGGATTTTCGGATCGACAAATCGATCTGTCAGGGCTCTTCATCTTCGTGTAACTTAAATTTGATAGATTTTTTGTAAATTAAACTAATTTTTACAGGTGGGTGTGTCAACAACAATTAATAATTAAATTTTTTCAATACCTTTCAATTAATTAATTGATTTTTAAATTTTAAAAACTACTAATAGCTCATTATAAATAATATTATATATTAAAAGTAAGAAATTTAATTAATTATTTATAGGTATTTTCTATTGAAGACCGAGTGGTAGAACTCAATATTAGCTGAATTGATACAAAGACCTCCCAAGGATAAGGAAAACTACAAATTCCGAATAAAATAATTTATTGGAACACCATTTTTATCCTTTTTAAAAATCCGAAGTTTCGAAGGATCGTCCCTCCTTCTTCAGGGTTTTAAAGGGTCAACGAAGGAACCTCCGTGTATAATAATATTAATTCCAAACCAGAGTGGGTCAAACTAGGGATGAATGAAGATTTATTTATTTATTTATTTTTTTTTGAAAACTTAAAGAAATATACTTATAGGCTTGTAGGTATTTGGATATAATAAAAGCAAGAATTAACTAGAATTGTTTTCTCGAAAACTGCTAAAACGATTTGCATAAAAATCACAGATTATTGGGTTTTCGGATCGCCAAATCGATCTGTCAGGGCTCTTCATCTTCGTGTAACTTAAATTTGATAGATTTTTTGTAAATTAAATTAATTTTTAACAGGTGGGTTTGTAAATAAAAATTAATAATTAAATTTTCTCAATACCTTTCTCATCTTCTAATTAGATAGTCTTCATATTTGAAGGTTAAATTATTGTTTATATAAATTGCAAATTAACTTTAATTTTATAGATTTTTTTAAAATTAAACTTAAATTTTAATAGATGCTTGTAGGTCAATACAAATTAATAATTAACCTTTCTATTAATTAATTGTATTTGAAATTTTAAAACCCACTAATAGTTCATTATAAATAATATTATATATTAAAAGTAAGAAATTAAATTAATAATTTATAGGTATTTTCTATTGAAGACCGAGTGGTAGAACTCAATATTGACTGAAGGGGGTTAAAAGGGTCAACCAAGGAATCTCCGTGTAATATAATATTAATTTCAAACCAGAGTGGGTTAAACTATGGATGAGGATGATCCTCGGAAACGTTGCTTTTTTAAGAGGATGCATGTGAATTTCTTCTAACTAAAATATACTTTTAAAATTATTTATAAATATACTAGGACTTTGAAAATTTCATATCGGGGAGGTCCTGAATTGCCTCTTGATCTGCAATAATAATTCCAGATAATAAATTAATGTTCAAATCGGGCGATAAATTCACAAATAAGTCTATTTAATGATTTTTTTTAATCCTCTATTTAAATCCGCTTAAAATGTTAACGCAATTGATTTTTTTAGAGGTTTCGTAAATCATTGATTTGTTTTATATTGTGCTAAATATTTTACGAGAGACACAATAAATGTATTATTTTTTTATTTATAAACATCTACCTATAGGTATCAGGTGCATTTTTGTTAAAAAAAATAAAAACAAGTTTACCATACATTTAAAACTAAGTAGATACTAATAAATAAATAGCAAGGTAAATTTTATTTATTTATTTATCTTGAGAGAGATTTATTTAGAATCAACATTTTTTTTTTTTATTATTTATTTGCACTCCAAGTGAAAATAGTATTTTTTTCATCCTACATAAACAGGATATTGAATTTTCATCTTTAAAATAAACTTTCTTTGGGTGAAAGAAATAATAATATTAATATATTGAAAGACTTGGTAAGAATTAAGAATGTTGATATTCATCAAAAGATGGCTCGTCAATCGATAATATACTATATATATATTGATCTAGATTAATTTGTAACAACGCTAAGAGAAATTTCTCTAAAAAAATTTCCCTCTTGACTAGAATCGAACCTACGAACTCTTGAACTAAGGTCATCTGCTTTAACCACTCGACCAATGTAAGATTATTATTTATACCATGATTTCTATTACTAAAACTATAAATTTTTGATTTAGACTTTGTGTCGAGATAATATTGTATTCATTTGAACTCGAATGAAAATGAAAAAACACCAATTGATTTTAAATTAAAAAACATTGAATATATATTAATTAACGAGGCAAATTTGAAATATAATTGTCAGTTCGGATTTTAAACTGACAGCTCCAATTGATTTTCATTAACCAGGCAAATTTGAAATATAATTTTAATTTGCACTCGAATTTTGAAATGAAAGACTCTAAAAGACTTTAAATTAAGAAACATTAAATATAATTTTTGTAATTAATTAAATTAATTGAACCACGTAAATTTGAATAATTTCCAGTTCTGCGATTTTGCAGTTCATAAATCATTTCATTATTTTTGTTTTGAAAAGGAACAATGAAATTTAAATTTAAATTTTAAATTTAAATATATTTATAATTATTCCCCCCCCCCCGCCACTCAAAAATTAAAGAGGCGAAACTTTTAAGAGACGATGTATTTTGGTAGTTTACGGGTATACATTTGGAGTGTGGTTTTTTAAGAGGAATAAAAATTTTGGACCGAGACGCTGCCCGCCAGGGCACCAGCCCGGAGGGCCGAGCTTCGAGGGCGTGCCGAAAAGCTCGTAAATAAATAAATGGCCAAAATTTTCATGAGCCTACACCCCCTCCCTATTTTGGGAGGTTAGTTTTTGCATTTTTAGACTTCTGGGAGTCTACTGATTATGTATACAAAATTTGGTTGAGTTTGCTCAAAACGGCCTAGATATTTAATTTTTAACCCTCCTCCACCCCCTCTTAATTTTGGGTCAATTTCCACCAAAATCTAATCAGCTCTTAACCTCAATGGACTAAAACTACGTGTGAAATTTGGTTTCGATATTCAAACTAGTTTTTGAGCTAGCTCGTCCACAAAAAATTGGTAACGCAACGACAAACAGACATTTTGACAAAACAATTATTATCTCGAAAAATATAATTTTTTCGATGTTCACTTATTAGAGCATTTATGTAGATCGAAACACCATGGTTTCGCTCAATTTTTTTAATCAAAATAGTTTCAGCCGTTTTTGAGATATTTCGAAAAAAAGAAGGAAAAAACCACTTTTTTCATGCACGATTACAATGCTTGACCATACCCTGTATGTTAAAGTAAAAACATTATATTAGGTTATATTTTTTACTATCATTTAAATATATGGTGATTCATAATTCCCTCAGGAAAATTAAAACTCAATGGACCAGCAAACTTGGCAGATACAGCCAAAGTACTCTGATTGGGTAAAAAAACAAATATTAATTGAAAGACTTTAAACAAAAAAGATCTTTGATATTCATCAATAGAAATCGTTAAATAAATAAATAAACTCGTTTTATTTTTTACGTTCATTTATAAAAAAGGGTGATTAATAAGTCCCTCCGGGGTTTTGAAGATTGATGGTCCAGTAACCATGGCAAATTCACTATAAAGAGCTCAACCAGTGTTTAGAGGATCTTTCCAAGTTTCATACCCAATAAACTGCTGGAGTACTTGTAAAATTAGCCTCTAGAGTGCAGTAATGTTGCTTTCTACTTTCTGTTCATTTTGCAGCAGAGAAGATTGGTCTATCACGCTTCACTTTGATATTCCGTGCAAAAATTTCGTTATACTGTCAAAACAGACTCATAATCAGTGAATTATAAAAAAGAGAGCTATATATTTTCGTTTATGAATGCCCTATGTCGATTATCTTTTCCAACCTCTTAAAAAAACCGACGATTCGGAGGATCATCCCTCCTTCAGGATTTAAAAGGATCAACTAAGGAACCTACGTGTATATTAATATTATTTTTAATTCCAATTAAGTTCAAAAGTTGCACGATGATGTCCTGAGCGATTCGAAACGTTGGCAAAAAATTTGTTACCAGAATTTAAAATTAAAAAAATAATATTAATAATGTATATCTCTTTTAACAAATGCAAAAAAGTACTGGACAATTCAGCCACATGTACTATTATAGTCTAACGACTTTTATATATTTTTACCAGCCCCGAAGTCTTCGGCGGGCATCTTGATGGCCAGGAGCCTATGGCCCCTAGAATCCGTAGTGGGTTTTAGGTAAAATAATAATTTTTTTTTATAAATTTTATTAAACCAATTATTTTACATTAATTAATGTATACATTGTATTTTTGCTTCGATTCCGGAGATTACTTCTCCACCATCGAGTGTCCTTATTCATCTTTAGTCCTTGTTTTTAATAAGAGGAAAAATCTAATTAGATAAAAAAACCTCTTTTCCGATAATTATTTCAATTCCATTATTCCCCAATCAAGTCGATTGGTCACCTCCCCATCCCTTCTCCCAATTCCCATCCCTTCAAAATAATAATTTTTTTTTTTTTTTTAATTTTATTAAACAAATTATTTTACATTAATTAATGTATACCTTGTATTTTAGCTTCGATTCCGGAGATTGCTTCTCCACCATCGAGTGTCCTTATTCATATTTAGTCCTTGTTTTTAATAAGAGGAAAAATCTAATTAGATAAAAAAACCTCTTTTCCGATAATTATTTTAATTCCATTATTCCCCAATCAAGTCGATTGGATTTCTCTCCCTCTCCTCCATTCAAAATAATATTTTTTTTTTTTTTTTTTTTTTTATAAATTTTATTAAACCAATTATTTTACATTAATTAATGTATACATTGTATCTTTTGCTTCGATTCCGGAGATAACTTCTCCACCATCGAGTGTCCTTGATCATCTTTAGTCCTTGTTTTTAGTAAGAGGAAAAATCTAATTAGATAAAAAAACCTCTTTTCCGATAATTATTTAAATTCCATTATTCCCCAATCAAATCGATTGGTATCCTTCCTCAATCCATCTCTTCAATCTTTTCCTCTTCTAATCAATGAAATAATAATTTAAATTTCCTAATCTTAATAAATTTTATTTGCCATGAACTTATAGTGGGTTTTAAAATGAAAAAAATCACGTCAGCGTCGTCGCGCAAGCCGATTATAATAAGTATATTAGAGTTAGATATTTTGGGAGGAAATTTAATTTTTATCTTTGACGCAAAAATATTTTTGTAACAGTAATAGCAGGGAATTGGACAAAAATTAAAAACACAGAGTTTTTATTAAATGGGCCAGACGTTTCGTCAGTTTATTTTTACTAAATGGGCTAGGCGTTTCGTCAATTTATTTTGACTTTCTCAGTGGCCCATTTAATCACTCTTTGTCAAAAAAAATTTCACTATTCGACAAAACATCATTAATCTTTTTTTAAATAAATTTATGACACCAATTAATCAAGAATCTTAGACTTTTCTTAACAATTACATTAAATTAAATTAATTAATTTTCAATAACAATTTAATTAATTAATTTTCTTCAACAATTATATTTACTTTAATTAATGAATTTTCGTTGACAATTAAATTTAATTTAATTAATTAATTTTCTTTAACAATTAAATTTAATTTAACTAATCACTTTTCTTTAACAATTAAATTTAATTTAACTAATTAATTTTCTTTAACAATTTAATTTAATTTAATTTTTAAAGAAAAGACCAAGATTCTTGATTAATTGTATCCAGGATTTATTTAAAAAAAACGAGCAAAAAAAACCACTTATTTCATGCACGATTACAATACTTGACCATACCATATGGTAAAGTAAAAAGATTAATGATGTTTTGTCGAATAGTGAAATTTCTTTTTGACAAACAGTGATTGAATGGACCACTGAGAAGGTCAAAATAAATTGACGAAACGTCTGGCCCATTTAATAAAAACTCTGTGTTTTTAATTTTTGTCCAATTCCCCCCGTATGGAAATAAATAGATTTTCGAAAAATGTTTTTTTATATATTTTTAGAAAATATATTAAAAATATAAAATTTTTGTGTTAAATTTATATAAAGTTTATGTTTCCTATATATATATATATTATTAAAATATAATTATATTAATATACATATTTTTTTAATTTTAAATCGATTCTTGGTGCCATTGCTACAGTATCCGCTGAACAGACTTGAAAATTTGATTGTATGACTAGCTGCAAGGTCCGCCTTCGGCGGCCCTCTTGCTAGCCAGGGGGCACGCCCCTGGACCCCCAACACACGAACCCCACCCTCACACCCCAATCCCACACACACACCCCGAAACCCACCCAGCACCCACCCCACCACCCCGCACCCCACCCGTGACCTCCACCCTGCCCCAGCACCACCCACCCCGGACACCATCCCATGCCCTTCACCCCCAAGCACCACGCCTACCCCCCTGGACCCCTACGGACCACACCCCCGCCTAGCCCTCTGGAGCTCCACACCCACTACGCACCCCGGACTCCACCCCTTCACCCTACTCTGTCTTACTCCCTCACCCTACCCATTCCCTCCGGACCCCCGCATCCCATACTCTAACCCACCTCCGCACCCGTACCATCACTCCACCCCCGCACCCAGTTTTTGCATTTCTATTCTTCTACTGACCCACAGATTATGTATATAAAATTTGTTTGGTCCAAGAGCAAGAATTTTCATATTTTGACCCTCCTCCCCTTTTTGGGTGGTTTTTTCCGGGAATTTTTTAAAACAAAAGTTGTAAGAAATTACATCCCCTACAACTTTTCATTCGTGCGCCCCCAACCCCCTTTTGGGGTCAAAATATCATAACCATATATACCTAAAAACCTAAGTTAGAAGACATCTGATACAAATCTGAAATTTTATAATAATCCCTTCAATCGTGAGCAATTTTTCGCGGAACCAACGGAAACATACAGACAGACAGACAGGAATTTTGTTAAGGGTGTTTTCGTTCATAACTTTGCTTGAAACGTGTGCAACCAAAATTTGGCGTGATTTGGGGCAATATACAGACAAAACCTTAATTTTATATATATATATAGATTGTGCACATCCAAGCTATTCAACTACCCCACGTTTATAACAATTTAATACTAAATTATGTAATAATAATAAAATCATATAATACAAGCTAAAATTTGTCTAATATTTAATAGAGTTCACAAAGCCAAATGCCGTTGGCTTCGCCCCAAAACGCTTTGCAAATAGTTTGAATCATTTGATAGAATATTATTCTAATCATATTCCCAGGGATGTATAAAAGTTCCTTTGGTCAGATATTCTCATTATGAATTTCGAATTGTTCTTGTTTAAACATAAACAGAGTCTGTTCATCATTTGAGTTTTGGTTACGTTAAAGCTTGCGCTAGTTGAAATGTTTCTCTATAATAAACAAGTCCTGAAAGTTTCTGTATAAAGCTATAACCCGAGTCATATAAATCTAAGAGAGATGCTATATCATCATTTAACGAGCTACGTTTTTATCATGTGATCTAATAAATTGAATCCAAATAAAAAAAAAATGTTTTTTTTTCTTTTCAAAATCCAATAAAAAGGAGAAAATTAATTTTTTTTAGCGCTTTTTATGAATTTAAAAAAAAAGGTTGTGCTCTTATATTTTAATTAAAGTATAGTATACTGCTGCGTTGCGCGGTGATTTTTAGCTTTAGTTAAAAGCGATATATTAATATGACTTTTAATTATCAGTAGAGATTGTGGTGTTGGTGCAAGGTGAAACATCTTAAATAAAGATAAGAGTAAATAAATATTTTATTTAATATGGATTTACTATGAGTTAAGGATACTGGGTCACTTATTTCACATTAAAATTAAAAAATTAAAAGATATAAATTTTTTTTTTTTCTTTTTCAATATATATATTTCGGGCTATCAACCCATCTTCAGGAAATACAGAAAGTAACTGATAAGTGACCCAGTATCCTTAACTCATAGTAAATCCATATTAAATAAAATATTTATTTACTCTTATCTTTATGATTTTTAATTTTAAAATTAGTCAATAAATATCTTTGAAACCAAAATTAAAAAAAAAATGTATTTTTTTGGCAGCGTTTTTTTTTGACTAGGGATGAGAGCATCGATGACTGATGGAAAACAACCGATGTATTTTTAAATAATTACGGTCAAGTATTGTAATCGTGAATGAAAAAAGTCTTTTTTTTCCTTCTTTTTTTCGAAATATCTCAAAAACTGTTGAAACGATTTTGATTAAAAAAAAATTGCGAAACCATCGCATTTCGCTCTACAAAAAAGCTCTAATAAGTGAACATCGAAAAAATTATATTTTTCGAGATAATAATTGTTTAGTCAAAATGTCTGTTAGTCGGTCTGTCCGGTTGTCCGTTAGTCTGTGCGTTACCAAATTTTTGTGGACGAGCTAGCTCAAAAACTAGTGTGAATATCGAAACCAAATTTCTCACGTAGTTTTGGTACATTGAGATTAAGAGCTGATTAGATTTTGGTGCATTCTTCTTCGAGTGCCATACCCGAAACGGGTGTCGGCGCTTATCCACATATACCTGTGCTGAGTGTGTTTAGTTGTTTTTTTTTACACAGATATACGGGACCTACTTTTTAACGCCGGTTCCGAACGGCTAATTTGGAGAGGTGACTAGGCAATAATAATAATACTCTTGGTAGGTTGCCATTACTTTCCAAGAGGAGGTGACTGCAAATATCTATCTGCCGAGACTCGGTCTCGAACCAGCGATCTTCGAGTCAGCGACCCGACATTCTATCCACTGACCCACAGTCACCTCCTTTTGGTGCATATCGACCCAAAATTAAGGCGGGTGGGGGGGTTAAAAATTAAAAATCTAGGCTATTTGAGCAAACTCAACCAAATTTTGTATACATAATCAGTGCTATCCCAGAAGTCTAAAAATGCAAAAACTAACCGCCCAAAATTGGTGGGGAGAGGGGGGTGTAAGGTCAAAAAATGAAAATATAGGCTCTTTACCAAATTTTTTATACATAATCAGTGGGCACACAGTAATCTAAAAATGCAAAAACTAACCCCCCTATATGATTATAAATAATTTTATTACATATTAAATATTAGTGAGAGGCCAGGTTGTTTGGTAAAGTCAAGTGGATGGCCACATCAGAACACGTCAGCTTATTTAAAATTAATTTTGATAATTGAATGATGAATATATTAATATAATTAATTAAATCATGAATTTTTTTCTATGCATCGATGTTTTCCGTCCAATTACATTGATGTTTTGAGGTTGATATTATTGTCACATCGATGATTACTGCCGATTTTAATTAACATCGATCTTTATAAAAATTTTTGTTAGAGAATCCTGAATAACCTTGGTATTGAACACAATCCAAAATTAAACCAAGAATGGTACTGTTCTTTTGGAGGAAAAAAATATTTTTGCCGATTCATGTGTTAAATTTTTTTCGAAAACTAACTTTAGAGATAAAAGTAAATAAATATTATATGCAATATTGATTTACAATGAGTTAAGGATTCTAGGTCACTTGTTTCACGTTGAAATTGTTTTTTTTTCGCCGATGTCTTGATCAAATTTATCAAATTGAATATAATGTAATTCATTATACATTTTGAAATGTATAGGTTTTAAGTGTAAGTTTAAAAAATAGCCTGTTCCATACCATTTTTTAATTTCTTCTATGAGCCAGGTAGATTTAGCCAACTTGAAACAAGTGACCTAGAATCCTTAACTCATTGTAATTGAATATTACATATAATATTTATTTACTTGTATCTTTATTAAAGATGTTTCACCTTGCACCAACACCACAATCTCTACTAATTTTTAACTCTCCATTTGTTAAAAACATAATTATACTACCCCTAAAAGATATTTCAAAAAATGGCCCATTCTGCCAAAATTTCAAAATGGTACAACTCTTCTAATCTACTACACGTAGGGAAAGGCAGGGAAAATAAGTCAAATAAATAAATACTATTTCCTTCTTTAGAAAAAACAAATATTTGTATTTTTTACAAAATTATCTAATTTAAAAATCATAATTTAATGGTGGTTATTTATTTAATATGTTAATCAATTATGTCTCATCTTGATTTAATTAATCTTTGTCTATTATAGAGATTAATGCTATATTAGCTATTAATAATGCTTATTAATAGAAAAAGATTAATTAAATCAAGATGAGACATAATTGATTGGCATATTAAATAAATAACCACTAGTAAATTATATAATTTTGCCAAAAAAATATAAATATATTTTTTTTTTTTTATTTAAAAGAATCGAAGGTGAGGAGTTGGGCTAGAATTTAAATCAAACGCAAAGTTTCTTAATTAAATGGGCCAAACGTTTCGTCACTGATAGCGACTTCTTCAGTAGCTTATTTTATAAACTTATTTGTCAAGAGTTCTAACTATAAGAAAAAAACATTTCAAATTGTATCTCTTCACCGAATCATCAATTTGTTATCAAAACAATATAAAACATTAAAAATACAATTGTGATTGTTCTCTAATAATAATAATAATTAAATAAAATTATTGTCTTTTATTAGTTTGTGACTGAAAAACCTTTCATTTAAAAATAATTTAAAAATTAAGTCACTTAAGTTCTGAAAGAATTTTATAATAATAATTATATAAATTAAAAATTAAATAAAAAAATCTTTCATCGACCATTAATAAATTTAATAGTGGATGAAAAATGTTTTATTTAATTTTTAATTTTATATAATTATTATTATGAAATTCTTCCAGAACTTAAGTGACTTAATTTTTAAAGTGAAAGGTTTTTATAGTCACAAACTAATAAAAAACAATAATTTTATTTAATTATTATTTAAGGGGGTTAAAATTATAATATTTTCAAACTAAAAAAAACTTTTTCTGGTGCCAAAATTATGTGTGTGGGGGGGGGGGGGGGGTGTCAAAAAATTTGATCAAACTCAACAATATTTTGTATACATAATCAGCGGGCTCCCAGAACACCAAAAATTCCAAAACAAACCGCTCAAAATTGGGGGGGGGGGGTCAAAAAATGAAAATATAGGCCCTTGGACCAAATTCAATCAAATTTTGAATATGTACATAATCAGTGGGCTGCCAGAAGACTAAAAATGCAAAAACCAATCGCCCTAAATGGGGGTGGGGGTTTTATGGTCAAAATATTAAAATCTAGGCCTTTGTACCAAACTCAACCAAAAGTGTATGGGAAACTCAAGTGGATGGCCACATCACAACTTGTCAATTTATTTTACAATGTGAAGAATTAAAGTTTTAACACATGAATCTGCAAAAATATTTTATTTTCTCCAAATATAAAGTAACTTTGTTTCAATTTTCGATTTTGGTCATTAGCAGGGTTAGTCACCCAGGTAACCACAATATCCTCAGAATATTCTAAGGATATTCTAAGGACATTTAAATCTCCTTAGAATATTCTGAGGATATTGTGTGTTACCTGGGCAGGATTGCGGAACAAAACTTATAATAATAAAATATGGAAATTTGAAGATACAGTATCTCAATATTTAGTGCAGAGTAGCGATTTTTACGATTTTCAAAAAAAATGCCTATAACTCGAAAACCATATTAAGACTTTGTTATTTTAGGTTCTGATCTCTCATAAACTGGCCTATCCCCTGTTAAAGGTTTATCGTTGTGTTATGCGACACCATATTTAATATTAATAGTTAATTAAAAGCAAATATACTTGTATTATTGAGTCAAGATCGGTTTTCCAGATACTCAAATATTAATTAGCGTGTTGTATTATAATTAATAAAAACAAAAAATAATATTATTATTAATTTGAATTATGATACAAAGATTGAATTTATGTACTTATTAAATGCAGTAGCAGATTTTTTTTCTTAATTCTGACCAACTGTCGCTATATAAAGAAGAGATTTCGCTCTCTCTTTCAACTAACTCTTTCACTGTAAAAGTCTTGTTTATCTCATTTATGAATAGAGTTCTTTATTCATCCTCCTTTCATCCTAGCCACTTTTTCATCTCTTCTTCCTACTTTTAATTCAATTTAAAAAATAAACTGCAACAGATCGTTGCTAAACTTTATCCAAATTCATTTGAAATATTAATATGTTTATTCCTTTATTATTAATAAGATATCAGTTGCAATTTGCAGTTCATGTTGACTTTAATTCAAAAATAATGATGATTCTCATTTAATAGTCGAGGAATAACCATTCTACATTGGATTTTTGACATTTCGGTTATTATTGGTAACCATTGCTGAAGACATGGAGAATCGACTTAAAATCAAAAATAGCCATCGATTCTCATCTAATACTTGAGGAATAACAATTCTAAATTAAAAAAAGTACTATCTTACTCTAGAGTAAAGTACTTTAAAATATAATTTTACTAAAAACTTTATTTAACCTTTTTTGTGGTCCACAAGGTACTTAATTAGATATTAAATTTCATCAAAATTGGTTAAGTCATTTTCAAGATATTTAGATAAAACTAAAAAGTACAGAAATAAAGTACTAATGTTTGTGGGCTGATATGTACCAAAAACTAATCAGCGCTTCATTTTGTTAAAAGAATGCTAGGTTTTCAATTTCATTTCATTCGGTGCAACGGTGTGGAAAAAATCGTGGGCCAAAAAACGATAACATCCATCCATCCATACATCCATCCATCCATCCATACATCCATCCATCCATCCGCACGCACTAAATGAAAAAATCGCACTTTTTGGCCTCTCGACGAGACCCCATGTAATTTTTGGCAAAACCGTCACGTGCTAAAATTCAATCGAATTGAATACTACAATTTGTGACTTTAATTGAGACCATGGGTTCCGTAGTCTTTACCTGAGGACCCTTTGAAGCCACGCTTGCCTCGAGACCGATTACAATACTTTCCCCATGCTTCGCATTGGATAAAGTAAAAACTATTTTTTTTTCATTTATAAAAATAATTAAAACCATTAAGAAAAAACGCTACTACTCTCTAATAATAATTTAAATAATTTATAAGAATAAAATTTGGTCAATACAGTAGCATTTAAAAAATCTTTAAAGCTACCTCTAAACCAGGGCTGTCCAACCCGTGGCCCGTAGGCCGCATGTGGCCTATCACTGCAATGATTGTGGCTCAGCATAAAATCAAAAACTTCCTTAAAACACTAAGATTTATATGTAGAGATATATTTATTCCCTTTTTCATGTACATTTCTACAATAATATGTGAAGCTTTTTTCAAGAATAAAATTCACTAAAAGCAAAATTATAAGCTCAACTATTGTACGAGTATAAGATAAAATAAACTGCAACGGATCGTTGCTAAACTTTATCCAAATTAATTTGAAATATTAATATGTTCTAGAGTAAAGTACTTTAAAATATAATTTTATTAAAAACTTTATTTAACCTTTTTTGTGGTTCCCAAGGTACTTAATTAGGATATTAAATTTCATCAAAATTGGTTAAGTCATTTTCAAGATATTTAGAAAAACTAAAAAAGTACTGAAATAAAGTACTAATGTTTGTGGACCGATATGTACCAAAAACTAATCAGCGCTTCATTTTGTTAAAATACTGGTAGGTTTTCAATTTCATTTCAATCAGTGCAAAGGTGTGGAAAAATTCGTGGACGAAAAAACGATAACACACACATACATCCATCCATCCGCACGCACTTCCAAAAAATGGCACTTTTTTGGCCTCTCGACGAGATCCCAGGTAATTTTTGGCAAAACCGTCACGTGCTAAAATTCAATCTCATTGAATACTTCAATTTGTGACCTTAATTGAGTCCATGGGTTCCGTAGTCTTTACCTGAGGACCCTTTGAAGTCGCGCTTGCCGCGAGAGCGATTCCAATACTTTCTCCCATGTTTCGCATTGGATAAAGTAAAAAATAATTAAGTTTCGAATATTTAAAAATTCTTCTTCTTCTCATATTTTCATTTTCTAAAATATTTATTATTTCAATAATTTATATGCTACGACACTAACCAAGCCTATAGTTATCATTTTAGTACAGGAGGAATTGGAGTTTTCTAGAACAATCACGATTAATTGATAATTTCTCGCCTGGACTAAAACTTGTCAGGACTTGTCTTTTAGATCTCTGCACGTTCTGACATGTCAATAGAAAATGGATAGTCAGAGATTATTATATCTGTGAATAAAAAAAAATTATCATCCCTCATATTCTTCTTTAATACTATCTCGATTTAAACCAGGGCTGTCCAAACCTGTGGCCCAATTATAAAGTCATAAAATTCCTTAAAACATTCAGATTTATATTTAGATATTGGAAAACACACAACAATTTGGCCTGATAACTTTTTCTCTCTAAAATAAGAAGTCTGAAAATCTACCTTAAAGTTTTCGACAAATAAAAGTGCTAATTTTAAATCTGGAACTAGATTTTAATATTTCCGAAAAAAATAATAATCATTTTAGTCTATTCCCGCCAGAGCCACCGGCCTTTTTAAACCCCGCCCCAAATTTGAGAAATAGGTTCATGTCACGCGCCCCCCCCCCTAAAAAAAAATTACTTCTACAATGATGATCATATTTTCTCACATATAATTTTTTTTTGCTTTCACATTTATATTCTATAGAATATAATAATGTGAAGTATTGCGATCGCCTGTCTGGGTCCTGACTCTTTGAGAGCTTATATCTCAGAGATAAAAAAAAAAGTTAATTTAATTTTGTAACTTCTAGGTGGAAGGGGTCGATGACCTTAATAGTTGGAAACCGGATTTAGGACATAAAACCGGAAGTTGTGGTACCCAGAGGCCAAAAAGGGGTTCAAAATCCATTAGTTAGAGCGTATCTACCCCCATCTGTTTCGCAACCATAAATCTCATAGCTACGAAATTCAAAACTTAAGCTTTATATAGGCTAGAAGGAGTACAGCAAGCTTTTAGTTGAAATTGGAATTCCGGAAGTAGATTTTTCGTTTTTTTTTATTTCCTCAAAAACGGGAATAACGATTTTTCTTAAAAATTTTAAACTCATCAATTGTCATGAGTTATTAGTTTTTTAATCCGATGGGAATAAAGGAAGGGGGTGTAAATTAGGAGTGTCGCGATGATTTTAAATAAGGGACAATGTGAAAGTTGTGTAGTGACCACACCAGTTGATTAATAATTAAGATAACCAAAGGTACTTTTTGATCCAAGGAAAATATATATTTTTAAACTTAAAAATAAATTTAGTTGGTAAAATATTGGGTTAACGACTCTGCGCGACCCAAAGAACATGCTGTGCGACCCAATTTTGGGATGCGACCCATGGGTTAAGAATAAGAACCGTATAAGTGACATGCTATGAGCCATTTACTCGCACTTGGCCACTTTATTATTATTTAAATTTATTTTTCTTTTAGATAATAATTTTTAAATTATGGTGCACAAAAATAGTCATATTCTCTCTTTCCTTTCTCTCCGTTATTTCATTTTGGTGTATACAAATTAAATTGCAACGATTGCGAGGCAATTTATATTGGCCAAACTGGACGATCTTTTAAAAAACGGCATAAAGAACATTTAGCTTCCCACAGACAATTAATAAGAAACCAGCCCATAAATCCAGATTCCACTTCCGCATTTGCTAATCATCTATATGCTTTAGACCATGTACCTTCACCTGCTAACCCCTCCCCTATTCATTTCGAAAGAAAAGGATTAAGATTGGACCTTCTTGAATCCATGGAAATAAAATATGCCTTGTCGAATGATGAAAAGGTTATCAACAATCAACTAGATGTAAAACCAAATATAATAGTTGATCTTTTAATATCCAAATGAAAAAATCATCCCCAACCCAGAGACATAAGTCAACGACCTTACAAACTTGCCTTTTACCCAAACAATCCTATGTAAATAAAGGTCAACCTGATATTCTTTCTTAACAACAGCTTAAGAGAAAGTGTCCTTTTAAAATAATTTTATAAATTCTGTCTCTCTGTTCAATAAACATATATATAGCCTGTTATTCAATAAGTTAAATTAGTTACTTTCTGTATTTCCTGAAGATGGGTTGATAGCCCGAAATATATATATTGAAAAAGAAAAAAAATTTTATATCTTTTAATTTTTTAATTTTAATGTGAAATAAGTGACCCAGTATCCTTAATTCATAGTAAATCCATATTAAATAAAATATTTATTTACTCTTATCTTTATTTCATTTTATTAAAATGCTGAAAACTACAACAACAACAACAAACACAATCCAAGTGAAACAGGTTCTACAGGTAGAATAAAATATAAAATATAAAATTCTAGTTGAAGTATAAATATATCCTATTGAATGGCTGTTTTTATAATCATTTAAATGTTTACTGTAGTACCTATAACAAATAAAATAAATAAACATGTGGGTGTTTATTAACGAGATCTAGAAGTGGTAGATGGTAGGTAGAAAGATGGTAGGTAGGTGCGTGTCTGCTGTCCGTTGCTTGTTTTTCTTCTAAAAATAAATTGCATTTCTAAGCCAATGTGCAATTTTATTTATATCTTATCTGGGTGGGCGATCCCGGGTGAAAGGCCGGCCATCTCTAATACGGGGGGCCGGTGCCCCCGCCCCCGCCCCGGGATTATACACCCCCCTCTTGCTTACACCTCCTATCGAATATTCAACATATCTTTGACGTCATAATTATATTTTTTATTTATTTATTTTTTTACCTGCTGCTAAGCCCCCCTTCGGCCGGCGTGTTGCTGGCCAGGGGCCCCCTGGACACCGTAGTGGGTTTTAAAATAATACTATATAATATTCGTCTAGATTAATTTGTAACAACGCTTAGAGAAATTTCTCTAAAAAAATTACGCTCTTGCCTAGAATCGAACCGACGAACTCTTGAACTATGGTCATTGGCTCTAGCGATTACACCATTGGGACATTAATATTTCTATCTTGATTTCTCTTACTAAAACTAGATATTTTTGATTTAGACTTTGTGTCGAGATAATATTGTATTCATTTGAACTCGAATGAAAATGAAAAAACACCAATTGATTTTAAATTAAAAAACATTAAATATGTATTAATTAACGAGGCAAATTTGAAATATAATTGTCAGCTAGGATTTTAAACTGACAGCTCCAATGGATTTTCATTAACCAGGCAAATTTGAAATATAATTTTAATTTGCACTCGAATTTTGAAATGAAAGACTCCAATTCATTTTAAATTAAGAAACATTAAATATATTTTTTGTAATTAATTAAATTAATTGAACCGCGTAAATTTGAATAATTTCCATGATTCAGCCTGCGAATTTTTTGCAGTTCATAAATCATTTCATTATTTTTGTTTTGAAAAGGAAAAATGAAATTTAAATTTTAAATTTAAATATATTCATAATTATTCCTATCCCCCCCCCCCCACCACTCAAAAATTAAAGAGGCGAAACTTTTAAGAGACGATGTATTTTCGGTAGTTTACGGGTATACATTTGGAGTGTGGTTTTTTAAGAGGAATACAATTTTTTGACCGAGACGCTGCCCGCCAGGGCACCAGCCCGGAGGGACGAGCTTCGAGGGCGTGCCGAAGGCACGCACGAAAAGCTCATAATTTAATAAAGATCGTAAGGGGGTTGGACAAGAATTTTAATCAAACACAAAGTTTTTTAATTAAATGAGCCAAACGTTTCGTTACTGATTTTTGACTTCTTCAATGGCTCATTTGATAAACTTATTTTACCCAAAGTTTGGTAACGTACTAACGTACTAACAAAGTCTTTAACAAAATAATTAATATCTCATAAAATATAATTTTTTCGATTTTCATTTATAAGGTATTTTTTGTAGATCAAAAGTCAATGGTTTCGCTAAATTTTTTTTTTATCAAAATAATTTCACCCATTTTTAAGATATTTTGAAAAAATAAAACAAAAACAAAAACAATTTTCATGAATGATTACAATACTTGACCATATGGTAAAGTAAAAAGTCTAGTTTTTTTTAACTATGTTATACATTTTTATGCTAAATTTTGAAATTGAATTGATAGAGATTTTCTTTAGGAGACGGACTGGTATAAATATGTAATTGGATGTTGATGAAAGCAGTCCACGGTGGTTGTAAAAAATAAGACTATAGAGGTTTTATTATTTTACATTTATTTGTTAAACCGACGTTTCGGAGATTTATTCTCTCCTTCTTCAGGGTAACAAAAAGTCAATGAAAGTAGTTCAAAAAATAGTTACTTTCTGTCTCCCTTGACAATGCCAAAAAAACATTATAAAAATTCTTCTATTAACATATGGATCATCAATTGCTTTTTACTGTTTTCTATTCGAGATGAAAAAGAATTTTTATAATGTTTTTTTGGCATTGTCAAAGGAGACAGAAAGTAACTATTTTTTGAACTACTTTCATTGACTTTTTGTTACCCTGAAGAAGGAGAGAATAAATCTCCGAAACGTCGGTTTAACAAATAAATGTAAAATAATAAAACCTCTATAGTCTTATTTTTTACAACCACCGTGGACTGCTTTCATCAACATCCAATTACATTTTTAAATTGAATAATTTACCTTATTATTTTTTTTTATCTGAAACTTTTGAAATTACTCAGAATGACGGCTATACCGATTTTTGAATTGATTGATTTAGATAAAATTAAAATAAGAAATTTATTACATACTTACATTATAGTAGTCTAACTAGTATCTTTAAATACAGTGCAAGATTTAAAAATCCTTGTCTACTTATATACTGAAAAAAGAAAACCCTATCGACCCTATATAGTTAGAATAAAATTGAAAACATATATTTTTTTAGATTCTTCTTTTAAAATAATTTCGTTCATAAAATTGAACTTTGAAATTGTTAAAATTAAATTGGTGTTTTTTATCTTGGGCATGATTTGCAAGGGCCGTATTGTTTCCAATTATTTTTGAGATAGATAGTTCGTGTTCTCGTATTCTCTCACCTAGTCGCCGTTTTGTTTGACCTATGTACATTTTATTACATGGCAGCACTCCGTCTCCGTTACATTCAATCATATAGACCACGCCAGTACTCATCTTTAATTCCAACTTGTCTTTTGGTTGAATAACGAGTTGATCGTATTTGTTGGTTTTAGCGCGACACTAACCCGGCCCACAGAGAGAAGTTTTTTAATAGGTCACTGATTTTTGGGTAGGACGGAATGCTGACATATATTTTTGATTCATTTTCTGTTGCAATTTTAGAATTGCTACAACTGTGAAGCGTACGACGGATGATCGATCTGAACATGCATAAAGGACTTCCATTACTTTCAATTAAAATTTCTACCAGTCCGTCTCTCTCCAGAGAAAATTTCGTTGTATAAAATAATTATTTCTTATTTAGTTACAACTAAACGACGAAATATTAACATGAAATTTCTTTTTGAAGTCGGTGTCAAACATATACCTTTTTTTTATACCTTTTAGTGTATTTTATTTGTTGCATTTAATTTTTTGAAGTCGGTTTTATTTTTTCTTAAAAATTATTTTCATTATTCTTTTTTGAGTGATGTTATTAATAGTGATCATAACATCAGAACTTCACCAAATTAATAGGGCACTTTCCCTAAAATACCCCCTTTCCATTAAAAAAGAATCATCGAAATCGGTTCATAAACAAAGAAGTTAGGCCGGAACAAACCTAACAAAAAAGGTCTAATACCTATGAAAAAAATGGGACCAATCGGAAGCTAGACTGAACCCAATGCAATTTTTTTTTCAAAATCGGTTCACAATTGGCTGAGATATGAGATAACATAGGCACAAAAAAAAAAAAAAAATCAGTCGAATAGAGCAGTGCTCCGCAACCGGTGTGCCGCGGCACACTGGTGTGCCGTGAGCTGAATACAGGTGTGCCGCAGTCAAATACATACATTGTACAAAAAATTCGTATAGAAAAATACCCCTTATGCACGTCACTGAAGACTCACGCGCATGCCACGTCACTGAAGACTCACGCGCATGCGTTACATTTGCACGTGTCACTTGACGTTCGATCGTCTGCCATTATTGTTGTGTGCAGAGTTGTCACAATTTGCACAAAACTACTAACGATATTACTATTAATTGTGTGTGGTTAGCGTTCTTCGTGTGATATATAAATATATTATTTTATATCCCTTTAAAAATGGATAAATTTTTACGTGGAAAAGATGCATCTTCACGTACGGATGATGAAACACCCAGCACAAGTGTTATAAAAAATCAAAAGAAGATAGTGAAAAGAAAGTACGATGAAGACTACATTAAATATGGATTTTCATGGAGTGGTGACGAAACGGCTCCAAAGCCACAGTGCATCATTTGCGGCGAACAGCTATCAAACGAATCAATGGTACCGAGTAAATTAAATCGCCATCTAAATTCAAACCATCCCAGCCAGGCCAATGAAGATAGACAATATTTTAAGAGACGTTTAGAACAAAATAAAAAACAGAAGATTTTTATGAAATCAGCTGTTACAGTTTCCGAAAAGGCCTTGGAGGCTAGCTACCATGTTGCAAAATTAATTGCACGTCAGAAGAAACCACATACTATCGGCGAAACACTAATTAAACCAGCATGCATGGAAATTGTTCGACTTATGCTTGGGCCCAATGAAGTTAAGGAGGTAAATAAAGTTTCGTTGTCTGCTGATACTGTTAAAAGACGTATTCACGATATGTCAGGGGATATTTTGGCAACACTGATAAGAAAACTGTTATTGGCTGAAAAATTTTCGCTTCAGATCGACGAAACAACTGATATTAAAAATAAAGCACAGCTAATAGCTATTATACGTTTCGTTGATGAGGATTTTATTAAAGAACATTATTTATTTTGTAAGGAAGTTCCAGAGCGAACTACCGGTGAAGAAATTTTTAAAGTTACCGATGACTTTTTCAAAATACATAATATTCAATGGAGCAACTGCATTTCTGTTTGCACAGATGGCGCTGCGGCTATGATGGGTAGTAAAAAAGGTTTTATCACTTGTGCAAAACAAAAAAATCCGACGTTACACTTTACACACTGCTGCATACATCGAGAAGCATTGATGGTCAAAAATTTGCCGGAGGAACTTTTTAACACGATGAATGAATGCATTAAAATCGTTAACATAATTAAATCAAGAGCTTTAAATTCGAGAATCTTTGAAATACTCTGTGCAGAAATGGGATCCGGATATGAATCCTTATTGTTTTATACTGAAATTCGTTGGCTATCCCGAGGCAAAGTTTTGGCTAGATTGTTTGAGCTTCGTCACGAGGTGCGTGAGTTTCTTTCAAAACTAAATATGCCCGAACTATACCACCTCGATGATGATTACTGGATAGCCAAACTTGCATACATGGCTGATATTTTCGAGCATTTGAATGAACTTAATAAAAAAATGCAAGGTCGAAATGAGAATATATTAGCGAGCTCCGACAAATTACAGGGGTTGAAAAAAAAACTCGAACTTTGGCAGAAAGAGTTGAAAAAAGGATATTTGGAAATGTTCCAAAGGACAAACCACCACAGTACAATTAAAAATAAACAATTAATTGTGGATCTGGCCCAAGAACATTTAAGTATGCTTCAGGAAAAATTTCATAAATATTTTTATTCCATTAATACGGAACAATACGATTGGATTCGAAATCCTTTTGCAACCAATGCAATAAATTCTACAGAAGAACTGCCACTGCGAATTCGAGAGGAATTTATAGATTTAAGCAATGACAAGACATTAAAACTTCACTTCTCCGAAGTTCCATTAGATGTTTTCTGGATTTACATCAAAAAAGAATATCCTCGCATTTCAAACAAAGCAATCTTAACACTACTTCCATTTTCGACGACATATATTTGTGAGCAAAGTTTTTCAACTCTTTTATTAATTAAAAATGATAAACGTTCATGCTTAAAAGATCTTGATCAAGAACTTCGGGTTGCGCTGTCCAATATCGAGCCGAATATAAAACTTTTGTGTTCATTGAAACAAGCGCAGGGTTCACATTAATTATTAAAATTGTGTAAAATGTTAACGTTATAATTATGTGTATGTATATTTTTCAAATAAAAAGCCAAATTATTTTTTAAAATTTGTGTATTAATTCAATACCTACATATGTATTGTATATATTTTAGCTTTTAGTGTGCCGCGGAGTTCTCGGAAGAATTATGGTGTGTCGTAGGTGAGAAAAGGCTGCGGAGCACTGGAATAGAGAACCTCCTCCTTTTTTGAAGTCGGTTAAAAAGAAAAATTGTATATTTATTTAATACAAATTTCAATATACCTACCTATATGTTTACTTGCAACTCTGCTATTCTCTGCAAAAAAATTATTTTCAATGTTATTCTAACTAAAATCGTCGATAGGGTTTCTTTTTTTTTTCAATTTAATTATAAATTTAATCAATTTATTTATTTTAAAACCCACTAATAGCTTATTAAAAACTAATTACCTAATAAGAAATTAAATTTATAACTCTCTCAACTCAATTAAAAATTAATCTTCGCTTGTTAACCATATCTCTAGTGGCTTACCTTTTAATAAACCATAATTAACAATATTAGTAGAGATATATTTAGAAATTTCGTAAGGTTAGTAGCATATTTAAAATTTTGATCCTTGTAATCTTTACATAAAATTATGAAATTAATAGCAACTTGTTCATTTAATGATTTATCGATGATGATTCAATATTTTAAAATATTTTCCAAATGGATTAAACTTGTTTTTATTTTGCTGTTTAAAATTCGTTATCGTATGAAAAAAAAAAGTATATGTAATAATCTCTTTTCGTAATCCATTTATATTACTATGGCAATATATATTTATTTTTTAATAACTTATCTTATCATTCTATATAAGTATATATATATTTCTTGGCAGTTTTTTGTTACTTAATAATAAATCATTGTCTTAAGGATATGTGTGTGTGTGTATAATAGAAGGTAGGTATAAATAGACCTTGATATTATATTTATTTCTAGTTTTACGGATGTAAATAGTAAAATATCTTCATACACTGAAAAAACGATATATTTATAGTTAAGAAATTATATTTGATATGAATAAATGGTGAAATTAATTATGGCGAAATCGATCTCTTGTCAATATCAATAAATGATATACGTATTTTAAGAATGCTTATATTTTCGGGGCAACTCTAGATATATTAATAGTTAAGATGGCGCTATTTGAGCCAAGCACCAATAAGTTAATTATGAAAATATTGTTATTTGGGTAAAATAGTTGAATAGCTAAATTTAATAGTTGGGTATTTAAATGGAATAATACGTAATTGCGACAAGAAATGATATAAACTTGAATATTTTTTATTTATAATAAATATAGCTATTTATTTCTCATTAGAAGATGAGATCGATCAGTGTATTCATTTGATGTAGAATCTGCATATATTCAATCAAATGAATTATATAAATATTTATTTTAATTATTCATTTGGTTGAATTAACTAGATAAAAATTTGAATTATTATATTTGATTTAAGTTACGAGGTTATCTAATTTTAATATATATTAATATTTCTTATAATCTTATAGTGGGTTTTAAAATTAAAAAAAAAACAATTAATAATAATATAAACAAATGTTAATTTTTTATAATATCTTAATTATTAAGATATCACTATTTGCCGAAAATTTATCAATATATTTACTATAAAGAAATTGTTTTTCAGTGTATTCTTAAGAAATTATTAATTAAGAAAAAAGTAAAAAAAATTACAAAAGTCGGTACGCTCTCCTGTTAGAAGCCTTTTTAAAAATACAATCAACCACTTATTTCTTGATTCAATTAATTTGGGATAAAATTTAATTTTTTGATGAATTTTAGAATATAATAACAATGCTCGACGAAAATTTGTCCCCGTAACCTAACAATGGATTCCAGTACGCTGATTTCATGCAATTTTCTGATTTTTTACTACAGGTTAGAGTTTTGAGATATTATTAGTCAAAACGACGAACCATTTTGACCCATTTTCCGAGTCCGATTAGATATTTTACAGCAATATTTGAAATCAAAATATTTTATCGACGTAATAGAAAACAGCTCCCTATTTGATTTCCAAATTACCACTTGTTTTTAGCTTAATTAGAACTCGAGCTATAACTAAAAAACCAAAACTACGGGATTATAAAGCATAATAATAAACATATATATAAAAACATAAGTTCTTAGTTTTTTTAGTTATACCTCGAGTTCTAATTGAGCTAAAAACAAGTGGTAATTTGGAAAATCAAAGAGGAAGCTGTTTTCTATTACTTCAATAAAATATTTTGATTTCAAATATTGCTTTTTAATATCTAATGGTAGTCGAAAATAGGTTAAAAAGGCCTTTTTCGTCGTTTTGATCGATAATATCTCGAAACTTCTGACCTGTTGTAAAAAATCGGGAAATTGAATGATAATCAGAGTATAAAACTGGACTGGAATCCAGTGTTAGGTTTACGGGGAGAAATATTTGTAGACCAGTGTAATTATGTATATGTTTTAAAGTATTATTGAAATTAAAAATATATAAATTGTTAATTAATAAAGCAAAGGGTGTGTAGTTTCACTGTGAAACTACACACCCTTTACTTTATTAATTAATATAATGTTCACCTAAAACCTACACCACTTTCTCTAAGTAAAAAAAAAAAATTGTTAATTTAATTTTTACAAAACCTGGTACGCTCTCCTGGTAGACCAATGCCCAATGTCCTCAAATGTTGGGTAGAGGAAGGTGCACGTTTTTTTTTTACGGGGAAAAATGTTTATCTGTTTTTTTAGGATTTTTTAAAATATGTTTAGGATTATTTAGTATTTTTGAAAAAATGTTTATTTGTTTTTTTAGGGCTAAAATAGGCTTTCCATCCATTAATTTTATAATAAATAAGTTTTCGGATTTCTGCTCCTTTCTGTATCATTTTGATTCGAATTAGATTAATTTATTTATCTATATTTTAAACAAAAAAAACCTACATTTTCGAAATACTACTACATTTTACAAAATGTCAGTTTAAGGTTTTTTTGGTTTAATTTCGGCCTTTTTAAGTGATTTTGACATTTGACATCACTTTTAGGGGAAAAAATTCGAAGTGTTTGGCAATACTGGAAATAACCTATATAGATTATAAGTTTATGGTTTTTTCCCCTCTAAATTTTGGCCTTTTTAGGGGTATTTGGCATCACTCTTAGGACCAGTCGCATGTCGGTTGGTGAAGTCTTTTAAAAGTTGACAAATGGTAAAACCTTAAAATTCACCTTAGGCCTGGCGGGATGGCCAATCAGATGAAAGTGTGTGTCATCTGATTGGTCATCCGGCTTGGCGCAAGGTGATTATAAGCTTTTACTCTTTGTCAACTTTACTCCTGCTAGAGTCATCCTAACAAATAATTAAATGTAAAAATCTATTAAATTATAATTTTAATATGTGATTCAATTAGCTTGCAATAAGTTCTATCAATGAAATACAAGTAGGTACATATAATAAACCAAGGGTTCTCAAAGGTGAAATTCACCCCCCCCACTTGCAAAGGGGGTAGAAATATTAGTATTTTAAGGGGGAATTAATCTGCCTACAAACCTTAAAAAGTCTTAATGAACGTATTAAAGAACTGGCAAAAAATACTGAGCCTTTTTCATCATCTTATATTTATCCCTAAATTAAAATATGATACCTTGTATTTTTAATATTAAAAGCATATAGTATTATTTGAAATAAACATTTTGAATTAGAAAATCTTGGAAATGAAGGAATGGCATTGTTACAAATTTGCAGAGCCTGAATTTCTAAAGCTCTAAATTGCCCAAATTGGATTATAATATAGTGGTATCCATGATAAATATTAATTAAAACAGGAATAGTATAGAGAAGTAGATAATAAATAAAAAACAGAGTTTTTATTAATTGAACCAGACGTTTCGTCGATTTATTTCGACTTCCTCAGTGACCCATTTTATTACTCTTTGTCAAAAAACAATTTCACTATTCCACAAAACATTATTAATCTTTTTTTAAATAAATTCCTGGCTCCAATTAATCAACAATCTTGGACATTTCTTTAACAATTAAATTAAATTAAATTAATTAATTTTCTTTAACAATTAAATCAAATTAAATTAACTAATTTTCTTTAACAATTAAATCAAATTAAATTAATTAATTTTCTTTAACACTTAAATTAAATTTAATTAATTAATTTTCTTTTATATAAATTAAATTTAATTAATTAATTTTCTTTTACTATTAAATTAAATTTAATTAATTAATTTTCTTTTGCTATTAAATTAAATTAAATTAATTAATTTTCTTTAACAATTAAATTTAATATTCATTAAAAGCATATAGTATTATTTAAAATAAACTTAAAATTATTGGATAAAAATACTTGGTAGGTTTCACATTAAGACCACAGACCAAGTATTTTTATCCAATAATTTTAAAAAATATTTCACCAAGTACCAACACCAAATTCCTTAAAAACTATTAAAATAAACTTCTCGAATTAGAAAATCCTGGAAAGTAAGGCCTGAATTTCTGAAGCTAAATTGCCCGAAGATTATAATATAGTGGTGTTCATAATAAATATTAATTAAAACAGGAATAATAGCGAATTCGACAATAAATAAAAAACAGAGTTTTTATTAAATGGGCCAGACGTTTCGTCGATTTATTTCGACTTCCTCAGTGGCCCACTTATCACAATTCCACTATGCCACGAAACATCTTTATTTCTACTATACATACTTAGTCTCAATTACTCAACAATCATGAACTTTTTTTTAAATACATTTCAAGTTGTTGATAATTTATTTGATGGTAATTCCTGGAATTGCCTTTTGACAAAGAGTGATAAGATGGGCTACTGAGGAAGTCGAAATAAATCGACGAAACGTCTGGCCCATTTATTAAAAACTCGGGTTTTTTATTTATTGTCCAATACCCTACTATTCCTGTTTTAATTAATTATAATTATAATATAGTATTTCACCTTGGAAATATAAATATTTTGACACCAGGAAAAACTTTCTAAATCCATCGGGATTCAAACGAACACAAAAAAAAATTATAGCTGAAAATATTATTGTTTTGTCAACGTTTCAGACATTTTTAGGACAATTTATATTTGTCATTGAAATCAATAATAATTTTGAATGTCCAGCCGTACGTGTGTATAATATTTTCGCGAGTTCCCAGACCTTCTAAAAATTGTTCAATTTTCTCTTATTTAATATTCAGAATATATAGAAGCGAATAATAATATTTCAAGGATATCAACTTGAAAAATGACAAATATATTACTCTGTTTATTATTATCGAGGCTAGTGTTTTATTTTTAGTATATACGATATTATATATATATATATAGTGTGAAACCCGGAAGGCAGATGGACAAAGGAAAAGAAAAATTGTTCCTGAATATTTATAGAAATATCTGTCTGTCAATCTGCATATATATATATATATATAATATATTACTAGAAACAAAAGAATATGTATTTATTTTCGAGATATGTTGTAAGGTAAAAAAGAATATTTTTTGGACTCTAAATAACATGTAAAAAGGAAAATATTATAGGTATTAGAAATCAAAGGATAGTTTTCTTCTTTTGTCAAGTTTAAATATTTTTACGTGAAATGTTTCTCTTTTTACTTTTTTTTTTTTTTTTTACTTATAGAAAGAATTTTTATATAGAGAATAAAAATTTTCGGAAAGAAAAAAAATTGGTTTTTGTGCATTTTTGAGAATTTCTAAATGCTTGAGCGACATTTTTTTTATAGAACAAAAATTTGGAGAGGGTTTTTAAAACATCAATTACTAACAAATTTTCATACGAGATTTATTACATTACAAAAATAAGTATTATAGGAAAAAGTGAAACTTTTTCAAATCTCGCGGTATGCTGTTTGTAGTTTCGGTGAATTAATAATTTTATATGATCTATACTTATTATAATAGGCTTGAACGACGATGACAAAGGGATTTTTTTTTTTAATTTTAAAACTGACCAATAGTTTATGAAAAATAAAATTTATTAAAATTAGGAAATATTTTAAAACCTACTACGGGGTCCAGGGGACATATCCCTTGGCGCCTGGCAGGCAAGATGCCCAGGGAAGGCGGACTTCCCAGCTGGTAAATATATAAAGAGATATCAATGAGTTGTTTCTCCTCTTGATGCAAATAAATAAATAAATATTCTGATGAGAAATAACAGATAAATTATTTCTAATTATAATGACTGATTATGAAGATCAAATTGAAAGTTTTTGCCGAGAGTAGCAGAATTTTTATATATTGAAGGAGACTAAGAATGTCTTCTGCTGGAATTATAAATTTTATATTTATAACGAGACTATAGTTCGGAGGCTTTGTTCTCTCATCAGTCTATTACAATGCATTAACAGGAATTAATTTATGAATGAAAGTATTACATTTTTCATGTGAAAAATGTAATACTTTCATTCATAAATTAATTCCTGTGAATACATTGTAATAGACTGATGAAGAGGGCAAAGCCCTCGAAACTATAGTCTCGTTATAAATAAATAAAATTTATAATTCCAGCAGAAGACACACTCTTTTATTGTCTCCTTCAATATGAAGATCAAACCTACAAAATTATACTCTCTAATTAATAAATAAAATTATTATGTAGGTATAGGTTTATTTGCATCAAGCAGAGGACAACCTCATTGATTTCTCTTTATGAATATAAATAACGCTGCTACTCCCGGCAAAGCAAAATATTTTCCATAAATAACAAAATCTCTGTGACGACTGGCTAAATGGGCATCAAGTTCCCGAGGCCAAAGGGTAGAAAAAAAAAAAAAAAAAATCTCTTATTTCGATTTAATATTTTTTTAGTTCGAGTCATAAGGCCGTTCCTAGAATAATAGAAATTAAGAAATTAATCTCTACTAGTCTGAAACAAGTCTTATTAGTTCTAACGTAAGAGAGATCATTCTTCTATCCGCGCCCTTTTTACTCATTTTCTTTGATTAGATTCTAAAGAAAAATCGCTCACCCACACATTTATTAATTAATAGATAAATAAACTACAACGGATCGTTGGAACTTTGCAACTTTCTCTTCTTCATGGCCCGAAATGAAGGGCTGAAATTTATAGGCTAAATAAAATACGACTCCCGACACTCTCTCGCGGTCAAATTAGAAAAGTGCCGAATCACTTCATTCGCGAATACATATATCCCCATGACTTCAAGGAACTGGAACTCTCTCGCAGCACCTATAATCTTCAAACCTTCAAAACCGGAGTGCATAGACACCTACGTCTACACCCTCTCACTTAATCAACTTTCCCTTATCTTCGGTAATGCAAGGGTCTTTCGAGATCCATAGGGGCTGCATCTTTACTGGTGCACCCCTTCTTGCATTCGATTGCATTAAAAAAAAAAAAATAGTGAAAATTTAATGACTCTGAAATGCTAAAACTTGGCATGTTGGTAGAATTTGGTGCATTAATAATGAGTGAAATCGCAAAAGCGAAACATTTCCTTCTTCAGGACTTGTACGATAAATTTCCATTATGTTAGGTTTGGTTGTAGAGTTTGGGGCGTTATTAAAGGGTGAATTCGAATAATCGAAACGTTCCCTTCTTCAGGACATAAAATGAAGGGGGTGAAATTTAAATATTATTGATTTATTTAGATAAATAAAAGAATAAAACTTCTCAAAAATTAATGATATCTGACCAAAAACATAAATGTGAAAAAGGCGCCAAGTTCGGTACAAACGACATTCGGTGTTGTCTTCGTCGCCGATAAATGAGTTGAGATCAAAAATAAAAAATGGATTGTAACAAGTTTTAGATAATAATCGATCCTTATTTTTGATTTTAAGACAACACTTTTCGGAAAGAAAAAAAATAATTTTTGCGTGAATTTTTTTGATCTTCTAAATTCTTGAGCGGCCTCTAAAATATTTTTATAGAACCAAAATTTGGAGAGGATTCTTAAAACATAAAATACTAACAAATTTTCATACAAGAAGCTCAAATAATTAAAAAATGGATTACCCTAATAAATATATATTTATAAACAAATCTATACTTACTATAAATCGGCTTACGCGACGACTCTGACGTGATTTTTTTAAATTTTAAAATCCACTAATATTTGATGACAAATAACATTTATTAAAATTAGGAAATTTAAATTATTATTTTAAAACCCACTACTGGGTTCAGGGGGAAGGGAATCTCCGAAGACGAGCTTTCCAACTGGTATAGGTGTACCGGAAAGTCATTACCGGTTTTTTCTAAAAAAAAAACTACGTAGTTTTTAAGAAAATGGAAAATTTATTTATTCAAAGTATTGGCCATTTGATTCTATAAATCTTGCCCATCTTTCTGGCAATTTATGGATGCCATCCCAAAAAAACTGTTTGTCCTTTGAGCAAAACCATTCATCGAGCCATTTTCTAACTTCTTCGAAATTGGCGAAGTGCTGCTCTGCAAGCGCGTGTCCCATCGATGCGAAAAGTTGATAGTCGGACGGGGCAAGGTCTGGAGAGTACGGCGGGTGCGATAATATGTCCCACCCAAGTGCTTTCAACGCTTCCTTGACCGGTTTGCTTTATGAGACGGCGCGTTATCGTGTTGTAAAATCACTTTACCGTGTCTTCGGGCCCATTCTGGACGTTTTTCGATCAATACGTGGTTCAAATTGATCATTTGTTGTCGGTGTATTGTTTTTTCAATTGTTTTTGAGTTTGGGTTGGGTCTTCATCCAATAACTCCTGTAGTTTCGCATCTTCAAACTTTTTTGGTCTACCAGAACGTTCTTTATCTTGCACATCGAAATCACCACTTTTGAATTTTCGAAACCACACCTCACATGTTTTTAAGGTTAAAGCATGCTCACCGTAAGTTTCTACCAGCAAACGATGACTTTCAGCGGCTTTTTTCTTTTGATTAAATAAGAAAAGTAATGCGTGCCGCAAATGCACGTTTTCAGGCATGAAACTTGACATTTTCAAAGAGGTATAAATCTATGAAGGTGTTACTTTCGCAAAATATAACATGTATAGCTTTGAAGCTTGATGTCAGTAGAATAAAATGCATATGTGTCAAATCATAACATTGCATACTTAAGCCTAGCGACATCTGTTAGAAAAACCGGTAATGACTTTCCGGTACACCTGTATACATTATATTTATGACGATCCAAATTTTTTTAATAAAAGTCTCCTATTTTTCGAGTTATAGGCATTTTTTTTAAACTGGTGACAATCGCTACCCTGTCCTAAATATCGAGATGCTCTGACTACAAATTTACATATTTTATTATTCTATTTTTTGTTATGCAATCCTGAATAATCCTGGTATTGACTAGAATTCAAAATAAAATCATAAGTACTCGTACTTTTGGAGAAAAAAAAATATTTTTGTCAGACTTATGTTTTAAAAAATTTTCATCAGCTAACTTTGTATCATCTTTAATGTAAAAAAAAGTCTAGTAAACAAGCATGGCAAGTTATTTAAAAAATTGACCCATTTTGTTTATAGACATTAATGCTATAATAGCCATTAATAGCCAGAGATTAATTGTTTATAATAAAATATGTAAATTTGTAGCTACAGCATCTCCATATTTGGGGGAGGGTAGCGATTTTCACCATTTAAAAAAAATAAACTGCAACGGATCGTTGCTAAACTTTATCCAAATTCATTTGAAATATTAATATGTTCTAGAGTAAAGTACTTTAAAATATAATTTTACTAAAAACTTTATTTAACCTTTTTTGTGGGTCCCAAGGTACTTAATTAGGATATTAAATTTCATCAAAATTGGTTAAGTCATTTTCAAGATATTTAGAAAAAACTAAAAAAAGTACTGAAATAAAGTACTAATGTTTGTAGACCGATATGTACCAAAAACTAATCAGCGCTTCATTTTGTTAAAATACTGGTAGGTTTTCAATTTCAATTCATTCGGTGCAACGGTGTGGAAAAATTCGTGGACGAAAAAAACGATAACACACAAACACACACACATACATACATCCGCACGCACTTCCAAAAAAAAAATGGCACTTTTTGGCCTCTCGGCGAGATCCCAGGTAATTTTTGGCAAAACCGTCACGTGCTAAAATTCAATCTCATTGAATACTTCAATTTGTGACCTTAATTGAGTCCATGGGTTCCGTAGTCTTTACCTGAGGACCCTTTGAAGTTGCGCTTGCCGCGAGAGCGATTCCAATACTTTCTCCCATGCTTCGCATTGGATAAAGTAAAAATGCCTATAACTCGAAAACTATGAGACTTTAATTAAAAAAGTTTTATTCTCAGGACCCTCTTAAATTGCCGGTTGCCGTAAAGTTCACGGTTTATCATTGTGATATGGGACACCCTGTATAGGCACTACCTCAAAAAGATTTATTCATTTATTAATTTTATCATTTTTTTCTTCTTATGTTATGTAAAACAAAACCCTGAATAGATATTTCGATTAGTTCGTGCTCTTTACATTCCCAAGACTACATATAACTACAATACATACCTAAGTATCATTTACATCTTCGCTTATCTATATAACGAGTTTTTAATTTTTCTTTTCCGAAATCGGACCTAAATGCTTGGGTAATGTTTTTTTTTTTATATTCAACTGGAATGTTGATGTGTGCATTTTTTTTTCAATTTGAAAGATTAGACCTTCTCAGTTTTCAACCAAGTTAGACGCATTCACTCGCGATGCGCATCGCTAACCCAAACTGACTTGATTCAATTAGAATACTATTTATAAATCTTGCTCAAGGGGAGAGTAGATTATTGTGAATTTAGTCAAAAAAATGGAAGAGAGAATTAGTGGAAATTTTTTCAAGAAAACCCCTACTGACCGAGCCTTTTAATTTATTATTATTCGGAAATTGTATCACAATAATCTTATTAATTTTAAACACAATAAGTAATTGTAATTAGTAATTTATAATAAAACTAGCTTCAAGGCCCGCCTTCGATGATTGACTATGGATTTGGAATATTATCGGAAAAGAGTTTTTTTTATTTAATTAGTTTTTTCCTCTTATTAAAAACAAGGACTAAAAAGATGATCAAGGACAGTCGATGGTGGAGAAGTAATCTCCGAAGTCGAAGCTCAAATACAATGTATACATTAATTCATGTAAAATAATTGGTTCAATAAAAATTTAATTAGATAATTTTAGAGAAGGAATGATTGACTATGGATTTGGAATAATTATCGGAAAAGAGTTTTTTTATTTAATTAGTTTTTTCCTCTTATTAAAAACAAGGACTAAAAAGATGATCAAGGACAGTCGATGGTGGAGAAGTAATCTCCGAAGTCGAAGCTCAAATACATTAATTCATGTAAAATAATTGGTTCAATAAAAATTTAATTAGATAATTTTACATAAGGAACTGGATTGAGACATATGGATTTGGAATAATTATCGGAAAAGAGTTTTTTTATTTAATTAGTTTTTTCCTCTTATTAAAAACAAGGACTAAAAAGATGATCAAGGACAGTCGATGGTGGAGAAGTAATCTCCGAAGTCGAAGCTCAAATACAATGATACATTAATTCATGTAAAATAATTGGTTCAATAAAAATTTAATTAGATAATTTTACATAAGGAATGATTGACTATGGATTTGGAATATTATCGGAAAAGAGTTTTTTTATTTAATTAGTTTTTTCCTCTTATTAAAAACAAGGACTAAAAAGATGATCAAGGACAGTCGATGGTGGAGAAGTAATCTCCGAAGTCGAAGCTCAAATACAATAATACATTAATTCATGTAAAATAATTGGTTCAATAAAAATTTGAATTAGATTAATTTTACATAACTGGAATGATTGACATCATGGATTTGGAATAATTATCGGAAAAGAGTTTTTTTTATTTAATTAGTTTTTTCCTCTTATTAAAAACAAGGACTAAAAATAAGATCAAGAACAGTCGATGGTGGAGACCCGGAGGTCTCGGGTTCGATTCCCGGCTATACCCAGACATTTTTTCTGTAAGTATATGGTCTGGTAATAAAAATTAAGTGGGAGATAAATTTAACCTAATTTATCGCGCGGAGAATTTACCACTGCTCGAAGTTCTTAAAAAACTTAGTAAATTGGATTGTATCTAACTTTCTGAGATTTGGCTCGTGATCCCGGCTTCTTTCCTTCTACTCTGTTCTTTTCACGGTGTAGGGGCCATCCCATACAGGCCTTTAGAGGATGCGTCTTCTCATGTATCTCCTTCTCACATCAATATCATTAAAAAAATCTTGCAACAGTTTGTGCACCGCAAAGGCTTGGTTGTTCCACTACCAGATTCGATTTTCGGAATTCCAAGCATTTTTTCTTTTCCATCAACTTTTATTTTTATATTAAATCTGGTAAAAGCTTTCCGTCTCAATGAACAGTCAGTATACCGAGATCGCGGGATTTAAAGGTTGCAAAAACGTTCCGGCCAGTTATTTTTGAAAAAGTATTCAATCACGTCTAATTGACGTCCAATTTATTAGAAAATCGTTTAAATCATGCCCCCAAGAGCTTCAGCAGTTGCTGCTATAATTCGAACTGCATCACGGTCACTCACTTTGCAATTGTCGAGGGTCGCTTCAATTTTTGAAGTAATCAGTTCTTTTTGAGCACGTCTTCTTTTTGGGTTACTTGGGAATACAATATTCTGCCTTCTTCATCCGGGTTCTGTCTCACTTCTTCAAGGGGATGTTGATGACGACTTCAGTTCTACAGTTTCTTCAACAATTACACATTATACAAACTTTTTTAATATTTATAAAAACAGTTAAAAATAAATTATTCTCTATTCATTAGACTTTCGCTGACCATTCAGAGAGAGTTTAAATCTCACAATGAAGAGAGAAAAAAGACGTGTTTTGAGAAGAAAACATTAATATATTATTAATATAAATTGATTGATTAATAATACTATATATATTTGTCTAGATTAATTTGCCGCAACGCTGACATAATGCTGCCGAGAGAGAGCGCCATCGGTATATTTGCGGCAAATTTGAAATATAATCGTAATTTGGACTCAAAATTCGAAATGAAAGACTCCAATTGATTTTAAATTAATTTTAAATTAAGAAACAGAAAAAATTAAATATTCAATTCGCTTTTCTTTGCACACAGAAAAGAAATTAATCACATCTTATTTGATTTATATATTATTTGTTTATTTTTTTAATAATTTTCCACTTTTTTATAATTTTTTAAAAATCTAAATTTTGTTATTCTTATTTTTGAATTTTACAAAATTAAACGACTTAAGACACGCATGCCCATATGAGTTTCTCATTGCAATTACTGGATGGAGCAGCCTGTCATACAAACAACACCTGATCTCTTTTAAATATTTGGAGCCTTATATCGATTTACGATCCCAAATTTTAAAGAAATGATATAATATAATTCTCCTCCTCACACGACACCACTTATTTAAATAAATCTATTTCCACACAAAAAATATCACAATGCTGTAGATTATAGAAAAAAAAATATTTCCAGATTCATATCTAGAGCCTCATTTCTGTAGCTGTGTCAGGACGAGAAATGAGGCGAAACTTTTAGAGACTATGTATTTTCAGGAGTTTACAGGTATACATTTGGAGTGTGGTTTTTAAGAGGAATAAAATTTTTGGACGGAGACGCTGCCCGCCAGGGCACCAGCCCGGAGGGCCGAGCTTCGAGGGCGTGCCGAAGGCACGCACGAAAAGCTCGTATTAATATATTTAAGTATATAATTAATGATTATATAGCGTAGAATCGATACATTTTCATATTTTCTCAATGTACGCCTCGGAGGTAGGCAACACGCCATAATATTCAATTCACTTGATTTTTTTATTTTCATTTGCTGTATGTGTTTGAATAATGACTGAATAACGAAGGTAGGTGCGGGATTTCACAAAATAATGTTTACTAATTTCGTTGTCATCGATGCTTTTATTCTTGGTTTCAATTTAACGACGTATAACAAAATATAGTAGCCGAATAAAGCGAAATTCCTAGAATTTATAATTTTCAAATAAGATGCGCCACCTCAAAGGGTTGTCGGATCGATCTCAAATTTCGTACACATTGTTTTCTTAGCCGACCTCACAATTTGAGGGGGCGTCCCGGGAAAAATAAGGTCCATAAGATACATACGGAGGCAGGCACAAATGCGCTTTAGTAGTATAAGATAATTAAATAGGAAAAAATCTTCTTTTTTTTTAATTTCAAATTGGTGGTTTCAATATTTGTCCCCTGAACCCTTCCCCCTTCTCCATCTTACCAAATCCTGTCCCCTACTCCCCTAGGGCCTCTCATCTCCGATCACCTTTCATTTCACCAAATCTATCCCTGCTCCCTGAATTCTTCCCCTACTCCAAACCCGATCAGTGCCGTAACTATAGCGGTGCCAGCGGTATCCAGGTACAGGGCGCAGAAATGACCAGACCTGGACCAAGTTTTGTTTTGAATTTTGGCATAAACGTTTTTTTTTATTTTTTTTTACCTAATTTATATATACTTATTAGGAGTAAATTAGGAGATTTAAATTCTCTATTATTTAAAACCCACTGCAGAGTTCAGGGGGCGTTGGCGAGGATCAAAGTCGGGCTACGCAGCTTGTTTATATATATTTTATGACATTGATTTCTCTTTATAAACCAACAACTCTGCTACACTCGGCAAAACTAAAACTTTTCACTTTTCAATTAGTTAGTAAGCATATATCGTAACTGATGCTTACAACACGCCAACGCCATTAAATTCATATAATTTAGTATCAAAATAACGACTATATAAATACTTATTGTCTAGTTTATTATAAGGAAAACATCATTTTTGTTTTTTTAGAAACAATTTATTGTCAATCTTTCCACAGAAGCGATATAAATTATTTATCGCTCGAATTGAAAAATGCAAATCATGTTCAACATTAAATTGAATAAGTTAAAACAAAGCGAATTTGATTACAAATATAAAGTTTGCTGCTATTACTACTAATACGAGCATTATTCTATCTATAATACCGTAATCAGAAACGGTTTTTTTTAATTTAGAGAATCTGGACTTTTCTCTCTAATGAAAAGCGAAAATTAGAACAACTAAAAGCTTCAATTTTTAGTGTATTCTAGTATAGTCTAGTAAAATAGTTAGTTAACCTAGAAGTAAGTGTAATATAATTTCTGTCAATGGATTCTTATGTAAAAACGATGGCAAAAGTCTACCACCCCTGGAGGTATGTAGGCCTAATATGGCATATTTTTCAAAACTTTTTAAGTTTATAGTCAATAAGTCTTAAAGTATTACAAGTATTAGGTTGATGCATAATTATGGAACGTTTTTTAAAAATATTTTTATTCAGCAAAAACAATAATAAAATTTAACAAAAACATGTTTAAATGATTATTCGGAACGTATTCACCATCTACTTCAATAACTGCTTCCCATTTGCTTGGCAGTCGGTCGATTCCACGGGCGAAGAAGTCACGATTCTTGGAGGCAATCCACGCTTTGACATCGGCCACCAAGTCATCCAAATCCTCGTAGATCTTAGTCTTTTGCCAGTTTTTCAAAGATGTGATAGTCCGTCGGTGCTCTGGTCGGTAAGTACGGGGGATGTGGTAGTAGATCTCAAACCTTATTGGCGATGAATTCGACGACCCGGCGATCAACATATGGACGTGCGTTATCGTGATGGAACACGATGTGGTTCTTTTTGCGCGGTCTTTTCGCCTCGATTGCACCGTGAAGCCTTGTTGTTGTCGGATAGTTCGTGGGTGACACATCCAGCCAATTTCCATACCTTGCCAAACTTTTTGAGGCGTCGAATGATCGTTGGATTAGTCGACATTGAAGTCTGCAGCCAGCATTTCGTGTTGTAAGGCTTTCATCCTCTTGCACGGCTGTCAGAAGTGCCTGATCATCAAAATCCGATGGCCGACCTCTTCCTTCTTTATCCTCCAAACTAGTGTCACCTGATTTGAAACAGGCAAACCACTTCCGTACTGCACTATCAGTAATTTTTCCTTCGCCAAAAAGTTCGTTGAGATCGCGAAATGACTGTGCTGCCTTCCATCCTGTTCTCGTAGTGGTAGAGCATAATATGACGAATATGAATATGGTTTTCGACACGCATTTTTATTAACTATAAATAGGAAGATTGTTTTTATAAAAAAAATAAACAAAACGCCATTTTTGGCTAAAGAAAAACGCGCCAATACACGTTCCATAATTATGCATCAACCTAATAGCTTAAATATGTAAGTTAGTAAAATTTAAAGAATTAAATTGCCCAAATTTCGGTATATAACAAGTATTTTTAGTTACATTTTATTAGGAAAAAAATAGTTCTTAAACAACTGTAGGTACAATACCTGAAAAAGACAGATATTTTAAAAAACTTTATCAAACCACAGAGACGTGCCTTCCATATATGCAAAGGTCGTGAGGTGCACGACGGCGTTAATGCCCATAAGGCGACCATTGACCATGAGCTAAATTATACCGTTCAAATAATTAAATTTTAAAGAATTTACAAAAAGTAGGTACTATTTAAATTTTGATTTCCTTCATTATTTGACATTTTTTTAGTACCCATCAAAAAACTATTTCTGGTAAATTTTGAAATTTTTTTGATCACTTGTTTAAAAGAAATCGAATTTCGGTTTTTCACTCGTAACTTCTTCAAAAATGGTCGGATCGAAAAAAAATAGTAATTATTATCTAGCCGGTCTTAAAATTTATAGAATGAATAGAAGTTTAAAATAAAAAATTATCAAAAAAATCGAACATACAATTTCAAAAACAAGATTAAAATTTTCAAACTCAAAAATTGCATATAAAAACATTTAAAATAAGTTTTTGTATTTTTTTCTAAAAAGTATGTAAAAAAAAAATTAAAAAAAAAATGTGATCAAAAAATTTAAAAATTTACCAGGAAGAGTTTTTTGATGGGTACTAAAAAATTTAAAAAAATGAAGGAAATAAAAAATTAAAATTTTTCAAACCGTCCTATTTGGCGAGGAATGCCTCCTATATAGGAGGGGCTCTCATTATACCAGTACGAGGTGTTGCTATTAAATGACCGAACTGATACTGCTACTGACAAACAGTGAGCGTGTCGCGACAGGTTTAGACATGATTGTGTCTGCTCATGCCCCCCCCCCCCCCGCCCCTCCTCCCCACGTCTGCTTGCTAGACAAGCCTCCGTGTACTTTAGTTTGCTTGTAGCATATTCGCACGGCCTTATTCTTCAACTTAATTAATTAAAATATAGGCGATATGATGCTCCTGAGTTGTTAAAATTGTTGACAAAATTTCATCTATTTTCAAAAAATAAAACAGTCAAATGTTTGTACTAACAAAGGAAGCTAGATCTTTTTCTTCCAAGTGTTTAAATATTTAAAATAGTTACTTCGAATATTTGCTCAGGGGGTCATAGGGGAGGGGTTCAAACCCCCTTCACTGGATCTCTATTTCTCTGCCAATCAGAAGTGATCATTTTCTCTTATTCTCCAATATTTATATAGATGAGAATAACTCTAATCTTGAATTTCCAATAGATTTATCAGTTCCCAGTTCAAAGTGCACCCCATCCATGTTCTATACTAGTATTTACTTAAAAGAAATCGTTTCAATTTTTTTTTTTTTTTTTTTGGATGATTAGCCCTCTCGCAATCCCAATTTTATTCAAACAAACCCATCTGCAGGTTTGCTAAAACCCAAAATAAATACCTCAACGAATATTAGGAATCAATCAAAAGATTTTGTTTTGCCGCGAGTAGCAGAGTTGTGATTCATAACGAGATATCAATAAGGTTGTCCTCTGCTTGATGAAAAATACACATGACTTTCACTTATTTCATTGTAAATAAAAATTTTAAAAATTACTACTTTGGGATTTTTTTTTTTTTATTAAACCAATTATTTTACATGAATTTATGCATACATTGTTTTTGAGCTTCGATTCCGGAGATTACTTCTCCATCATCGAGTGTCCTTGATCATCTTTTAGTCCTTGTTTTTAATAAGAGGAAAAAACTAATTAAAGAAAAAACTTCTTTTCCGATAATTATTCCAATTCCATTATTCAATCTCCATCCAATCAATACCTCTCCTACTTTGGAATTTTTTTTTTTTTTTTATAAATTTTATTAAACCAATTATTTTACATTAATTAATGTATACATTGTATTTTTGCTTCGATTCCGGAGATTACTTCTCCACCATCGAGTGTCCTTATTCATCTTTAGTCCTTGTTTTTAATAAGAGGAAAAATCTAATTAGATAAAAAAACCTCTTTTCCAATAATTATTTCAATTCCATTATTCCCCAATCAAGTCGATTGGTTAATTCCTCCCTCTCCTCCTATCTATTCCCTACTTTGGGAATGTATATTCTTTTAATTTCAAAGATTATTTATCACATAAATTGTGTGACAAATAACTCTTGAAGTTAAAAAGTTAATTACATAAATAAAAAGTAATGTAATTATAAATAAAATAATAAAAGAGACAAATTATTATCACACCACTCAAGTAATAATTCTTTAAGTTTTCTTCTAATTATATTTCCAAGATAACGTCTTTTTTTAAATATATTAATACCGGGTGAGTTTTTTCATCTTGAGACAGTCTTATAACTCAAAAACAGTGCATTATATGAAAAAAAGTTTCAAATAAATATTTAATTATATCAAGGGGAAAATAAAATACGCTATTATTTGTTTACCAAGAACAAGCATTCAAGGGTATTTCAAGGCCAAGTTCTGTTTTTTAAATAGAAACCTATATGTTTCTGTACATATTCTGAATCTACAAAAAAAACTGAATAACTTTCATTAGAACTATTTTACTTTACCTTACAGGGTATGGTCAAGTATTGTAATCGTGCATGAAAAAAGTGTTTTTTTTCCTTCTTTTTTTTCAAAATATCTAAAAAACGGCTGAAACTATTTCGATTAAAAAAATTGAGCGAAACCATCGGATTTAGGTCTACAAAAAAGCTCTAATAAGTGAACATCGAAAAAATTATATTTTTTGAGATAATAATTGTTGTGTCAAAATGTCTGTTAGTTAGTCTGTGCGTTACCAAATTTGTATACGAGCTAGCTCAAAAACTAGTGTGAATATCGAAACCAAATTTCCCACTTTGTTTTGGTCCATTGAGATCAAGAGCTGATTAAATTTTGGTGCATATCGACCCAAAATTAAGGAAGGTGGAGAGGTATTAAAAATTAAAAATCTATTTGAGCAAACTCAACCAAATTTTATAATCAGTGGGACCCCAGAAGTCTAAAAATGCAAAAGCTAACCGGCCAAAATGGGTAGGGGGGGAGGCTCAGAAAAAGAAAATCTTGGCCATTTACCAAACTCAACCAAATTTTGTATACATAATCAGTGGATCCCAGGAGTCTAAAAATGCAAAAACTAACCCCCCCCCCATACATGATTATAAATAATTTTATTAAATATTAAATATAAGTGAGGGGCCAGGTTGTATGGTAAAGTCAAGTGGATGGCCACATCAGAACGCGTCAGCTTATTTGTTTTGTGTGTTCACGCATAACTTTTTTGTTTATGGACCGATTTCGATGATTCTTTTTTTTTTTTTTTGGAAAAGGGATAGCTTTTTTTGCATTTCTAGCCTTCTGGGGATATGTATAGAAAATTTGGTTGAGTTTGGTCGAAAGGTATAGAAATTTCATTTTTGCCCCCCCCCCCCCTTTTTTTTTTCTTTCGTCCCATATAATGTTTAATACACATGTTAAAAAAATTATGTTCTTTTCAAAAATATATTCAGTTTTTTTCTAGTTAAATTGTTTCATTTTTTTATACCTCTTCAAAATGTTTTAGATCTTTATGGCCCACCCTGTATTTTCTTAAAACCACTTTTTCTGTCCAGGAATTATCGACCTTGAATTGTAAAAATCTATAAAAATTCGATTTTTTTGGAATTAAATCAGTAAACGTAACATTAACTAATAAATGAATATAATGTGCCAAAATACTTGTTCACATTTGTCATGAAAATAACGCCCACCCACCGCTTTGAGAAATGCATTTATATGATCCTAATATTCAATCTAAATATAACATTTGATAAATGCAATATAATTAACAGCCAACATCAGTCAGGCCACCAAGTTTATTTGATCCCATTGGAAAAACGCTTCATCAGCATTCCGGATGCTTACAAACATATTCTAAAAAAAGATATCCGAAGCTTCAAATGAAATATTTACTTACTCAAACACATCACATGTTATTCGAGTTCAATACCAGTTTATTAATATATTAATAACATTATTTCTAATCTATATATGTATAATTGTATATATTATAGACATACCGGGAGTTTATTTATTTGTAACATAAAAAATCAAATTTTAATATTTACTTTTGTCATTTGATTTTTTTTGTCAAAGAAAAAATCCAATGAGGTTGTCCTTTGCTTGATCCAAATAAATTGGAATAACTTTTAATATTCAATTTAATATAAATAAATTATGAAGTACATATATTAGTTAGAACCAATAAGAACATGTTTTTTTTATATATTAATAATATTTAATAAATAGAGGAGAGGTGGCATGAAAGGGATACGTATTGAAAGGGACAATTCAAATAACTCCCTAAATAAAGATTATTTTTGTTCTGTGGCTACCCCAAATTGACATCTTACTTGACACTCCTATCATTTCAAGGATCCCGGTGAAGTGCATGTGTTTGTAATCTTGTACCAAATTATTTTTTTGACTCTTCTTTAGAAACGTTTTTTCCAGTAGTGTAAACTGTTAATTAAACAGTTTGGCGTTGTTTATAATTGGTGATATACATGCAGATACGAGAAAAAAAAAGATCAGTATACTTTTATTTATAATTGTAGATTTTGTGGTCATCTTTTTAATTTGTTTTTGATATTTATGAAAGGGACGTCCATTTCCTGACTTGTATTTCATAAAAAATTGTTATTGTTACTTATTACCATAAAGAAATATGCTGACGTGTTCTGATGTGGCCATCCACTTGACTTTACCATAAAACCTGGCCACTCACTTATATTTAATATTTAATAAAATTATTTATAATCATGTAGTGAAGGGTGGGGTTAATTTTTGCATTTTTAGACTCCTGGGATCCCACTGATTATGTACACAAAATTTGGTTGTGTTTGGTACAAGAGCCGATATTTTCATTTTTTGCCCCCTCCCCCATTTTAGGCGGTTAGTTTTTTGCATTTTTAGACTTCTGGGGGTCAACTGATTAGGTACACAAAATTTGGTTGAGTTTGCCATCGTTTCTCTCAATTTTTTGAATCAAAATAGTTTCAGCCGTTTTTAAGATATTTCGAAAAAAAAGAAAGAAAAAAACACTTTTTTCATTCACGATTTAAATACTTGATCATACCCTGTATGGTAAAGTAAAAACAATTATTTTAAAACAGAATTATTACTATTAAAAGAAATATGGTTGTGTTTTTTTTTTAATTATATGAAGGTAAATATTTATTTCCACGTTAATTATCTTTTAAGATGAGAAATTTAAGACCAATAGGTTATTAATTACTTTCAAAGATGTGATTTTAAACTAAAAATAGTTAATTATATAGGTGGTTCCTAATATTTAGTATGTGTGTAGCGAAGTTTACGGTGATTTCCTTATATCAACGCGCTGTCCCTTTCGATACAACCCATTTTTGAAAGGGACAAAATACACCTTTTTTTTTAAAAATGCGAAAATATTACTAAGAACAAATGAATGTGTTTTATTGTATTTTATTTCGATAGCCAATAAATTGAAGTTTTTAATTCTATTTTTACCTCTTTAAAATGTTATATTATTTATTTGCTAGAGCCTCTACAGTAAAATGTCCCCTTCATGCCACCTCTCCCCTATATTATAGATAAATTATGAAGTACACATATATTAGTTAGAAAGAAGAACATGTTTGTTTATTTTTTATATCAATAATAATAAATATATTGTAGTTGTCATGGCAACCCAATTACAAAGAATTAATTAGTTAATATATATCATAAACAGTACCTGGAGCTACCGAGCGATGCTCGGCAACTTTTTGCTTCAGTTAAAAGTTATATATTAATATTATTTTTAATTTAAAATTCTGATAAAAACCACTCCGTCACTGCACCCCACCCTCATACCACCCCCGCTACGCCCCCTGGTCCCCTGCCCCGTACCACCTCCTCGCACAGTACCCTGCTATATATAATATATATAATATTTGTTATTAACTCTTAATGGAATTTAAAACTCGAATTTATATTCAATTAAATTGTGTTTAATATGTGCTATAACTTATTAGTGGGTTTTAAAATTAAAAAACCAATTAATAAAGAAAAGATAATTGAAAAAAATGTAAACAAACTTTTTTATTGAGATTTTCATCTATCAATAATTACTTTAATTAAGAAAAAGTCAATTAAGATGAAATTTGTCGAGGTCCAGACCTAGCCAGATCGTTTTCTCATACCCAAAACTTGTTAATAGAGTTGGTTTCATCAAAATCGGTAGGGCCGTTTTCAAAATAGAACTAAGATACAAATATATAAATATATATACAAATTTTGCTCGTTTAATAAGAGTAGATATACCATATCTTACATATACATATGTACTGAATATATACATTTAAATCCACATTTATTTTGTTATTTATTATAAATTTCAACAATTTCTAAAAAAAATTTTTTCTAAATTAAAAAAAAAATCGAAATTGTGTTTCAGGTTAGTTGAATGGCCTAGCATGGTACATTTGCAATTTTTTATTAAATCGAGTAGGTATTTATTTTTGTAAATTTTAGTTACTATTTTCATATTATTATTATTAGTATTATTTTTTTTATATAAAAGAGTTGTATTTAATTACATATTGCTATATACCTATGCACTTTATTTTATTAATATCGAAGATAAAACATTGAATGCATTTATTCTAGAGATAAATGAAATGACAATTACAATCTAAAAAGTTTTTCATTCAATGCAAAACATTAAAAAAAAATAATACAATGAATTTCAATATAGGGAAAAAGTTTCGATATTTTATTGAGAATTAGTAATATATTATACCACACTAGATATTCCATTTGCCATGAATTTTTTACTTTATTTTTTAATCAATAGGTATATACATTACAGGTGGTTTCTAATCAATTTTATCGGAAAACACTTGTTCGAATAAATCATAAACTATTCAGTATTTGGTCATAAAAGTTGGGAGAAAATGTTTCTAAAACTCGATACGTTGTCTATAACTTTTAATGATTTGACTTTGAATTTTTTTGACATCAAAATGTTTAAATTGAAAAGTTTAAGCTTGTGTGCGTATCTATCATTTGGATATATCATCGATTTTGGGTTAGCAAAACTTTACGCTCACTTAACTAATTCTAGCCTTTTTTAACCGACTTTGAAAAAAGGAGGAGGTTATCAATTCAACGGAATGTCTGTTTTTTTTTGTGTTTGAACATTTATTTCTCTTTAACATGTTAACCGATTTCGATGATTTTTTTTTGCATTGGGTTCAGTCTAGTTCCCGATTGGTCCCGTTTTTTTTCATTGGTATTGAACCTTTTTTGTTATGTATGTTCACCCATAACTTCTTTGGTTATGGACCGATTTCGATGATTCTTTTTTATTGTAAAGGAGGTATCTAAGGGGTGGTCCCATATTAATTTGGCCAAGTTCTGATGATGTTTGTTCGTCGATTTCTCTTTACCATGTGAACAGATTTCGATGATTTTTTTGCATTGGGTTCAGCTGATGAACCCAATACAAATATACTAGTATCGTTGACGATTGGTCCCGTATAAATTTCATTGGTATTGGACCTTTTTTGTTATGTATGTTCACCCATAACTTCTTTGGTTCGATGATTCTTTTTTATTGGAAAGGAGGTACCTCTGGGGTGGTACCATATTCATTTGGTCATGTTCTGATGATAGGATCAATGACAAAATAACGAAAATCTCAAATTCTTATGTGCAAATAATGAAAATTTTAATAAATAAAATCTTTTATAAAAAAAAAAACAATCTTAAAACGTTCATCGGAAACCCGCTAACATTTCGAGATAATTTCTCTATTTATGAATTGAATTTTATTATCAATTTCTGATGAATGAGAATTGGATCGGTTGGAATATGGAATTGGAATAATTATCGGAAAAGAGGTTTTTTTTTATTTAATTAGTTGTTTCCTCTTATTAAAAACAAGAACTAAAAAGATGATCAAGGCACCCGATGGTGGAGAAGTAATCTCCGGAGTCGAAGCTCAAATACAATGTATACATTATCAATTTCTGATTCCTTCGCCCGAATCTTTCTTTTACAAGATGCATGCAAGGTATTATCATAAGTCACTATTCTTAACATCACTAAAAAGAGAAAAATAAAAATAATTTTTAGAAAAAAAACCGACTTCAAAAAATTTAAATGCAACAACTAAAATAATAAGAACTCAAAAATAAAATACAATGCACTAAAAGGTATAAAATAATTATCTAATTTAGTTACAAATAAACGATGAAAATGTTACATGAAATCACTTTTTGAAGTCGGTGCCAAACAAACGATATAAGCGACCTTACGAAAGTTGTCTTCATTACCCGCCAAATATACTAAGTAAGATCCATCGAGTGCGATTCATAAAATGTATATGTTTGGCACCGACTTCAAAAAGTGATTTCATGTAACATTTTTGTCGTTTATTTGTAACTAAATTAGATAATTATTTTATACCTTTTAGTGCATTTTATTTTATTTTTGAGTTCTTATTATTTTATTTGTTGCATTTAATTTTTTTGAAGTCCGTTTTTTTTCTAAGTGATTACTGATTTCGTCACGGAAAAAATAATCAATGTTAAGAGTTACTCTTGAAACTGACCTCTCTTGAAAGGATCATATTCCCTCTGTTAAAAAACCTGCCTTTAGAAACCTTAGCTCTCTATTCAAATCTTATTCACGTCCACTCACTATACAAGAGCCAAATTCACCCCCTTAAACAATTAAAATTTTGTTAATAAATTTATTTATTAAAACAATAAGCGGTTTTGTAAAAAATAAAAATAAATAAAAATAAAAATTATGATGAAATTTCATACATATTTATTTATTTATTTATTTTAATTCCAAAAATATCAAAATTTCTGTTTACGTAGTATATATTTATGTTATTATTTAAATTAATATGCCTAGATTATTTTCAATAATTACTTAAGTTTTTTAATTGAAGAAATCATTAAACTTTCACAAATATATTAATAATTAATTAATTTTAATATTAATTATAAAACTCACTTATATTTTACCTTAAACTAATTTATATATAGATATATTATGGTTACCAATTTTTATGGAGGATGGTGGAGGTGGAGACACCAATCGACTTGATTGGGGAATAATGGAATTGAAATAATTATCGGAAAAGAGGTTTTTTTATCTAATTAGATTTTTCCTCTTATTAAAAACAAGGACTAAAGATGAATAAGGACACTCGATGGTGGAGAAGCAATCTCCGGAATCGAAGCTAAAATACAAGGTATACATTAATTAATGTAAAATAATTGGTTTATAAAATTTATAAAAAATAAAAAAAAATACCAATTTTTATGATTTTCATATTGAGGGAATATAAGCCAATCGACTTGATTGTGAATAATGGAATTGAAATAATTATCGGAAAAGAGGTTTTTATCTAATTAGATTTTTCCTCTTATTAAAAACAAGGACTAAAGATGAATAAGGACACTCGATGGTGGAGAAGTAACTCCGGAATCGAAGCAAAAAATACAATGTATTCATTAATTAATGTAAAATAATTGGTTTACCAATTTTTATAACGGGACGAGGAATAGGAATAATGGAATTGAAATAATTATCGGAAAAGAGGTTTTTTTAATTTAATTAGTTTTTTCCTCTTATTAAAAACAAAGACTAAAAGATGATCAAGGACATTCGATGGTGGAGAAGTAATCTCCGAGTCGAAGCTCAAAAACAATGTATCCATATATTCATGTAAAATAAATGGTTTAATACCAATTTTTATTATCTAAAAATCATAAATATATCTATTTTTTCGTTTTGGAGTTAATTTTAGACATTAATAAATATACAAATTATATAAAAGAAATCATTGAGGTTGTCCACTCCTTGATTTAAATAAACATAATCTTTTCAATTAAATAATTTATATCTTGATTTAAATTAAATTAGTGGGGAGTTTTTGATTAAAAAAAATCTAACATAATTTTTATTTTTTAATTAATCTATCTTTGTACGTACATACCATAATTAATTAATATTTTATTAATTATTTTTCTTTCTGTTTTTAGGTAAGGATTCATTTACCAAAACCCATACACCTACGATTACGAGAATTATTTTAGGAGGTAATGTAAAAATTATTATTTTCATTTTATTGTTGAAGCTTTAGTGATCAAGCTTGAAATCTGAAGAAGTACATTTTCTGCTTAAATTTTGTCGTTTTCAATGTCTTCGATGTGTAAAAATCGAGCCTGGCTTGGGTTCTGAAGAGATATATTGGTACTCTCATTGAGTATGGATGGGGTGTTAAATATTTAATATCTATCTATCTATAGGTATTTATCACAAAGCACTTAACGACGACGACGGCAATGCTTGATCCCTATGATTGGCCGTGCTTAGGCGTTAAATAAATACAGGGTAATTCAATAATAATTTAAAATCTAAAATTTTCAAACAAAAATACTAGAAAGTTTCCCTAGAAGAGCCCCCATATTTAAAAAGAGAGATATGACTAAATGGTAAGAGCCCAAAATTTAGTGGAGGGGGGGGGTTCTTTTGTAAATTATTTGATTAATTATAATTTATTATTATATATTCCCCGGTTAGAAAAACATTTTGGCCTTTTCTCAATCTTGAAAATGCCGTATTGAGGGGGAGAGTGTTTGTATGTCTGAATATAAATCGGATAAAGTTAGCTCTCGTGTCAAAAATATGTTTCCATTGGAGAAAACTGATTAGATTTTGGGGTCTCAAGCTTCAGAACACCCGGTCCTATATATCTATTTTATTATATAAAGCTGGTGAGTTTGTTTGTTTGTTCGTTTGTTCGTTTAAACGAGTTAATTTCAGGAAATACTAATCTGATTTGAAAAATTCTTTTTTCATTAGATAGCCCGTTTATTCATTAATGTTTTAGGCTATATAACTTTATTCTATGACCCTGAGGTACCCCTTTTTGGTCCCTTCAAGTCTTATTCTTCTTTAGTAACCAAGAGGGAAGGAGCTTAGCCCCCTGGCTAGAAAGAGGGCCGCAGCTAGTACCTAAATATATTTTCGATTTTAAGACTTTGTTATGATAAATTGAAAGTTTATGCCGAGAGTAGCAGAATTTTTATATATTGAAGGAGACAATAAAGAGGTGTCTTCTGCTGGAATTATAAATAAATAAAATTTATAATTCCAGCAGAAGACATACTCTTTTTTGTTATGATAATTAAGTATATAGAAAAATTACTTTCGTAAATTTTTAAATTTAAGGTAATCTCACCCTCAAGACAATATATCAATTAGTTTAATCATGAAAATACAAGCTTTATCAACTACATATCATTTATAAGTCTTTCAATATTTCATTTTTCTTGTCTAAACTTGATTTATCAATTATTATAAAATAAATACAGAATTATGCGAGCCACATTTGCATTTGGCGGTTTTTATTTTTGAAATAATTTATGTGAGTTATATGTGTATATATATATATTATCGAGAGGATCATCTAACATCTAATATGATACGAAAGGCACTATCATTAAATCTATTATTATTGAGAGTAGTATTAAAATTCGTTCGGCAAGTTATCACTATAATTAAATTGCCATTGGGGAAAATGAAATGGCGCAGACCTCCCAAGCATCGTTGAGAAACCGGCTTGGCACATTGGAGGCCTGCCATTTGCCCCTAGGGCCTCCACTCCACAGAGGGAGGTTTTTTTCCTATTATCTACCAAGAATAACAACAACAAAAAACAATCGTCTTTGTTCTATCTATTCTAATTGAAAAGCGTAAATTAGAATTCTATCTGATGAATGACTAACCAAAGATTAATCAGATATATGCTGTTATTGTACATATATTTACACAAATCCAGGCTCGGTTAGCTCCGGAACAAACCGGAATTAAATCATTGTTTCCGGTTTCTAAAATTAATTAAAGCATTATTGTCATTTATTAATGTAAGTACTTAATAATAATAATAATAATAATAATACAATAAACTATATTAGAAATATTTTATCTTTTAGAAATAGACTGGTAGAATTTAATGGACCTACAGGATAGATTGGAGAATCAATCAATTATTATCGGAAAAGAGGTTTTTTCTTTAATTAGTTTTTTCCTCTTATTAAAAACAAGGACTAAAAAGATGATCAGGGACACTCGATGGTGGAGGGGTGATCTCCGGAATCGAGGCTAAAATACAATGTATACATTAATTGGTTTAATAAAATTTATAAAAAAAAAAAAAATGGTCTTTCAGATTACAGCCTATTATATTTTTCCTTAAAAAACTTTAAATTCCAATGATAAAGGGAGAAGTTCGACATTAGTTTAAAGTCAAATATTACCGAGTTTTAAATAAAATTAAAATTAATTAATTAATATTATATTATACCTATTATGAAAGTTTAATGATTTCTTCAATTATAAACCTTAATTAATTATTGAAAATAATCTAGGCTAATTAATTTAAATAATAACATTAGATTTTAAATAACGTTTGAAGATTTGTATTAAAAAAAAAACGATTTATATTTTTTTTTTTATAAATTTTATTAAACCAATTTTTTTTTACATTAATTAATGTATACATTGTATTTTAGCTTCGACTCCGGAGATTACTTCTCCACCATCGACTGTCCTTGATCATCTTTCTAGTCCTTGTTTTTAATAAGAGGAAAAAACTAATTAAATAAAAAACATCTTTTCCGATAATTGTTCAAATTCCAAATTGTCTATCTTCCCCCATGCTCCAAAAAATCAACGATTTATAACATTTTTTTCAAAATATATCAATTAATTTAAAGTAAACTGTTACCAAGTTTTAAATGATATTAAAATTAATTAATTAATATTATATTATATCTATTATGAAAGTTTAATAATTTATTCAATTATAAACCTTAATTAATTATTGAAAATAATCTAGGTAAATTAATTTAAATAATATCATTGAATTTTAAATAACTTTTGAACATATGTATTTAAACAAAAAAAAAAAAACATTTAATAACTTTTTTTTTTTTTAATTTTATTAAACCAATTATTTTACATGAATTAATGTATACATTGTTTTGAGCTTCGATTCCGGAGATTACTTCTCCACCATCGAGTGTCCTTGATCATCTTTTAGTCCTTGTTTTTAATAAGAGGAAAAAACTAATTAAAGAAAAAAACCTCTTTTCCGATAATTATTTCAATTCCATTATTCTCTCCCAATAATTTCGTCCTCTCCAATAATTTTTTTTTTGAATATAGGTAAATAAATTAGTTTAAAGTAAACTATAAGCAAGTTTTAAATAATATTAAAATTAATTAATTTATTAATGTTATATTATATTATGAAAGCTTAATGATTTCTTCAATTAAAAACCTTAACTAATTCTTCTTTAAGTGCCATTTCAGGTCTCCCTGAAGTTTCGGCACCTCTCCACATATACCTGTGCTGAATGTGTTTAGCTGCTTTACACAGATATACGGGACCTACTTTTTAACACCGGTTCCGAACGGCTAGTTTGGAGAGGTTGACTAGGCAATTATACTCTTGGTAGTTTGCCATTGCATTTCCGAGGAGGCGACTGCAAATATCTGCCGAGACTCAGTCTCGCATACTTCAGGACAGCGGCCCGGCACTCTGACCACAGTCGCCTCCTTAACTAATTGTTGAAAATAATAATAATAATCTAGGAAAATTAATTTAAATAATAACATAATATATCTACTACTTAAACAGGATATTATTTTTTATTTTATTTTTTTAAACTAGAGGCGAGTTTTAAAAAATATTAAAATTAATTAATCAATTAATATTATATTATATTATGAAAGTCTAATGATTTCTTCAATTAAAAACCTTAACTAATTATTGAAAATAATCTAGGCAAATTAATTTAAATAATACCATAATATATCTACTGCGTAAACAGGATATTATGATATTTTTAGAATTAATTTCCGCAAGTTTTTCCTATGATCTAATTGTATTTAAATTTTATTTCAAACCACATTTTTATCTATCTATCTATATATATATATAGTATGTATGTGTCTGGTGGTTTTTGCAAATCCCTGCACGAAACTTACATTATAATAAAATTAAAAGCTCGTTATTTCAATCTACAAAACTTGATTATAATATAATTTAAATTCTAATGTTAAACAACATATACAAGCAAGTAAAATACGCAAAAGGATAAGCGAAATAAAAGTATTAGCTCTAATTACAACTTCGTGGATATATTAGCATACACGCTTGTATTTCCGGTTTTGCTTAGCACAGTAAAACAATAAAAATCATAATAATAATAAAACTACTTTATATACGTATAACTCTATAAATAGAAGTTTATTTTAGATAAAAAAACGTTAAAAATAATATTTTTCCTTTAATAGGTCACAAATTAGATAAAAGTATACCTTGAATACCGAGCGTTGCTCAGTAATTTTTTTACTTCAATTAAAAACTATATATTAATATTATTTTTAATTTTATATTCAAGGGTCAATATTTATTTGATGCCAGAACTAAATAAAGTTTATTTTTTGTCAACGTTTCGGCCCGCTCCGGCCATCATCAAATACAAAAGTTTTACAATTAATTACATTTAAAAATAATATTTTCTATTTCTACTATTCCCTAGTTCTACCTTTCCGTCTTCGATAGAGAATACCTCTAATTAAATAAATAAATTTTATTAAACCAATTATTTTACATGAATTTATGCATACATTGTTTTTGAACTTCGATTTCGGAGATTACTTCTCCACCATCGAGTGTCCTTGATCATCTTTTAGTCCTTGTTTTTAATAAGAGTAAAAAACTAATTAAATAAAAAAACCTCTTTTCCGATAATTATTTCAATTCCATTATTCTCTCCCAATAATTTCAATCCCTCTAATTAATTAAACCAATTATTTTACATGAATTTATGCATACATTGTTTTTGAGCTTCGATTCCGAAGATTACTTCTCCAGCATCGAGTGTCCTTGATCATCTTTTAGTCCTTTGTTTTTAATATGAGGAAAAAACTAATTAAATAAAAAACCTCTTTTCCGATAATTATTTAAATTCCATTATTTTCTATTCCTCCAATCTTCCTCTTTCCCCTCTAATTAATTAAATAAATTTTTTTATTAAAACCAATTATTTTACATTAATTAATGTATACATTGTATTTTTGCTTCGATTCCGAAGATTACTTCTCCACCATATAGTGTCGTTATTCTGTCTTTAGTCCTTGTTTTTAATAAGAGGAAAAATCTAATTAGATAAAAAAACCTCTTCGAACGAAAATTGATTTCGATTCCATTATTCCGCAATCAAGTCAGATTGGTTTTAAATCACCCCCTGCGCCGTCGTCCATCCTCTCAATTTGATCGAACTAATTATTTTGCATTAAATAATGTATACATTTTATTTTAGCTTCGATTCCGGAGATTACTTCTCCACCATCGAGTGTCCTTATTCATCTTTAGTCCTTGTTTTTAATAAGAGGAAAAATCTAATTATAAAAAAAACCTCTTTTCCGATAATTATTCCAATACCATATTGCAGGAAATCAATGCATCCAATTGATCCTGCATTTCATCCATTCATCCTCTCCTCTAATTAATTAAATTTCTAAATTTTAATATATAATAATATTGTAATAAATTATTAGTGGGTTTTAAAATTAAAATAAAACAATTCACGAATAAAAGGAAATTGAAAAAGATGCAATTCTAAACTGTTATTGACACACCCACGTGTGAATAATTAATTTAATTAAATTGGATATTTATCAAAGTAAAAAAACTCTTAGATTTATAGATATCGAGCATTTTCTATGACAGGATATGATCCGAATCCTCAGAAGTGTCATGGAAAATGCTGGATATCTATAAATCTAAGACTTGTATCAAAAAAGGAGTGCAAGTAAACGTTCAAGGAAATAAAATTTCCTAGAGATTGAGATAGGAAATAAGTTTCTAGGATTAGAGGTTTTCATTTTATGAAGGAAAAACTGCGATTTTTTGAAAAAATAGATCATTTCCTGTCATGGAAAATGCTGGATATCTATAAATATGAGTTTTAACAAAAAAGTGGTAAAAGTAAACGTTAATAAAATTTCCTAGAGATTGAGATACGAATAAAGTTTCTAGGATGAGTGGTTTTAATTTTTTGAAGGAAAAATTGCAGTTTTTCAAAACTTCAACCTTATTGCGGGACGGATTATCATTTTTCCAATTAAGATGAAACTTTATTTGAATTGTGGCAGTTAATCTAGTTTAAAAATGTATAGAGTGTTCTTTGTCGTAAACGGCCTCATGGGTAAAATGGGAAAATATCGAAAAATGTGGGTGTTTTTGGGATTTGCCGAAACAGAAAAAATAGGCCAATTTTCAATTAGCGCTTGAGCCGGAACAGTTGGTCGGAGAAAAAAAACTAAATAATTAGATTTGTAGGAAATTTTATGAACTTTTATTTTGAATAGGAAGGTTATTTACTAAAATTTAAAGGTTTTCGAGTTATAAGCAAAAAACCGCCACATAATGGAAATTTTCAACTTTTTTTGCATTTTCTACAATGTCGCGTGACGAAATTTTGGTGGGAGACCTCAGATTTGGATTCAGAGCCTCAAAAAACATATATATGCAAAAAATCAGATCTACACCAAAACTTTCTTGATAAAAACACAATTTGACTGGACTATAAATTATCATCTATATAGGAAGAAAAATATATTATATTAATTATTATCATATAGCTCACGTGTAAAATTCAAGATTGCATCTTGTTTAATTTACGATCTACAGCCCGATATTGAAATAAGAATAATAGAGTGTCGTTTTAAATTTCAAACGGAACCCATTACAATTTCAAGAAATTTATTATTCTAGATTATTTTGTAGTTTATTGGATTGTTTATTAAATTAAAAGTTCAAACTAAAAATGCCTAGATTGGATTCAGATTTATCAAATATTATCGTAGCCAATCTTGAAAAAGTTCTCACTTTTTCATTCTAAATTATGATATTTAATATGTGGAAATATGTTCAATAAATAAAAAATACTTCAAATTATTAAAATTTAATTATTTTTTAATTATACCACCTTAGTTGAAATTCTGAAATATGTCAGTTTAATATAAATAATTTCTTTCATAATATTTCTAAATAGTATTTTACTTAAGGATTGTAAGAAAACGAGTGGGACCTGTTGCCCCTTCTTTTGAAGGATAGCCACTTGTTTATTCAAATTTTACACTATTTTTGCAACTTTAAGCAATCTATCAGGTCTATTCTGTAACTTTTTTTTAGCCATCTGGTTAAGTCCAAGGCCGACATTTATTTTTCAGCTATTTAAGTTAATTAATTGTAACTATTTTTGTTATTCTGTTAGAATTTAAAAAGCTAAAATTCTTAATATTGTCGATATAAGTACAATAATTTTAAATCAGCTAGTTAATTAATATTACTTGACGGATCGAGTGTTGGTTGATAATTTTTTGACTTGATTAATAGCGATATATTAATATTATTTTTAATTTTAAATTCAACTAAAAAAATTATTTATTTATAGCCAGAATTAAATAAAATTAAAATAAAATAATTTTTTTTTGTCATTTCTACCACTACTTCTTTAATAGAAAATACCTCTAATTAATTTTATTTCACTAATTAACCATTTGTTGTGTATAAATCATTTAATTTTTTTATTTAGAAATTTATTGAACCAATTATTTTACATTAATTAATGTATACATTGTATTTGAGCTTCGACTTCGGAGATAACTTCCCCACCATCGACTGTCCTTGATGATCTTTTTAGTTTAATAAGAGGAAAAAACTAATTAAATAAAAAACCTCTTAGTCGATAATTATTTCTAATCCCCCTTTCCAATCCTCCATTTAATTAATTAATTTTTTTATAAATTTTATTAAACCATTTATTTTACATGAATTTATGCATACATTGTTTTTGAGATTCGACTCCGGAGATTACTTCTCCACCATCGAATGTCCTTGATCATCTTTTAGTCCTTGTTTTTAATAAGAGGAAAAAACTAATTAAATAAAAAAACCTCTTTTCCGATAATTATTCAAATTCCATATTGTCTATTCGTTCCTTCAATTCCCCCAGTCATCTTTAAAAACATTTAATAAAATAATTTTTTTTTTTTAATAAATTTTATTATAATTTATTTATTTCAATTCCATATATCCCTCCTCCCAATTCATCTCATTTAATTATTTTTTTTTTATAAATTTTATTAAACCAATTATTTTACATTAATTAATGTATACATTGTATTTTTTTGTTTCGATTCCGGAGATTATTTCTCCACCATCGAGTGTCCTTATTCATCTTTAGTCCTTGTTTTTAATAAGAGTAAAAATCTAATTAGATAAAAAAAACCTCTTTTCCGATAATTATTTCAATTCCATTATTCCCCAATCAAGTCGATCATTTAATTAATTTTTTTTTATAAATTTTATTAAACCAATTATTTTACATTAATTAATGTATACATTGTATTTTTGCTTCGATTCCGGAGATTACTTCTCCACCATCGACTGTCCTTGATCATATTTTTAGTCCTTGTTTTTAATAAGAGGAAAAAACTAATTAAATAAAAAAACCTCTTTTCCGATCATTATTCCTAATCCCCCGTTCCAATCCTCCATTTAATTAATTTATTATTATTAATTTAAAATATAATGTATTATTAAACCAATTATTTTACATTAATGTATACATTGTATTTGAGATTCGACTCCGGAGATTACTTCTCCACCATCGACTGTCCTTGATCATTTTTTTAGTCCTTGTTTTTAATAAGAGGAAAAAACTAATTAAATAAAAAACATGATTAATAACACTTTAAACTTAAACTGTATTTAAAAATATATTCATTTATATAGATATACTATACATTTTAGCATTTGATCGAACTTTCTAGGAGCATTTTTGAATTTTATTACACCGGAATCTAGACACAATACAATTATTTTAACGTTTAGGTCATTTCCAAAGACAATGTTCCTAAAATCAAAGCAAAATCTGCTTTTTTTTAATTTTAAATTCTAGAATTGATGAAAAATTATACTCTCATTGGAATACGTCTTAATTTAAAATTTCAAGAAATTTAGCTAGTTAAAAATGGATTAAAATTTGAATTGTAAATTCTGCCCAGACGAATAAGCAGAGATACTATATATAAAATAGAATTGAAGCGTATAGAAAATACCTCATTTCCAAATTATGAATAATCGATGGTGGTGAAGTTATCTCCGAAGTCGAAGCTCATATACAATGTATATATTAATTAATGTAAAATAATTGGTTTAATAATATTAAATGTTTTTTTTTTAAAGGGCCGTCCATAAATTACGTCACATGTATATCAAGATTTTAGACCCCACACCTCCTCCCCATATGAAACATTCTGGCACATTTTCATTGAGCCCCCTTTATTGTGACGTCACAGTATTCTTTTTATTATTTATTTGAAAAAAAATAAGTGTTTTTGCTAAAAATTGCTAGCTTACAATTTCCAAATTATGAATAATCGATCTGTTTAAAAAAAAAAAACTTTTTTTTATAAATTAAATTCATAAATAATATTAGGAATTATCCACTTGAATAGGATTTCCCATAATTCAATTGTATAGTAGAAATCAAAGATAAATAAATCAGTTAATTAAATTTAAAACAACCCCGGAGGGTGAGATTAGCTTATATTGAAATTGAAAGGTTTATTTCAAATATTTAATTATTTATCAGCCATACAATTCGGAAAAAAATTGAGCCTGACTTTGCGAGAGTGAATATCAACACAAAGTACTAGCCTAGGATCATAATAAAAATTTGTAAAGTCTAATCCTTGAAAACATAATAAAAAAACATATTATAATAAAATCTAGTTATATTCTTGACGAGCTTGAAAAGTTCACATTTTATTAGATACGCCCGGAAGGCAAACGAAGGAAAAGCCTCCACTAGAGCCCATTTTAATGCAAGAACGAAAACTCGTAGTTTGGATTTTTTACTTTATCCAATGCAAAGCATGGGTAAAGTATTGTAATCGCTCTCGGGGCAAGCGTGGCTTCAAAGGATCCTCGGGTAAAGACTACGGAACCCATGGACTCAATTAAAGTCACAAATTGTAGTATTCAATTAGGTTGAATTTTAGCACGTGACGGTTTTGCCAAAAATTACAAGGGGTCTCGTCGAGAGGCTAAAAAGTGCGATTTTTTCATTTAGTGCGTTCGGATGGATGGATGGATGTATGTATGTATGGATGGATGGATGTTATCGTTTTTTTGGCCCACTCAAGTTTGAGTTGTTTGCCATAAAAGAATTTAGTCTTTTTGATTTTAAGTCGATTCTTCCACGTTTTCAATAGAGGTTGCCATTAATGGTCAAAACATCAAAAATGGAATGCAATAAGGTTATTCCTCTAGTATTAGATAAGAATCGATCGTTATTTTTGATTTTTAAGTCGATTCCTCCATGTCTTCAGCAATGGTTACCAATAATAATCGAAACGTCAAAAACCTAATGTAGAATTGTTATTCCTCAAGTATTAGATGAGAATCGATGGCTATTTTTGATTTTAAGTCGATTCCTCTATGTCTTCAGCAATGGTTACAATAATAACCGAAATGTCAAAAATCCAATGTGGAATGGTTATTCCTCGACTCTTAAATGAGAATTATTTTTGAATTCAATATGAACTACAAATTGCAATTGATATCTGATTAATAATAAAGGAACAAACATATTAATATTTCAAATGAATTTGGATAAAGTTTAGCAACGATCCGTTGCAGTTTATTAATACTGAGAACTCTCTACCCATTGGGCTCTCTAGCTTCACAATTTGCGGTTAAAAAAAATGCAAAATTTTAGTGTTCCATATATGATCCCATATTCCCTACTATAGATGAATTAATCGATAATCTAGGAAAAGCAAAAGTCTTTAGTAGAATCGATTTAGTAAAAGGATATTGTCAAATAGCCCTTAAAGAAGACAGTATAAACCCTTGACGGCATTTTCATGGAATAAAAAATTATACCAATTCAAAAAAATGCCATTTGGTTTAGGTACGGCCCCTCAAAAACGAATCAATGAAACCTCACCTTCTCTTTTTAAATCTTATCATATTATATCGTATTGTATATTAAAAGAGCAATTCTTGTATATATATATAAGTATGAAATATATACAGGTCGGGCATAAAGATCTCCCACATTTTGAAGAGGTATAAAAATGAAAAAATTTAACTAGAAAAAAACTGAATATATTTTTGAAAAGAACATAATATAAAATTTATTCCAGAACTTAAGTGACTTGATTTAAATTTTTAGTTAAATTGAAGTGTTGTTTTTGTCACAAATATATCATCAATCAATTTTAGAACTACTGCTAGGATGGTCAACCAGTGGTGACCGAAACTGTATAGTTATCAATTAAATAATTCAAATAGTTATTGAAATTATTGTTTTATTATATTTATTACAAAAACAACCCTTCAATTTAACTAAAAATATAAAATTTATTTTTTAATGTGTTTTAAACATTATCAGACAAAAAAAAAGGGGGGGGGGGCAAAATGAAAATTTTACCCCTTTTGACCAATTTTGTATACATATTCTGTGGGCCACAAAAAGACTAGAAATGCAAAAACTAACCACCCAAAATGGGGGGGGGGTGAGGTCAAAAATGAAAATTCTAGCCCTTTTGACCAAATTCAACCAAATTTTGTATACATATTCTGTGGAGACCCAGAAGGCTAGAAATGCAAAAACTAACCATATTTTGTATACATAGTTTGGTCAGAAAGGGCTAGAATTTTCATTTTCGACCCTCCTCCCCATTTTGGGTGGTTAGTTTTTACATTTCTAGCCTTCTGGGGTCCACAGAATATGTATACAAAATTTGGTTGAGTTTGGTCGTAAGGGCTAGAATTTTCATTTTTGAACCCCCCCCCCTCTTTTTTCGTCTGATATAATGTTTAAAACACATTTTAAAAAAATACATTTTATGTTCTTTTCAAAAATATATTCAGTTTTTCTAGTTAAATTTTTTCATTTTTTATACCTCTTCAAAATGTGGATAGATCTTTATGCCCCACCCTGTATATACAATCGGTTTCTCGAAAACGGCTCTAACGATTTCGCTGAAATTCATGGGTTAGGGGACTTTTTGAAGTGACAATTCAATCTGTCACTTTAATTTGATGGGTTTTTTTGTTAATTCAAATAATTATTCACATGTGGTTGTATAAAAAAAAAATTATAGGTAAATAGTTTTTTATTAAATTTCTTTTTTTTTAAACTAAAGATTTGAGCATCTGTTTTTTGAAAATATTTGGAATGTTTTTCAAAAAATCAGCTTGGGTTAAAAACCAATCTATATATATAAAATTAAGGTTTTGTCTGTACATTGGTCCAAATCAAGCCAAATTTTAGTTGCATACGTTTCAAGCAAAGTTATGAACGAAAACACCCTCAACAAAATTCCTGTCCGTCTCTTTATTTATCTGTCTGTTTCAGTGGTTTCCGCGAAAAGTTGCTCACGATTCACGTAAAAACGGCTGAAGGGATTATTATGAAATTTCATATTTGCATCAGATGTCTTCTAACTTACGTTTATTGCTATATAACGTTTTGATATTTTGACCTCAAAAGGGGGTTTAGGGGCGCACTAATGGAAATTATCAAATAACTCCTAAACTATTAACCCTAAGGCAAATTTTATTATGATCATAGTTGTAGAGGATGTGATTTCTGACAACTTTTGTATCAAAAAAAAATTCCACCCCAAAAAACACCCAAAAAGAGGGAGGATGAAAAAATGTAAATTCTTGCTTTTAGAGCAAACTCAACCAAATTTTGTATACATAGGGCCGGTTGCATGTCGCAAAGTAAATGCTTTTTACCACTAACCAAGGTAGATGGTAAATGGATGGCCAATCAGATGACAGGAACTTTCAGTGCCTGTCATCTGATTGACCATCCCAGGCCCTCCATTTACCATCTACCTTGGTTAGTGGTAAAAAGCATTTACTTTGCGACATGCAACCGGCCCATAATCTGTGGGCTTCTAGAGAGATAGAAATGCAATAACTAACCACCCAAAACGGGGGGAGGGTCAAAAAATGAAAATTTTTGCTCTTGGACCAAACTCAACCAAATTTTGAATACATAATCTGCGGGTCCATGTTTCGGGGGTGGAGGTGCTGGGTGGGTTCCGAGTGGTGGTGGTCCAGGGGGCGCGTTGGGTGTATAGTGTGAGGGTGGGGTTCGGGGGCGTAGGCCCCTGGCTAGCAAGAGGGCCGCCAAAGTTTTGGTCTTTCTGGTATTTATTTAATAATATCTGATAATTCGATTTTGGATTGGGATTAAATAGAGTAAGCGAAAATCATATGGTATGCAAATATCTTTTTTTAGATTATATCTCTATACATACTCTGATATCAGCGTTCCATTTGATCCCATATTCAGAGCTCCATTCTTCGGCAAACATAAATATTTTGTTAGTGTATTATAATTCCATTATTACGTAGTATGACATCATCATTAGTTAGAAAGCCAATGAACTAATTTAGAATGACCTCTTAAATGTTTGTCCTTTTTTTTTTTTGTTTTTATTCAAGAAAAGTAAGTAGTATAGTAATCATGCTTAAACCTGAGGCCAGGCTGTCTCGCAAGGTCCTGGTCAAAATCAATCAACCTGATCTCAAGCCGGTGGGAGGGCCTCCTGCTCCTTTTCCTCTTCTTGAATACTGTGCGAAATCCATTCCACGATGACGTCAACTGACAAAACTTTAAACAAATATGGCCTATTAATTTCAATCCAACATCAACAAATAAACTCTCTGTATATATTATACTTATACATACAAACAAGCAAGCAAATATATAAATCTGTCCTTCGTTTAAACTTTAATTCCAATTCAAGTTTAATAAATATTAAGCAATTAAATGCATAATAATAATAATAATAAAAACGGACATTAATAGGCCATCTTTGTTTAAAAGTATGGATAACATTGGCTGACGTCATCATTAAGTATTCAGATAATTTTTATTAACTGATATTGGAGTGTATTTCAAAGTTTTCGATAAAATTTGATGCTAATAATTAGGACCAGGATCTATATGCACAATAAACGTCTAAAATATGTAAATTCAAACATGGAATATGCAAAATCAAAATATTAGATATGTTATTAATATTATTTATTTATTTTATTATTCTTAGTATACGCTACTTTTCATCCAACAAACTTAAATTAAGGTAGTACAAACATTAATTTATTCTTAGAACATGGAACACCGAGCGATGCTCGGTAATTTTTTGCTTCAGTTAAAATCGATATATTAATATTATTTTTAATTTAAAATTCAGGTGAAAAGATCGAAATGGAATCTATTCGCGACAAAAGTGAAACATTTTCCAAATTATCCCATATTTCTTTAAAAACCCAGAAAATATTTGTTTTTGAATGATTTTCTTTTGACATTTTAAACCGTTGTTTTGATAAAAGCATAGGCAAAAATAAACAGGTGTCTTAAATGATTTATTTATTTTAAAACCCACTAATAGGAGGGGATTAAAAACAATAACCCTTCTGACACATAATTACAAATAATTCATTTCCTCTCGGATCTGAATAGAAGATGATGATTTTTTTAGACATTAAACAGTAGGGAGCTCGTTATTTTGGATATTTTCGAATATTTACGCTGACAGGGGCTCATATGGTTAGAAATAAATTTAAAAAAATATTCCCCAAGTTTCAAGTCTCTCTCTTAATTTTAACCTAGTGCTACACAGCGATTAAGTTTCCCATCTAAATAACATGGAATTTTTGGCATTGAACAATCAATTTTTTATTCCGGCCAAAGTAATGGTTCAAAAAATTTGAAACTCTGTAGACTTTATATTTATAATCGAGGGTGAACCGCTACCTAATATGCTGTACACCTACTTCCACTTGTACTTCCAAATATTTCCAAATACTTCCAAATACTTCCAAATATTTCCAAGCAATTCCAAATATTTCCAAGTACTTCCAAATATTTTCAAGTGCTTCCAAATGTTTCCAAGTACTTTCAAATATTTCCAAGTACTTCCAAATATTTCCAAGTACTTCCCGATTTTTCCGAGTACTTTCAAATATTTCCAAGCACTTTCGAATATTTCCAAGTACTTCCAAATATTCTCAAATACTTCCAAATATTTCCAAATGATTCGAGCACCTACAGATTTTTCCAAGTACTTCAAAATGTTTCCAAGAACTTTCAAATGTTTCCTGGTACTTCCAAAAGCTCCTAGCTACTTTCAAATATTTCCAAGCCCTCCGAATATTTCCAAGTACTTCCAAATGTTCCCAAGTATTTCCAAATGTTTCCAGGTACTTCCAAATATTTCCAAATACTTTCAAAATGCTTCCAAAGAAGTGTACACCTACTTCCAATCGCGGATCACCCCTCGTTTATAATAGTAGCTTTCCCTGAGAACAGATTTTTAGCTATTATAATTTTGTAGTCTATAACTTACTTATACTAAGATATAGGAGTATTTTATCTAGATGTAACTCCAAAATTATAATAGCTCAAAATTTGTAAAAATTCTGAGTGATAGCTACTATTATAAAGGATAAACTCTACAGAGTTTCAAATTTTTTGAACCATTACTTTGGCTTGAATAAAAAGATTGATCTTTCAATGCCAAAAACCCCATATTATTTAGATGGGAAACTTGAAACTTGTGAGATATTTTATTTTATTTATTTCTAACCATATCAGCTGTAAATATTCGAAAATATCTAAAATAAGGAACACCCTATTAAACAGAATGCCTAAATCCGGCCCTGCAGGGTGCATACAGTAAGTTGATTTTTTTCTTAATTTAATTATTTTTTAATTGGATTAGGAAACATTCTAAAAAAAAAAATGGTTTATTCATTTGAATGATGAAATAAATGATGGTGGAGAAAAAAAAATAAGGAAAACTATAAGAAAGAAAATTACTGAGTACTCGGTAGTAGTAGTAGTAGTATAAATGGTGCTCTGTATATATATAAATGAGAGAATGTAATGTGTATGAGCAGTGTTGCGTGACTTGGATGTAATTGTGTGTGTGTGAGGTTCCTGGTAGACTGGCTGGCACCTCAGGAGAGTTGCAAGGTTAAATAGCCAGTCCCGGACTTGCAGAAGAGTCCTCCGTCCTTTATTAGCAGACAGCGTGGTTTACAAATGCCATGCCAACCTACTGGCAGGCAACCTGATCCATCACAAGAAAACTACATTTTTAGATGATTTTTTATAAAAATAAAAAAAAAACGACTTTAATAATGTAGATTAAAAAGAAGTACCTGGAGCCACCGAGTGATCCACGGTAACCCCTGACCCCCCCCCCCCCCCCGAAACCACACACCTCGCCCCTACTCCACCCCACCCCACCACAACTGCGCCTCCCACCCCCCAGATCCCCCACAACTGCACCCCACCTCCTGCACCTCCCACATCCACCCCACCCCGCATTTCTAGCTTTCTCAGTGATCTACATATTATGTGTATATTTGTTTACTCGTACACCAATTTGCCCACATTCGTTCATATTGATAAACATTATAAAAAAATAAATAGGAAAAAAATAATAAAAAAAAATAATCGTATAGGATCTGAAATAAAAACATAAAATTAAATAAGATTTGTTTCCAAGTTATATAAAAAAAAGCCACTTGAACCACTTTATTTGCAAACACACCTGTTTTGTTATGATTTAGACACCTGTTAATTAAAAACAAACAAACAATTTATTGAACCAATTATTCTACATGAATTAATGTATACATTGTATTTGAGCTTCGACTCCGGAGATTACTTCTCCACCATCGACTGTACTTGATCATCTTTTTACTCCTTTGTTTTTAATAAGAGGAAAAAACTAATTAATAAAAAAACCTCTTTTCCGATAATTATTCCAATTCCATATTATATCATCTTGTCTGCCCAATATCAACAATTTTTTTTTTTTTTATAAATTTTATTAAACCAATTATTTTACATTAATTAATGTATACATTGTATTTTTTTTCTTCGATTCCGGAGATTACTTCTCCACCATCGAGTGTCCTTATTCATCTTTAGTCCTTGTTTTTAATAAGAGGAAAAATCTAATTAGATAAAAAAACCTCTTTTCCGATAATTATTTCAATTCCATTATTCCCCAATCAAGTCGATTGGTTAACCTCCCTCCATCCTCCCTTCACAAACAAAAAATTCCTAATTTTAATATAATATATTAATATTTGCTATAATCTATTAGTGGGTTTTAAAATTAAAAAACCAATTAAAAATTAAAACATAATTGAAAAAAATGTAAACAAACTTTTTTATTGAGATTTTCATCTGTCAATAATTACATTAATTAATAAAATATCAATTAAGATTAAATTTGCCGAGGTCCAGACCTAGCCAGATCGCTTTCTTATCCTCAAAACTTGTTAATAGAATTTGTTTCATCAAAATCGGTAAAGCCGTTTTCAAAATAGAACAATGATACAAATATATATATACATATATAAACAATTTTCGCTCCTTTAATAAGAGTAGATAATAAATTTTTTAACTTACCTTAAATACAGAGTGTCCCGTATCACAACGATAAACCGTGAACAGGAGAATAATCCAGTCAAAATAGACAGGAAAAAGTCCAAACATAGCCAAAATTTCCACAGAGCTAAAAATGTGCAGACCTTTGAATAATCATTTTAAATGAAATGTGAAATGTCCCCATCGATCCGACATATGCAAAAAAATTTATTTAGGGCCAAATGTCATGAAAATCAGTTTTTCGCGAATATCTCTTAAACGGTTAGTTATATTGTAAAAATAGTTGTTATCAAATTTATAGAGAATGCGATTTTCTATAAAAAAGGTCCTTATACTTTTTCTACTACCAATTATCGTTCGAATGTTATGCCAAATTAGAAAACTTCAAACTTGAAATTCTCACGAATATGCAATATTTTCCACACCACCTTGGAGGTAGAGTATTTGGCATATTTTTTTTACGTCGAAAACACTTATTTAATTTAACATTTTGAAAGGGGTGGTCACTGTTCACAACCAGTAGTTGAAGTTTTGAAAAAGTGGAATTTTTTGCAAAAAATTGCAGTTTTTCTTTCATAAAATAAAATCCACTCAATAGTTTTTAAGGAATTTGGTGTTGGTACTTGGTGAAACATTTTTTAAAATTATTGGATAAAAATACTTGGTAGGTTTCACATTAATGTGAAACCTACCAAGTATTTTTATCCAATAATTTTAAAATCCACTCATCCTAGAAAGTTGATTCCTATCTCATTCTCTATGAAACTTTATTACCTTGAACATTTATTTGGACCACTTTTTTGATTAAACTCTCAGATTTATAGATATCTAGCATTTTTCATGACAGGACTTGATCCAAATCCTCAAAAGTGTCATAGAAAATGCTGGACATCTATATATCTGATAGTTTTATCAAAAAAGTGATCCAATTAAACGTTCAAAACAATAGAATTTCCTAGAGAATGAGATAGGAATCAAGTTTCTAGGATGAGTGGTTTTCATTTTATGAAAGAAAAGCTGGGATTTTTTGAAAAAAAAAATGATCATTTTATGTCATGTATAAATGCTGGATATCTATAAATTTAAGAGTTTTAATAAAAAGTGTTCCAACTAAACGTTCAAGTCAACAGATATTACTAGAGAAGGAGACAGGAATCAAGTTTCTAGGATGAGTGGTTTTCATTTTATGAAAGAAAAACTGCAATTTTCTTCAAAAAATTCCACTTTTTCAAAACTTCAACCACATTGCGGCACTGGTTGGGAACAGTGACCCCCCCCCCTCCCACACAAATATTCTCCCTCATCCTCCACCCCCTTTCAAAATGTTAAATTGAATAAATGTTTTCCACGTAAAAAAAATAATGTGCATAATACTCTACCGCCAAGGTGGCGTGGATAATAGTGCATATTCGTGAAAATTCTAAGTTTCCTTTTTTCTAATTTGCCATAACATGCGAACGATAATTTGTAGCAGAAAAAGTATAGAGACCTTTTTTGTCGAAAATCGCATGCTCTATAAATTTGATAATAACTATTTTTACTATATATCTGATTGTTTAAGAGATATTCGCAAAAAACTGATTTTCATGACTTTTGACCTTGAATAAAATTTTTAGCACATGTCGGATCAATGGGGACTTTTCACATTTCATTTAAAATGACTATTCAAAGGTTTGTGCAAATTTTTACCTTTGTGAGAATTTTAGCTATGTTGAATGTCTATTTTGACTAGACTAATAGGTTTAGTTCCAGAACCTAAATTTTGTTTAATTAAAGTCTCATAATTTTCGAGCTATAGAAGGCATTTTTTTTGAAAATGTTGAAAATATATTTAAAAATGTAAAAATATTAATGTTAATTGAATAAAATTTCGATCATATATAAAACGAGCTTTTCGTGCGTGCCTTCGGCACGCCCTCAAGCTCGGCCCTCCGAGGCTGGTGCCCTGGCGGGCAGCGTCTCGGTCCAAAAATTTTATTTCTCTTAAAAAACCACACTCCAAATGTATACCCGTAAACTACCGAAAATACATCGTCTCTTAAAAGTTTCGCCTCTTTAATTTTTGAGTGACGAGGGGGGAGGAGAAATAATTATCAATATATTTAATGTTTCTTAATTTAAAATGAATTGGAGTCTTTCATTTCAAAATTTGAGTCCAAATTATAATTATATTTCAAATTAATTTGCCTGGTTAATGAAAATCGATTGGAGCCATCAGTTTAAAATCCGAGCTGACAATTATATTTCAAATTTGCCTCGTTAATTAATATATATTTAATGTTTCTTAATTTAAAATCTATTGGTGTTTTTTCATTTTCATTCGAGTTCAAATGAATACAATATTATCTCGACACAAAGTCTAAATCAAAAATATCTAGTTTTAGTAACAGAAATCAAGATATAGAATATAGAATATTAATGTTGCATTGGTGTAATGGCTAGAGCTGGTGCCCTTAGCTCAAGAGTTCGTCGGTTCGATTCTAGGCAAGAGGGTAATTTTTTTAAAGAAAATTCTCTCAGCGTTGTTACAAATTAATCTAGGCTCTTATATATAAAATTAATCATTATTCTAAATTCCGCTCGTTATTTAAAATTTTGAAATTCCTGGAACACAAAAAATATGAAACACTAAAAAAATAATATTATCTACAATTATAAAATAGATGATTTTACATAAACACATTTAATGATAAGTTTTGTAAAACAACTTTTAAATGTTTTGATACAATCAACATTAATATTAATAAATCTGTTTAATTCATTTGTAACGTATATTATTTGGGTTGTAATGTGTGTGCAATTGTCCAACTAAATTCTAAAGAATGCCTTTGATTTAATAAATACTACCAGTTGTGTTGTTATTTGTTTTGACAATCCGTTTTCCGTTGATGGCCTGGACAATGCAAGTCCCTGAAGATGGATTAAGTAAGGCCAGTGGAGTCCAGGCTTTCTTCCTGCCGGGGGACAACGCCTTTTAATTCCCGCCATTTATCATCCCCCCTCTCCTTTTATCTCGGTCCATTTGCTTTATCTCCCTCTATGACATTATGGTCAACTCATTCTCGGACCATTTCCCAGTCATTCAAAATCGATTATGGACATTAAATATAAATCTTATCTATACTATTATATGAGCAATTCTTGTATCCCACCAAAAAAATACTTCTGTGAAAAAACAGGCCAAGTTCGAAAAAAAAGTAGTGAAATCTACACTGAAAAAAAGATATATTTATAGTTAAGAAATTATATTTGATATGAATAGATGTTGAAGTTAATTATGGCGAATCGATCTCTGTTCAATAAAATAAATGATATACGTATTTGAAGTATTCTCATATTTTTGGAGCAACTCTAGACAAGGGCGGATCCAGGAATTTTTTATGGGGCCGATGTATAAAAGATCTACTTTTTATCTCGAAAGTGTGTCGCGATCGGATTGTCCAAGCGGGGGGGGGGGGGGGGGGGGGCGGTCAGAGACACCCCCACACACATAGAACTTTATTTTCAATTTTAAAATTTAAAAAAAAAAAAAAATTGTTTTTTTTACAAATTTCATATCTCATATTTTAAGTTCATTAAAATAAAAAAAAAAAATTTGTTTTATAAATTCCCTGTCGATTTGGCCACCGTATTTTGGCCTCTGCGTGCGACGCACGTGTTGCACTCCCACCAGGCACGGGCCTGTATGGGGGGCGATCTCCCCCTCCGCCCCCCCTGGATCCGCCCTTGACTCTAGATATATTAATAGTTAAGATGCCGCTATTAGAACCTAACACCAATAAGTAAATTAGTGAAACTGTTATTATTTGAGTAAAAATAGTGGAATAGTTAAATTTAATATTTGGGTATTAAATGGAATAATACGTAATTACAATATAAACTTGAATATTTTTTATTTATAAAAAATATATGTATTTCTGACTAGAAATTGAGTATATTTAAATATTCATTTGATGTAGAAGCTATATTCAAAATCAAATTAATTAAATAAATATTTATTTTAATTATTCATTTGGTTGAATTAATTAGATAAAAATTTGGTAATCTTATTTTAATATATATTAATATTTCTTATAATCTTATAGTAGGTTTTAAAATTAAAAAAAAAAACAATTAATAATGTAAACTAAATTTTTCTTAATTTTTTTAAAAATATCTTAATTATTAATAAATTACTATTTGCAGAAAATCTAAGTCGTTTTATGATAAAAAAAAAAAACATTCGTTTAGATATAATAAGAGGTTTCACTAGAAATAAACAAGACAATCATTTGTTATTACGAGATATCTAATAGAATAAAATAGATCACTCAAGTATATAATATATTTGGATTAAATACCTAAAAATTTGATCATATTTGGAATGATTTCGATATATCTTGATTATTAATAAAATATTTCTCATTAAAAATGTTCAACTCTATCAACATATTTATTATGAATAAACTGTTTTTTCGGTGTATGATGCAGGCATTAATGCATAATTAAATCGAGAAAATAGTACTTTAAGTTACAATGCATTATTTCTAAATTAAATGACAATCTAAATTTGTGGATTATAAATTTTTAAATTAAATTATTTTGATGAAACTTAGATGTTCACGAATTAATTTAATTAATTTGCCATTGCGTACGTTATTCACTCGACCAGCCCGACCCCAAATTTATATATTTTAAAACCCACAATAGCTTATTAAAAATTATTATATTTTAAAATTAATTAAGAAATTGAATTTATTTGGGAATTGGTCGGAGAATGAAGAATAATGGAATTGAAATAATTATCGAAAAATAAGTTTTTTTATTTAATTAGTTTTTTCCTCTTATTAAAAACAAGGACTAAAAGATGATCAAGGACAGTCGATGGTGGAGAAGTAATCTCCGGAGTCGAAGCTCAAAATACAATATATACATTAATTCATGTAAAATAATTGGTTTAATAAAATTTAATAAAAAAAAAAAAAAAAAAAAAAAAATTGAATTTATTTTAATTAAATTATTAAAATAAATTTTCAAAATTTTTGTTATTTTGTGTACTTTTCAGGGGAAAAAATATGGAAAAATTATTAAAAGTGTTGTTACACTGGATTTTTTTGGTTTAAATAATTTTTGTGAAACTAAGAATACGTGGGGGAAAAAAAAAAAAAACGTTTTCTTGAACGGTTTGTGGAAAAAATTTGAAAATTCACGCAGAAAAATAAAAAAACGAAGGATAGTAGAATTTTTTTACATTAAAGAAGATTCAAAGTTGGCTGATCAAATTTTCTTTTTTAAACAAACATCCTGGAAAAATATTTTTTTTTTCTCCAAAAGTATAATACTTTCGGTTTTGTTTTGAATTCTAGTCAATAGCAGGGTTATTCAGGATTGCGTAACAAAAATTAGAATAATAAAATATGTAAATTTGTATCCACAGCATCTCATTATTATTTAGTGAGGTGAACTTTTCGAATAACAACATTTTTTTTGTGAATTGTTAAAAACTCATAACCTTAAAACCTTTTTAATATTCATTTTTACAGATCACTCGAAAAATCTAAAATACACTAAGTAATTTAAAAATTAAAAAAATATTGAGCGATAGCTATATAAATTCATATTTTATTGTATTGAAATTTTTAGAATATTTATAACTTTCAACGTAGGCAATAATAATAAACATTACTAGACAAAAAAATCAATTTTCTATCTTTTTGAAATTTTTTTGAAAATCTTGAGTGACCTCATAAAATTTTTTAATCGAGCTGATTTTTGGTGAGCATTTTAAAAACATATTAAATTAACCTATTTTCACGCGAGATCAAAAATATACGTTATTTTGGGGCTACTCTAATATAATTATTTTATCTAGACCAGTGATTCTCAACCTTTCTTTTCGTTACGGCACACTTTGAATAATTTAAAAATTTGACGGCACACTAACAATAAAATAAATTAATAGAATTTTATTTGGGTTATTGATTGATGTACCTATAAAATTATCATATAGGACATTCTACATCATTACTAGCTCTTCAGTTCAAATGATAAAATAAATATTTGGATTAAATGTAGTTTCAATTGATCAAGAAATGTAAAAAAAAAAAAATTCAATTCTGGAGGGACCACTGACTAGCAGTGGCGGCACACTTCAAGAATCTCGCACCACACTAAATTTCCGCGCCAAAGTGGTTGAGAATCACTGATCTAGACAGTGGCGTAGCCAGACAATTTTCATGGGGGTGGGGGGGTCAATCCACAAAGTAATATATTTAGTGGGATTTTTTTATTATTAAAACAAATAGGTACTTCAAGAAATTAAAAAAAAATCTTGGATAAGCATATGAAATATATTTAATTACTGTTAGTTTGCCATAAGAAACGGTTTGTCGTTGCCGTTACTCATCCCAAGAGTCCTGCTTTTGGGAGGGCGGGGGGCTCTGAGCCCCCTCCCTCTGTTTACGCCCCTGTATCTATATATATGTTGCAGTAAAAACCGATTATTAGTAAGAACGGGTTCTTACTAATTAAAACGCGTTTCGCTGAATATTTATTTTTCAAAAAAATTTTAAACCGAAAATAAACACCCCAAAATAGTAGCGGACGGTCAAAAATGAAGATTCTAGAAATTTGGACCAAACTCAACCAACATCAGTAAATTCTAGTTGCCACAAAGCTAGTCAGTGAAAGGCGTTTTAACTAGTAAGAGACCGTTTTTACTAAAAACGGGTTTTTACTGCAACATATATAATTATATTTTATAAGCGAAATACCACTCACTGATGGACTCAATCAGGTCCGTGCCTGGCGGGTGTTCATTGCGTGCGCCGCACGCAGGCGGCCAAATCGCCAGGGAATTCATAACAATTTTTTTTTTTTTAATGAGATTAAAATATGAAATTTGTAAAAAAAAGGTCTCTAAAAATCTGGAATTGTCAAAAAGACAGAGAGTCCCTACTGTATTTGCATCGCCGCTCCAGATATTTTTTTGTGGGGTTACTTGAAAGGCAGAGTATACACGTATCGTTCTCGAGATTTAGAGCAATTAAAACAACCGATTACTGACGAAATTTCAAAGATTTCACCGGAGCTTCTGAAAAATGTGATCATGAATTGATTGTCTAGACTAGAGTGAATTCATGTATAGCGGCAGACGGCTAGCATTTATCTAATATTGTATTTCATTCTTAAATTTCCATGAATTCTTTACATTTTAAATTTTGTTTCATTATTTTTGACTGATTACATAAAGAGTTATTCAATTTTGAAATCGTCAAAAAGATATGGGTGACCCGCTATATGATGTTATCTTGGAGGCGGCCTTATACACACTTGCGTACTTTTTTCGATTTTTCCCCATTTAGACCATGAAGGTGCAGATTTTCGACAAAGACGACTCTATACATTTTTAAACTATATTAAATTTGCTACAATTTAAACAAAGTTTCATCTTAATTGGATAATGGTAACCCGTGCCGCAATGAGGTTGAAGTTTGCAGTTTTTTTGCACAAAATCGCAGTTTTTCCTTCATAAAATGAAAACCACTCATCCTAGAAACTTGATTTTTGTCTCATTCTCTAGTAAATTTTGTTGACTTGAACGTTTACATGGACCACTTTTTTGATAAAACTCTTATATTTATAGATATTCAGATTTAGTAAGCCGTTTTAGAGTTTTCATGAAAAACTGAGAAAACTCCGAAATTGGAGGAGGCCTTATACACACTTGCACGCAGGCGCCCTTATACCCAGGCACGGGCCTGGACTCAACACTATATCTCCGAAACTACTAGACCTACTGACTTGAAATATTGAATAGAGGTTCTTATATGTCAGCTAAGAACTAATTTTATGAAAACCCACCTCTTAGGGGGTGAAATGGGGGTTGAATTAAATAAAGATCTGTGATTGGCTGATTCTAGAGCCGCTTTTTTGGAAATGTTCAAAGTGCTCCATCTCCTCGAGTCTTAAAGTTTTAGCATTCAAATTTCACTCAGCTTAGAAAACAGGAAGTTGCTATTGAAGACATATGTATGGAGCATAGCCGCGCACGGGTGGGAAACTCCGGACAATTAGGAAAAGCGGAGAGAAAGAGATTAGAGAGGCTTTCGGAAATGTGGTGCTACAGAAGAATGATGAATATCAAATGGATGGATAAAATTACAAATGAAGAAGTTCTTGGAGAATCGGAGAAAGAAGAACCTTGTGGAAGAGTCTGAAGAAGAGAAGAGGTCAGATGATGGGGCACACACTGAGACACGGGGGACTGTTTAGGGATATCTTGGAGGGGGAGGTGGGAAAGAAAGGGGAAGGGGAAGACCCAGATTAGAATATTTCAACCAAATAATTGGGGATATGGGATGCCAGACATTTAGAGAGGTCAAACAGCTGGCGGGGACAGAGTCGAGTGGAGACGGATTGTTGCATCAAACCAGTCTTAGGACTGTATACTCAATGATGATGATTCAAATTTGGTACATAGGTCTAGTAGTTTTGGAGATATCGTGTTGAGTCAGTCAGTGACTAATATTCCGAGAATCTACCTTCAGCTTTCATCTCAATAAGGAGTCACAATTTCAAAAAAAGTGATGTTTCACCTTTAATCCCTCATTATGTAAAAGGTCAATAGACATTTTTGTGTAGACTGGACTGAAATGACAAAAAAAGGTCGACATCGCCCTTTTACTTCCGGAATTAGCGCTTAAATCCAAGAATCCGCACATAATTATTTCCTAAACGATGGCAATACTTCTTTCTTTGTGTTATTTTATTGGCAAAGCTATTTTTAACCCTCTAATTGTAAATAGAAGAAACAAAAAAACCTGGGTTCCATAGCAACAGGGGGGTGGAAGGTAATTTATAATTGTGAACCACTGATGCAAACCAGCCAGCCAGTCAGCCATCTAGTTATTTCTAATCCTCAGGGGAGGACAACACATAATTATTATCTCTTTAGTACAACTGGACTGTAAACAAATACTGATAATACTAATACTACTCCCATTAAAGATATTTCCGATATTTGAACTCAATTGCATGGCTCAATTTATTCTTACACCTTACAATCTTAAATAAGACTCTGGCAATTAATTTAAATTTATGTAAAAAGATCAATTTTTATTTGCGTAGCTAGAATCTATATCTATACTTAATAATAATCGGCTTGCGCGACGACGCCGAGGTGATTTTTTAAATTTTAAAACCCACTAATAGTTAATAAATAAAATTTATTAAAAATAATAAATTTAAATTATTAATTTAATGGAGGGAATTGTAAAATTGTTTGGATATGGAATTGGAATAATTATCGGAAAAGAGGTTTTTTTCTTTAATTAGTTTTTTCCTCTTATTAAAAACAAGGACTAAAAGATGATCAAGGACACTCGATGGTGGAGAAGTAATCTCCGGAATCGAAGCTCAAAAACAATGTATGCATAAATTCATGTAAAATAATTGGTTTAATTATTAATTTAACCCTTATAAACCACATGCTAAAATTATAGCCAGACGCTTGGGTGTCGGTATATATACTGAAAAAACGATATATTTATAGTTAAGATTAATTATATTTGATATGAATAAATGGTGAAGTTAATTATGGCGAAATCGATCTCTGTTCAATATGAATAAATGATATACGTATTTTAAGTATTCTCATATTTTTAGAGCAACTCTAGATATATTAATAGTTAAAATGCCGCTATTTGAACCAAGTCACCAATAAGTAAATTATGGAAATATTGTTATTTGAGTAAAATAGTGGAATAGTTAAATTTAATAGTTGGCTATTTAAATGAAATAATATATAATTAAGACAAGAAATGATATAAACTTGAATATTTTTTATTTATAATAAATAATATTCAAGCTTATATCATTTATATTCATTTGATGTAGAATCTATTTTCAAATGAATTATATAAATATTTAATTTAAAATTTAATTATTCATTTTATTGAACTAATAATTAATTTTCCATATTTATAAGAAATAAGGTAATTTAATATATATTAATATTTCTTATAATCTTATAGTGGGTTTTAAAATTATTAAAAAAACATTTAATAATGTAAAACAAAATTGTTGATAATTTTTTTTAAATATCTTAATTATTAAGATATCACCATTTTCAGAAAATATAAGTCGTTTTATGATAAAAAACTTCGTTTAGATATAATAGAAGTTTTACTGAAGTAAAACAAGACATTCATTAGATAACAGGTGATATCTAGCCCTAACCGGGTGTGTGATATTTCACTCCTCCTAGATTTGCTATGAGTAAATGCTTAGTATTGAAAAAGTTTTCACTTTTTCCTCTAATTATTTTTAAATTTATTACCAGAGCTGATCTAACCGAGGAGTTTTTTAAGAATTCCAATTTTTTTTTCTAGAGTAGATTATTTGCAACGGCTTTATTCGCTATAAAGAGACAAACAAAAAAACAGCTTGCTAATATTAAGCGGTTGTCTATATTTCAAGAATTTCAACATTTAGCTTTCATTTAATTAATTTAAAAGTGGAACGAATTCTTTCCGCTGCTGACCTTTTGAATTACCCTGGCAATTAAAAAAAACGGATTCTTAAGCCACATACAGGAGGGGATTTTTGCACCGAGCCTGAGGCCTGCTCGGATGCGAATTCTCCGGCCATCCGTCCATTATGAAATGACATCATCGATGTTTAATAAGCGGAGCTGAATACTTGTTGGTTACTCGGCAGAGAGAGTTACATAACTTGTCTGGTTACGCTAATTAACTCAAATAGAAAGGAATTGTTCTAGAATGAACAAAGTGTCAAAAAAAAGAAGAACCTCCCGGTGTGTGTCTTTATTCTGCCATCGCTTAGTTTAGACAGACAATTAAGTGTCAATATGTTAGACAAACATCACATGAAAGACGAATTGCACCTGTGGCTGGATGGTCGACGACGCCGTACCCACGAGGAACCAACAACTCAGGCTCAGCTGATTAAGCATTCGCCCGAAAAATAAACTTTTAATGTGTAGAAAATTTACACTTTATTTAAGATCAGAGTAAATAGAATTATGGTAATATGTAGTAATTATTCGAATTTTGATTAAAGACAAAAGACTAAATTTAAATTTGTAGAAAAAATTAAATTCGAGTTTTCTTATTAGAAAAGAAAAAAAAATGGTAAAGTTCCTCCTGGGACTAAAAGTTCATCTTTTATGAATCACACCGTTTACTTGACCCTTCAGGAGTTTGTGTTTCAAATTTCAAATAAATCGGTTAAGCCGTTTAACCTGGAGGTCGGTGAACATAGAGATATAGAATACTAAAACTTATTGATAGCTTCGGGATTCATAAGGGCCGCATCTTCATGGTGCGCCCCTTCAAAAAAACAACAAAAAAAGCAACGTTCATTATCTATAATTGAATTGAATGCCCAAGAGCGCTCTACAATTCATTTTCTATTTCAGCTGTTTCTGTGTGAGTGTATAGCTTATTCAATATTTAATTTTCTTTGTGATTGAATTTTCAAAATTTCTTTGATATCAATTTATTATTTGTTTTATAATTCACAATTTAATCTATTTTATGTTCATTTTACCTCTAAATTTATATAGAATTAGTAAAAAAAAGTAATCAAACAAAGGGATTGTCTCAATTTACATAGAATATTGAATAGCCCCCCAAAAAATAGATATACCATTTGTGATTTAAAATAAAAAAAAAAAATAATTCTAACGTAACTTCATAACATTCCGATAACTTTATCCAATAACTCAACCCTCCTCTCGTATATTTATTTGTTATTTATATTAATGCCAACTGTTTATAAATTATTTATTTATTGAAATTTATTGAAATATATTGTTAATAAATTAAGAATGAGTTTTATATAAATATACAGAGTGACAAATTCCAAATCTTGAATGAAATTTACTACTGAAGATGGTCTACCATGGGTGACCGAAACTGTTTAGTAAATCTATCAAATAAATAATGTTAATTGACTAAAATTATTCTTTTTATTTATTTTATGTGACTTAATTAACCCTTTAATTTAAAAATTTATTATTAAGTATTAATAACTAAATAATAAATTAGGTAATCCAGATGATATTTGATAAAAATTAATAAAAATTATGATAATGATAAAATAAATTGAATATTTTTCAAATTTAAAAAGCCCAGAACTGGGAGTAGTTTAAAATTTCAAAAATTTACCCCAAAATGACTATAGGAGGAATCGTCTCTCCTTCTTCCATCGAAACAAGGGTAATAATATTATAAACCCTTATTTCGATGCTCAATCAATCCCTACGTAATAAGGGCTTCATTGGCAGATCAAAATAAGTCAAATTAAAAAAAATATATTCAATGATAAATTCAGAAATTAGAGTAAGAAAAATTGTTTAAAAAACCAAATGAAACGAAACTTTTCCTTCTGCTCCTGTTCTTTTCACGATTGAGGGGCCAGTCCATACAGGCCTTTAGGGGATCCACCTTCTGGCGTATCTCCTTCTCTCATCAATACCATTAAAAAAAAAAAAAAAAAAAAACGATGATTACCTGCTTGACATGAAGGTCGATTCTGTTGGAGCTTAAAGAAATTTTTGATTTCACCTACTCTTAGAACAGTCAGATTTTTTGTTGCTAAAAAATCGATAAAAATTTTTTTGGCCGGAGAGGAAAGTATACTCATGTTTGGTCCTAGGTGCCGGATACAAATTTAAAATAAAAAAAATAATATTATTAACCCTTATTTCGATGCTCCAACAACCCTACGTAATAAGGGCTTCATTGCCAAGTCAAAATAAGTAAAATTAAAAAAATATATTCAATTATAAATTCAGAAATTAGAGAAAGAAAAGTGTTTAAAAAAACCAAGTGAAATCAGAAACGATGATTCGTGACATGAAACTCGATTCTACTGTTGCCTACTGATTTCTTTCATTTCACCTACTCTTGAGATTGACAAAATTTTTGTTAACAAAAAGACGATTAAAATTAAATTGGCGTCAAGAAAGTATATTATTATTATATTTATATAAGTATTTTAGAATAAACATTCCGCATTAAATATTTTTTTAATTTTTACATTCAACTTTTTTTTTAAATATTTGCCAAAAATTTACCTGAGCTCCCGGAGCGACCGCTAGTCTAATATAATAAAACAATTCCCTCTTTTTTTTTTTTTTAATTTTATTAAACCAATTATTTTACATGAATTAATGTATACATTGTATTTTAGCTTCGACTCCGAGATTATCTACCCATCGAATGGCCTTGATCATCTTTTTAGTCCTTGTTTTTAATAAGAGGAAAAAACTAATTAAAGAAGAAAACCTCTTTTCCGATAATTATTCCAATTCCATTATTCCTCCCAATTCACTCTCTCAAAACAATTCCTCTAGTGAAACTCGTATATATAATTAGTTGTAATAATAATATATTAGTGGGAAATAAATTAATTATATTTTTAAATTATATTAAATTTAAACTTAACACTACACAAGATTTTTTCAAGGGCTTAATTTTACATAAGGGGCCGTATTCGCAGCAACTTCAGCTAGGTATTCAAATAAGAATTGAACATGGTAAATGAAGAGTGGTCCTCTCGTTAAATAGATGATTAGGATTAATTATCTCGAGCAGCTTAATCGACTCGGAATCTCTAATTCCCATGCAGAGAGGCATTATCGGAATTCCAACCACTTGGATTCATAATTGAACTCTCTGGCAATGTCCTGGAATAGGGTAGGAAGCTCTCTAGATGTCAGCTGGCGCGTGTGAAGCTCAATGCAGCTGATGATTGATTCCAAAGCTTTGGGGGTTTGAAGTTGACCAAATTGCAATGTAGAGTTGCCACTCATGAATAATATTGTTTCCTAATAATAGTTGGGAATTGATTGGAGATAAACATGATTTTTTTTTCAAGACTAGGTACGCTCTATGCGATTTTTTTTATCAGCAAACACATTGAAGTAAACCAAATTTTTTTATAAATGCTTACTTATCCATTATGAAATATTTTTCTATTTTGATGGGGAAATAAAAATTGATTTCCACAATAATTATACTATTATTTAAATGGATGTTTTACATCTTATATTATTAAATTATTTTGAGCTATTCTTGTATATACCGGGTGAGTTTTTTATCTTGAGACAGTCTTATAACTCAAAAACAGTGCATTATATGAAACAAAGTTACAAATAAAAGTTTATTTATATCAAAGGGGAAACTAAACTACGCTATTGTTTGTCGACCTAGACCAAGCTTTCAAGGGTATTTCGATAATTAAGTTGAATAATTGTTAGGATTTTTTTGAGATCTAATAATTGATTTAATATTTTATTTATATGATGTCGGATAAAAAAATAGTTCTTATGAAAGTTGTTCAGTTTCTTTTGTAGTTTCAGAATATGTACAGAAACATATAGGTTTCCATTTAAAAAACAGAAGGTGACCTCGATATACCCTTGAAAGCTTATTCTAGGTCAACAAACAATAGCTTAGTTTAGTTTCCCCCTTGATATAAATAAACTTTTATTTGAAACTTTTTCTCATATAATGCACTGTTTTTGAGTTATAAGACTGTCTCAAGATAAATAAACTGCAACGGATCGTTGCTAAACTTTATCCAAATTCATTTGAAATATTAATATGTTTGTTCCTTTATTATTAATCAGATATCACTTGCAATTTGTAGTTCATATTGACATTAATTCAAAAATAATTCTCATTTAATAGTCGAGGAATAACCATTCTACATTTGATTTTTGACATTTCGGTTATTATTGTAACCATTGCTGAAGACATGGAGGAATCGACTTAAAATCAAAAATAGCCATCGATTCTCATCTAAAACTAGAGAAATAACCTTATTGCATTCCATTTTTGATGTTTTGACTATTTTTGGCAACCTTTGCTGAAAATGTGGAAGAATAGACTTAAAATCAAAAAGACTAAAATCTTTTTTGGTAAAGAACTCAAGCTTGATAATCAAAATTTAGGAGGGGGGTAGGGTTAAAAATTAAAAATCTAGGCCATTTGACCAAATTCAACCAAATTTTGTATACATAATCAGTGGACCCCCAGAAGTTTAAAAATGCAAAAACTAACCACCCAAAATGGGGGGGTCAAAAATTAAAAATCTAGGACATTTTAGCAAACAACCAAATTTTATATAAATAATAAGTGGACCCCCAGAAGTTTAAAAATGCAAAAACTAACCACCCAAAATGGGGGGGGGGTGTAGGGCCAAAAATTAAAAATCTAGGACATTTTAGCAAACTCAACCAAATTTTGTATACATAATCAGTGGGACCCAAGAAATCTAAAAATGCAAAAACTAACCCCCCTCCCCTAAATGATTATAAATAATTTTATTAAATATTAAATATAAGTGAGGCAAGTTGTATGGTAAAGCCAATTGGATGGCCACATCAGAACACAGCTTATTTATATATGGTAATTTGAGAAAGAGTAGAAAAATGATCATTATTTTATTTTTTTTCATTGAAGGACTTTCACCAACTTGATGAAAAACTAATATTTGTGAGAATGATATATTCGGAGTAACTTAAAAAAATGAAATTATTTACTACGTAGTTTTGATAAAAAAAAAACATTAGTAATGAAGCTGTTGAAGCTTTTATTTTTGTGATTAATTTGATTAAAGTTTAAATTTTTATTTAAATCACACATGATTACTTTATAATTATTTATTGAAACAAATAATAACAATGTTAATACAAAGTTACGATCGACTTATTACAGATCGTTCTCAAGTATGAGTACCCACTCCGATTATAGGTTAACTGAGTCAATCATGTTTATCTGGGCTCAAAGCCCAACTATACCATACTCAGTTAACCTATAATTAGTCCGATTATAATCGGAGTGGGTACTCATATTTGAGAACGATCGCAGAATAAGTCGATCGAAACGTTGTATTAACATTGTAATTATTTGTTTCAATAAATAATTATAAAGTAATCATGTGTGATTTAAATAAAAATTTAAACTTTAAAAAAATCATGTTTGGGCGATTATTTTTAGTGGAGGGGATATAAGATCAATGGCTTGGAAACGATCCATTCATAAAGAGAACATAGTAGTGTAAAAAGTACAGTCATGTGAAAAAACATAACCTAAAATTTTAGCACCGTTCATATATATAAAGTGGTTACGAGGCTAAAACTTTTTGTATGGATTGTCGCGAAAGAACTAGCCTAAACTCCATAACCTGCATTTATATGCAAAATATGATTTCTCTGGGTAGGTCCTGATACCCTAAAACGCCCAGATACAAAAGATTAGAAGGATAGCAATCAGGGAAATAACATGCATTATATGCATCATTCGAACCCTATTAATCAAACATTAAATTACGATTTCATTTTCACTATTATTACTTCCCCCTTGTTGATATTTATTTTAAAAACGGATAAATAACTAAATTATTTAATTAATTATTTATCATGTCATTTAAAATAACTACTACATGTAATAATTCAACGGAATGAGATATGTAGGGGAAAGTTTCTCATAATTCAATTACAGGTTAATCGCTTAGGAATGCCAAGTGTTTTTTTTCAAGAAAAAAAGATATTCAAAGAAATTATTTGAAATAATTAAGTAAATTATGTTGTATTTTATATATAAATAAAATAAATAAATAAATTCCATTAGAATAAGATAGAATGGGAGTAAAAAAATAATAATAAACAGGCCAAGTGCGTTTGAAATTCGCATACAGTGGATTCTGTACTTAATATATTATATATAGCTATCTCTCTAATCATTAAACTATATCAATGAAAATCACGGATTAGGGTTTTTTTCTGATCGATAATTCGATCTGTCAGGATTATTTTAATTTCTTAATTAATCTATATAATAAAAATGAATTTCTCTTTCTTTGTAAGCGCAGATCTCTCAAATGCCTGGACCGATTTGGCTAATTTTTTTTTTAATCTTCGTAATAGTCCAATTCAGGTTAATACGTAAAAAAAAATTGGAAAAGTTGCCCGGAAAATTGGAAAATTCAGGAAAAACTAAAAAAAAATTCAGGTTAGCCAACATAGCTTGCCAAACAATAAAAGAACTAAACTAACAAACTAAACATGTGTTGGCGGCCCTGTTTGTCAGATTTTTGAGTGTCATTCATTCTCAATAGTTCTAACCACATTATCGTTGAAGAAGAATTTAATACTGCAAACAAGATTTAAAAAAACTATCTATTTTTTTAAAGTACATTTAAAACCAAAAATTAAAAAAAAATCGTCATGATAACTAAATTTTTGAAAAAGTTATGGTTATTTAAAAAAAGCTATTTTTTTCAAAAATTCCTAACTCTTTGGGTTGGGTTGAAAAAATTTGAAAAAAATTCTGAAAACCGTCTTTAATAGGGTAGAAAAAATAAAAAAGTTTCAGCAAGCTTTTGATATATATAGATGAAAAATATTTAATTTAAAATAAAATATGTTATTTAAAAATCATTTTTCTTAAAAATACCCTTGGGAATCTCACCTCATCTTTTTTCTATTGTATTTAAGACCCTCAGCCATTTCAAAAGAACTAAGCCTTTTGGCTTTTGTATTCGAGCTCATTCATTCATTTCAATATTATTTATTTATTTCAAAGTTAATTATAAAGGATTATTGAAACTATACTAACTAAACTAACTGAAAGGAATTAATTAGCTTTTGGAATTTCTTTAAAAATATATTTTAAAGATTAAAACCAAAATTCAATTAGCCCGTAGAATTCTTTAAAGAAAACAAAATCATTTGAAAACCCATTGTTATATTGTTTTGAAATCTAGGAAATTTCAGCCTATTGAAATTATTAAAAACCTATTTTGAGCCTAATTAAACCTAAATTTTCTATAATCTAATAATAAACTTTAAAAGTTTATTATTTCAAATTTTTTAATTGGACAATTCTCCCAAATGACGATTTTAACCTTAATTATTGAATTTTTACAAGACAAAAACTTTGTTTTAATTTAAGTTGAAAGGTTTTTTTTGAACCGAATAATTGAGTAGCAGAAGGGATATATAAAATATTATTACTTTGCTGGAAAAATTTTTTTTAATTCATTCATAAAGAGGTATACTTGATCCTCTTCACTCGAAGGCTGGGCCTTTGAAGCTAGTAATAAATAAAAATCAAAGCGTCATGACCCAGGCAGGCGATCGCAATACTTCACATTACTATATTCTATAGAATATAATAACAGATGTTTGTAATATTTATTATAATACTGTTTTCTGTCTGCCTTAAACTTTTCAATATTATCTAATTGTTTGTTGTGTGAGTTAGCTGGTGTGGTTAACTGAGTGAATGACTCATTGTGGTATATATTAACTAAGTGAGAAGTATCTTAACACTCCAAAGGTCTATTGACATGACAAAACGGACTGGCTCAATTGGTTTGCTCAGGGCAGTGATTGTCCTTTTGACTCCGTGTAAGTGTGTCTGTGTGTGTGTGTTTGTGGACACATTTCCTTTTGAAGAAGAGAGAATTGCTTATCTTCAAACACAAAGAAAGAATACCCCCCACTCACCCCCTTGGGGACTATCTATCAATCCTCATTTTGATAAGCTTGTGCAATCGTCAAATCTAGAACAACCGTTTTTTTATCATTTCTACCAAGACCGTAGACAGGAAAAATTTTTAGGGGTTGGTTAAACATGTAATAGGCCAGCATGGATCACTAATGGTCGCTTAAATGGGGTATCCAAAGAGGATGAGACAGAATGGAAGGATCCTATAAGAGAGTATGTTAAAAAAGAGTATGTGTGTTTGAGCGCCTCTAGTGACCATGATCGTTCACCAAAAGAGAAAACCCAATTACAATTACATTTTATTAATTGTTTTTTATTTTTAAAACCCATTAATAACACTGCCCAACAATGAAAATGCTTCGGGCTCAAAAATAGCTGATTCTTATGTATTTCCACCTGCTGAATTCAAAAATCACCATAAAGATTACCGATTAGCTCTTGTTTTGGAGATATAATCGATCAAAACGGTGAAAAAGACCATTTTGACCTATTTTCGAGTTCCGTTAGATATTAAACAACAATATTTGAGATCACAATATTTTGTTGAACTAATAGAAAACAGCTTCCTCTTGGATTTACAAATTACCACTTGTTTGTAGCTCAATTAGAACTCGAGTTATAACTAAAAAACTAAAACTACGTGATTATAAAGGATAATAAACATTAATAAAGTAAAGGGAGTGTAGTTTCAGAGTGAATGAAATAAAACTCAAAGAGGTGTATACAATCTCAATATATTTCGGATTATTAGTTCATCATCAGGAGTTTACAGGTTAAAAACTAATCTGTAAATTCCTGATGGACTAATAACACTGGGCAACAAAAAAGAGGCAAGCTAAAAAACGACGATCTGATGAAGGCACCACATAAATCTCTTCAGACACGACCATCTGTGAAGTATTATTCCAGCAATGTAGAACTCTTAGAATGTAACTACAATTTGTAAAAAAATAAAATGCACTTTCAATGTTGTTAGCATATGTAATTAAAATGTATCTTTTTCTCTTGATCCGCCACCTACTGTATTTCACAGAAACTAGAGCTAAGAAAAAATTTTCATTGTCATATTCGTTTTTCTCAACCCAAAATTGGTAAGAATTGACTCATCAAGTGCTCGAAGCATTTAAAAATTATTTTTTTGTTGCCCAGTGTAATTAATTACAAATATTATTATAAATTAAATTCAGAAAATTTAATTAATTAGATGAGAGAGTGAATTGGGAGGAATAATGGAATTGGAATAATTATCGGAAAAGAGTTTTTTCTTTAATTAGTTTTTTCCTCTTATTAAAAACAAGGACTAAAAGATGATCAAGGACACTCGATGGTGGAGATGTAATCTCCGGAGTCGAAGTTAAAATACAATGTATACATTAATTCATGTAAAATAATTGGTTTAATTAATTAGATACCTGGCTTAATAAATTGTTAATTTATTTAAATAATTAATTAAATAGAAGTGTTTTCTATTAATATTGGAGTGGTAGAAGTGCCATTTTTATTAGCTACTATTTTAAGGTGGCAATGATAGTTTTTTGACATCCTAATAAACCTATCTAACTGCGGTGAAAAGGAAACTTATTACCCCCAAATTATACCAATATTTTGGCTGGACTATTATGCTTATAAAAAAGTCAAAACACTCCTTATAAAGACTATAAAAAAAGAATATATTTTACTTTATAACACACAATATCTATAATATTATATGTTAAGAAATAAAATATAAAATTATTCTTTTCTTTTGTATATTAAAAAAACAATTGCGGAGGTGGTTCGGGCGAATATATAAAGGGATCTAGTCCTAGAATAAGTCGCGTAGCAGCGAAATTAAATTCGTATGGAATTAAAATCATTATAGGGAAGCCCGGCGCCGTTTTAAGTGGGTTGTTAGCAAGTCATCGAAATATTCTAGCACGACGTTTATTATACGACCAAACGATGTGTTGTAAAATTTAACAGTGTGAATAATATTTTCAACCGCTGGTATTTTCTCCGACTGAATTGAATTGGATATAAAATAGGTCGTAAAGAAAAGAAATACACCCCGGCTGCGAATTATCTTCCAGACACAGAGGCCCCTTTCTCGTTAAATAAAAACAGATACCAAACTTTTTTCTATACAGATGGAAAAAATTGGCTTCTTTTATTCCTTAGTAATAAACTTGAAACTACTTTTAGAATTGTATATTTTTATTGGATATTGAAATAAATCGGGAGAGAAGATTAGGTACTTGGAGGTTATCGTATGTCAACCATTAGCATAAAATTTTATTAACTAACGCCATCTAATAAGTGACTGTTAAAGCTTATTATTTTTGTGATTGAATCTATTAAAGCAGGGGTCGGGGAACCTCGGGTAAACTACCCCAAATGGGGTAAAAAGAAACTGCTTCTGGGGGTAATAAGCGATATTTTTTCGTAAATTTTCGTAAATATATTTGTTTGTATATTTGTATCTTGGTTATATTTTGAAAACGACTCTACCGATATTGATGAAATTCACGGGTTAGGGGGTTTTTGGGGTGACAATTCGATCTGTCACGGTCTCATCTTCGACAAAATTGTTTTTGATGGGTTTTTTCGTAATCAAATTAATTATTCTCAGGTAGACAAATCCCATTCTTAGGTTTTAAAAAAGGTTACTCTTTTCCTTTTGTACCCAGGCAGACAATGGGTTGCCTTAATTCATTGTTCTAAAAGGCCTTGAAGAAGTATTGTGATTGTGGATTTTAACATATTTTGTTCTCCATAAACGTTAGAAATATTAATAAACGTTTTATAATTGTTTTTATAAAGAACTTTATTTATTTAATAGAATAAAAAATAATCAAGAATTTATTTAAAAATATATTTCGCATAAGCAGGTCTCAATTTTCTGAAAAAAACAACACATTTTGATAGGTTTTATTTATTAACAATTGGATGAATAAAAATGAATCATATGGTTGAATCAAAACAGGTGCAGGAGGTGGGGTGCAGTGGTGGGGGATCCGGGGGTAGGGCGAGGTTTCGGGGGTGGGGTCGAGCGGGGTGGAGGGGGGGGTACAGTGGGCGAATATTATATATTTTTGTATTTTTTTAATTTGAAAGCGGCTCTCAAATAAAAATCGACCTTTTTATCAGAATTTTAAATTAAAAAATAATATTAAAATAAAGCTTTTAACTGAAGGAAGAAGTTACCGAGCATCGCTCGGTGCCTCCAGGTACTATAATATAATATTAGAATAAATTAAAATTTCTTTAAAAGTAAAACTTTAATTTCTAAAGCAGGGGGTCTAGCCAAAACAGAAAACCAGGGTAAGGGGTCTACGAGACAAACAAATTTGGGAATCTCTGATTGAATCCAAAAAATCCAGTGTAACAACACTTTTAATAATTTTTCCATATTTTTTTTTCGAAAAAGTACACAAAAAACAAAAAATTTTGAAAAAATAAAATTGTCTAATTTGGTTCATTTTTCAAGAAGTTATGTACAAAAAACAGAAAAAAAATGCCCTAGTAATAAATTTAAAATTTAATTAACTAATGAAAATATATTTTAATGATTTAATTAACTTGAAATAAATTCAATTTTTTTTTTATATAAATTTTATTAAACCAATTATATTACATGAATTAATGTATACATTGTATTTGAGTGTCGACTCCGGAGATTACTTCACCATCGAGTGTCCTTGATCATCTTTTTAGTCCTTGTTTTTAATAGGAGGAAAAAACTAATTAAATAAAAAAACCTCTTTTCCGATAATTATTCCAATTCCATCATCTCTCTCCATCCTCTATCAATCCGAAATAAATTCAATTATTAAATTTTTTTTTATTTTAATTTTTATTAAAAAATTTCTTTAATTAATTTTAAAATATAATAATTTTTAGTAAGCTATTGTGGGTTTTAAAATATATAAATTGATTAATTTAATAAAATAAAATTATTGAAAAACGTTTGTTAATTTAATCATTAATAATATGCGGGTCTGACTCGCACTTTGCCTCCTTATTTATTACTTGGTACCTGGAACACCGAGCGATACTCGGTAACTTTTTGCTCTTAATACTAGCAAGCTATGACTTGTCTATAGCAGTCTTACTTAAATCAGATTTTATTTGTGAGTTCCTTAGAAATGGATTAGTCCAAAGATGCCCGAATCTTCTTTATTTATTCATTTTTTATTTTAATTTATTTTAATAGTTTCTCAGCGAGATCAATTTTTATTCGATTAAAACTCGTCTCAACTTGTCTTTGATCATGCTTGAACTGGAAGTTATACCAGTCAGATTTCAAACCTTCTATCCGCACCCTTTTCGGAAAAATCATTCATTTTAATTGCTCTTTGAAACTATGCAACAATTTTATTTCATTTCGATAACCATATACTACTTTTTCAAAACAAAAAATGATTTTATAGAATTATTTGAAATAACGTATAATTGAAAATTTAAAGATTCTCCTGAAATTGTGAAGTCGATATTTATAAAAATACTCTCATATATATATATATATATTTTAAAGCCTTTGTGAATGAAATAATTAAATAAAATAAAAAATAAACTATTGCCTCAACTATTTTTAGTACTTATCATAATGTACAATATTTTATCAGCACATGGCTGATAATAATAGTTTCTATATTCTCCTTATTATTACAATATGATTAAGCATAGTATACCACACTCGTCTAGCTAATTTGTGTGATTATTATCTATTTTTCTAATAATTGTATTTGTCTATTTGCAGGTAAGGGCGGCTGCTGACTGGCCATTTTTTTAAATACTTATTATTATATATCCAGGCCGCTTTCAAGGTAAAAAAATATATTTAAATAAATAATTATCCGTTGACATTTCATATATTGGGTTAACTACTAATAACAACTATTAAGGAAGTTTTTTTATTAGATAGATATTTAAAATAATTATAGTATATGTAGGTATACATAGTTGGTGTAAGAGTCTAAGGATCAATAACAAGTAAGTTTCTTCGGATCCTACATCCTCCAGGATGATACTTTCTTGCAGATTTTAGGGTAAAAGCAAAGCTGATAGTCTCCTATTTTAACCGCCAATTTCGCTGTCAAAAGGGTTCCCCCACTCTGCTCACCTCTTCCTCCCCTATCTTAGTTATTGGACCGCTCCCAGGGAGCACTCAACGAATATTGACCCGGGGATTTAAAAATATAATTTGATTCCGTCTAATCGGTTTTTAATTAAAAGTGCAGTAGATCAATAATAATGTAATTATTAATATTATTAATATAATAAATATTATTAATATTATTTACAATTAAATTATTCCAGCGCCTCCCAATCGATCGCAGACCCCAAAGATCGAAAATAATTTTCTCTTCACCTGGGGCGCGACCACAACGAGGCCGTGTAAAGACAATTAATAACAAATTTAAATTTAGGAACGAAGAAAAGTTTATTTTTATTATAGACAAAAGGATCAGCCGGGGCTCGAACCCGGGACTTTTGCATGTGTACTCGCAAATGCTTTTTTTTTTTTTTTTTTTTTTTTTTAATGCAATCGAATGCAAGAAGGGGTGCACCAGTAAAGATGTAGCCCCTATGGATCTCGAAAGACCCTTGCATTACCGAAGAGAAGGGAAAGTTGTTTAAGTGAGAGGGTGTAGACGTAGGTGTCTATGCACCCTGGTTTTGAAGGTTTGAAGATCATAGGTGCTGGGAAAGATAGAGGCTGGGAGAGAGTTCCAGTTCCTTGACGTCATGGGGATATATGAATTCGCGAATGAAGTGGTCCGGCACTTTTCTAATTTGACCGCGAAAGAGTGTTGGGAGTCGGCAAAACGTGTGCTGCGTGCAAAGCATGCTTTGGGGGGAATTATTGATTTTATCTCATCAGAGCACCTGCCGTGATAGTATCTATAGAAAAGGGAAAGGGCGGAGACATCTCTTCGATGAGCCAGCGAGTCGAGGGAGTCGGTGAGGGTAGAATCGTCAATTAGCCTGACGGCTCGTTTCTGAATTGCATCAAGGGTAGCAAGAGAATATTTTGAGGCTCCTCTCCACAGATGAGAGCCGTATTCGAGATAGGGGCGGATTTGGGCCTTGTAGATGGTGAGAAGTTGTGGGGGTTTGTAAAATCGCTTGGACCTGAATAAGAAGCCAATCTTCCTTGCTGCAGATTTCGCCACAGAGGAGATGTGTTCATTCCAAGACAGGTCAGATGCGACAGAGACGCCCAACATGGATAGGCTGTCACACATTTTCAGGGTATTCGAATCGAAGTGAATATCAGGGAAATCTCTATTTTCGCGCCTAGAAATTAGACAACATTGAGTCTTGTTTGAATTGAAGTTAACTAAATTTTGAGAGCCCCATTTATTCAGTTTGTCTAGGTCGAGAGTAATTGAGGAGGCAATATTGATTCGATTATTCGGGAGAGAGGGTTTGCCGTGTAGAGTGCTATCGTCGGCGTAACAATGAGTGGGGTTTGCCGTTTGATCAATAAGGTCGTTTATATAAATAAGGAAGAGTGTGGAGGAGATTACAGAGCCTTGGGGAACACCAGAGTTTGTGGAGAACGATTCAGAAGATGTTCCATCCACCACAACTTTTATACTTCGGTTTGTCAGAAAGCTTTCAATCCATTTGCGAAGTGTTGGTGTGAATCCAAAGGCTGGTAGTTTGGCAAGAAGATTTTTGTGCCAAACCTGGTCAAAAGCTTTGGAGATATCAAGGGCTACAGCGAGGGTTTCTTTTCCGGCCTCTAGAGTATTGTTCAAGGTGTGGGTGACATAGGTTAAGATGTCGCCTGTGGAACGATTTTGTCTGAATCCATATTGCCTATCGTGAATTAATTTATTGTTTTCTAAGTGATGAAGGACGTGTTGGTTTATGACTAATTCCATTAATTTGGAAAGAACAGAGGTGATCGAGATAGGCCTGTAATTAGAGATTTGTGATGTGTCTCCTTTTTTAGGAATAGGTGTGACTCTGGCTATTTTCCAGCTTTTGGGGAATATGCCCGACTCGTAAGAGAGTTGGAATAGCTTGGATAAGATAGGGGCAAGTTCAGGGGCGCATTTTTTAATGAGAATTGGTGGGATGTTATCCGGGCCTGCGGCGGATTTGGAATTTAATTTATTAATGGCTTTTATGATTATTTGGGGCCTGAAAATTATTTTGCCCATGAGGTTGGTTTGGGGGGTATAAGTGGGCGGGTTAAGCCCTTTGTCATCTAAAGTGGAGTTAGTTGCGAAATAGGATGCTAGTGATTCGGCTTTTTCAGCGGGGGTCGTGGCTACTGAACCATTTGGGTGAAAGAGGGGCGGAAGTGAGGGGGACGCGAAATTTCTATTTATTGCCTTGTGTAACGAGAAAAAGGCCCGTTTTCCATTGGGGCAAGATGCGAGACGGTCAGCTATCCTCTGGTCGAATGATTTCTTTGCCTCAGAGATGATTTTTTTGCATGAGCTTCGCGACTTGGTAAATGCAACTCGGTCACATTCTAGCTGTGAAAGTTGCCATTTCTGAAAAGATTTGTTTTTTTCACGGACGGAATCTGCGCATTGTCTACCAAACCAAGGCTTAGAATCCTTGTTCCCTTTAATCAATTTTGAGGGGATATAGGTTTCTAAGCCTATTTGAATTGCCTCGTTAAGGGCGTCTGCGAATTCTGAAGCGTTTTTATCTCTGATGCAGAGTTCATTCCACTGGTAAGCGGCAAAAAAGCTACGCATGTCATTCCAATTAATGTTAACGTTATCGACTAGCCATATTTTTCTGGGGTTGGAGTGGGGTGACGGGGGTTTTGGTAAATTGGCGGAGGTTTTAATTTTTATCAGATTGTGGTCAGATTTACCTAAAGGGGCCGAAATTTTTGCTTCATAGGACGAAGGGTGGGAAGTGATGAAAAGATCGAGAAGATTGGATTTTTCATTGGCTTTGTCTGGGATTCTTGTGGGGCCGTTAATAATTTGAGTGAGGCCACACGCCGTTGAGAAGATTTCAGCGTCGGAGCCTGCGGGGGAATTATGGCTAGAAAATTTTAGCCAATTTTTGTTGTGGACGTTAAAGTCACCTAGGAAAGATATTTCAGAAGATGGAAATTCTTTCAGGATATTGCAATGGCACTCAAGGAGGTAGTCAAAAAATTGTTTGTATCTGGGGTCTCATCTGCTTTGTCATAAGAGTTTTAACTTCTATATCCACTAAGCTACTGATCCCTGAAATCAACTAATACCTTCTATATGAATATGGAATTTCTTTTTTTAATCCTCTCCTCGTTCATTTTTTGCAGCGTAGGCCTTGATTCATTAATAAAACAATTAATTATTCTAGCGCCTCCCAATCGATCGCAGACCCCAAAGATCGAAAATAATTTTTCTTCACCTGGAGGAGAGGATTAAAAAAAAGAAATTCCATAATTCATATAGACAGAAGGTATTAGTTTGGGTTCAGGGATCAGTAGCTTAGTGGATATAGGAGTTAAAACTCTTATGACAAAGCATTGCAGTACACATGCAAAGATCCGAGGTTCGAGCCCCGGCTGATCCTTTTGTCTATAATAAAAATAAACTTTTCTTCGTTCCCTAAATTTAAATTTGTTATTAATTGTCTTTACACGGCCTCGTTGTGGTCGCGCCCCGGGTGAAGAGAAAATTATTTTCGATCTTTGGGGTCTGCGATCGATTGGGAGGCGCTAGAATAATTAATTGTTTTATTAAAGAATCAAGGCCTACGCTGCAAAAAATGAACGAGGAGAGGATTAAAAAAAAAAAAAAGAAATTCCATAATTGATATAGACAGAAGGTATTAGTTTGGGTTCAGGGATCAGTAGCTTAGTGGATATAGGAGTTAAAACTCTTATGACAAAGCATTGCAGTACACATGCAAAGATCCCGGGTTCGTGCCCCGGCTTATCCTTTTGTCTATAATAAAAATAAACTTTTCTTCGTTCCCTAAATTTAAATTTGTTATTATTTACAATATTTTTATTAAATCAAACCACGTAATAGAATCGAATATGTGCAAACGACTCCGGTTCGGTTAATATATATTAACCGAACCTCCGAAAGTTGAGTCCGGACGGGGTGTGTTTTGGACTCCCATTTTTTTTTCTAATCAAACACACATTGAAAACCGAACCAGCCAATCGTCGGGCGGGGTGTGTTTGGGGCTCCCATTTTTTCCTAATCAAACACACATTGAAAACCGAACAGCCAATCGTCGGATATAAATAATAGTGAAAAAAGCACCTTGGACTCTTGTATTTCAGTGAAGAAAAAAAATGAGGGCATCTGATTTTCGGTTCAGCCAAAAGTATTGCTGTATAAAAACAGTGTCAATTGAAAAAGTATGTTTAATGAGACTCCTTTTATATGAACTATATATTTTCAAATGAGCGATTTGAATTCCCGCTCTCTTTTATTATAATATATATAAAAATAATGATTTATCGCCAAGTTGACATTCATTAGTTCAGCGCGACAAGGGGTAATGGTGCGCCACTGGTGGGGGAACACTGATGACAGCGAACCTGGCGGTGAGAAAACATAACATCACATAGGCAAACAGCTTTGTCTGAGCCGATTTTAGTGATTTGATTTAAAAAGTTTACTTTAACAAATCTGAAACTAACAAGACTAGACTTTTTTCGTTATGAAATATAAAAATAGATAAACAACTATTGAAAAAGGTCAAAATGTTTTAATTGGTAGTGTAAGAGACAATGATTTTAAAATTGTTAGAAAATATGCTTTTTTTAGTAGTCGCACATATTTTTGAAATATAAAAGTTCACCGCCGAATTTCCGATTGAAAGGTAATTCTTACTTTACCATACAGGGTATGGTCAAGTATTGTAATCGTGCATGAAAAAAGTGTTTTTTTCCTTCTTTTTTTTCAAAATATCTCAAAAACAGCTGAAACTATTTTGATTAAAAAAATTGAACGAACCATGGCATTTCGCTCTACAAAAAAGCTCTAATAAAAGAACATCGAAAAAATTATATTTTTCGAGATAATAATTGTTTTGTCAAAATGTCTGTTTGTCTGTTAGTTAGTCTGTGCGTTACCAAATTTTGTGGACGAGTTAGCTCAAAAACTAGTGTGAATATCGAAACCAAATTTCACACGTATTTTTGTTCCATTGAGATTAAGAGCTGATTAGATTTTGGTGCATATCGACCCAAAATTAAGGCGTGTTGGAAGGGGGTTAAAAATTAAAAATCTAGGCCATTTGACCAAACTCAACCAAATTTTGTATACATAATCAGTGGGACCCCAGAAGACTAAAAATGGAAAAACTAACCGCCCAAAATGGGGAGTGGAGGGCGGGGGGGCAAAGAGAGCTCAATTTTAGAGCATAATTTCTCAACAATGGGTAATTACATTTAAGCGTAAAGAGGATAAAGGTGCAATGTCAACTAAAACAATTATGTAAAAAAACAATCTTTACTGTTGAAACTGAGCCCCTCCTTCCTCAATAAGTATAGCAAAACTTTTTCCCTCATTTTAAACTTGATATAACGCCTTTATTCCAAAAATCAAACTTCAGATTAATAAAGATAAGAGTAAACAAATATTATATTTAATATTGATTTACTATGAGTTAGTGATATAGTCACTTATTTCAACATTAAAATTAAAAAATTAAAAGATATAAATTTTTTTTTAATTTTAATGTGAAATAAGTGACCCAGTATCCTTAACTCATAGTAAATCAATATTAAATGGAATATTTGTTTACTCTTATCTTTATTAAAGATGTTTCACCTTGCACCAACACCACAATCTCTACTAATTATTTCAGATTAATAGTTTCCTTTAAATGCTTCTAGATGACACGAGAATCACATTTTTGACAAAAAATTGACATTATCCCCCTGTATCCTTCATTTATTATTTAAATTCCAAAAATTTTCTTCCCGATAATTGAGTTCTCCTTATTTGAAAGTATGTTACAGTTTTATTTATTAGCAACGTCGTCATCAATTTGAGCAAAAGGGTTAATTAAAAATATTATACTTAAATGCTTCTAAATTATAGAGTTCTTCAAATCGATTATTAAATTTTTCCACTAAAGAATCGAAATGTTTGGCAAATTGGTAAAAAGTTTTTTTTTTTTTTTTATCAAATCAAAAATCAAAACATATTCAGAAAATATTCACGTTTTATTTGAATGATAAATAATAATAATAATAATAATAACGAACATTTTTTCTTATTCAATTTTTCAATATTATTATTTATTTATCTACGCATAGCATTTCTATTTACATGAAAATAAATCCAATTTTCCTACTTTAATATATTATTTGCAACATTTATTTTTTATCCAATAACGAAAACGAAAACTCTGTTATATGTATATCAATGGAGTGCTGTCCATAGAAGCTATGGATACTGGGCATCCCTGAAATTTCAAAAGGTCAAGAGTATTTCATACCGTGTAACAGAAAAAAATCTAATGTTATAATAACACAAGATTCTGCGTTTATAGATAAATTTAAAATAAAGTGTGTGTGTGTGTGTGTGTGTGTGATTTCTAAATATATTTGTCGAAAGACAATTAGAAAAGTCTTTAATTTGGAAACAGATAGTACAAGTCATATTGTGATCCTAGTCGACTGACACGGGTGAGAATCTTGGAAAGCTGTATGATAAGATTCGAGGGATTCGCTTTTATGTATGGTATTGTTCGATAGGGTTTCTTTTTTTCAGCATACATACCGTGGACCTTGAAACTTACACTATATTTCAAAAGAATAAATATACTATGTTGTAATTAATCCTATCGTAATTTTATTTAGCTCGGTTTAAAATGTCAACTATAAGGGACAGGATGAAAATGGAAAACGACATAATAGATAGAATAGAAAGGAAGAGATTAATATGGTACGGACACCTCAAAAGAATGCCGGAAGATAGGTGGCCTCATAAAATATGGACCTGGATGCCCACGGAAAGACGGAGGAGAAGAGGAAGACCGAGACGAACGTGGAAGCAGGGAGTAGATGAGGCAATGACCAGTAGGCAACTACAAGAGCAAGACATCCTGGATAGAGAGAATTGGCGTGTTGGATGCGGACAACGGCGCATGCTGTAGAACAAACCGCTTTATTAATAATTAAAATGTCACCGACCGCTACTTATAGATATAGATAAGTATTTGGAAGATCTAGGTAGTTTCGATCGTGTATTATTTATTGTTTATTTGAACAACCAATTATTTTTTGTTTTGATTCAAATTCATGATTAATTTTTATTCAACCTCCTGTTAATAAGAATAAGTTTAATAAAATTAAACAAAGTGTCAAAATATTTTTTTCCCAAATTTGACACCTTTTTACTTATTCTCTTAATTCTCTCAAATGAGTGAATATGAAAATGGATTTTTAAGTTGTATTTTTATTTGATATTCTCTAGGGGTATTACTATATTTAATTAATGAATTATATTAAAGTTTTGATGAAAAAAATAATTTTTATAAAAAAAAAAAAAAAAAAAAAAACTAACTTCAAAAAATTAAATGCAACAAATTAAAATAATAATAACTTAAAAATCAAATAAAATGCACCAAAAGGTATAAAATAATTAACTAATTTAGTTACAACTAAACGACGAAATATTAACATGAAATTACTTTTTGAAGTCGGTGCCAAACAAACTATATAAGCTAGCATAACCGCCAAAAACGTATTAAGTAAGATCCGTCGACCGCGATTCATAAAATGTATATGTTTGGCATTTTTTCTGCCTTTAACGCCGCGCCGCCAAGAGAGATTCTAATCTCTGAAGATCTTCTCCCATCCAAGCCCGGCGAATCTCCTTCCAACTAACCCTTCGAGCCAAACATAATAAAAATCATCCATCATCTTAATCATTTCCTATATATATATATATAGAACCTGGAAGACCTCTAGCTTCACTCATGTATTAGTTATTGTTTATTTGAATAACCACTTGTTTTGTTTTGATTCAAATTCATGATTAATTTTTATTCAACCTCCTGTTAATAATAATTATTACTTCTATAAAATTAAACAAAGTGAATAAAAGATTTCACTGTCGATGGTAACAGAATTGTTTTTATTTTAGGTTAAAAATAAATTATTTTATTTAAAAAACAGAAGACTCTCTCATTTTATTTTATTTTTAACCTAAAATAAAAAACAATTCTGTTACCATCGACAGTGAAATCTTTTATTCAACTAATAAATTTTCTATGTATAAATCTTAATTTGTAACTAATTTGAAATATTTGTGATAGACTGATGATGAAGGCAATGCCTTCGAAACTATAGTCTCTAGAAATAATTAAAAATTATTTTATTTAAAAAACAGAAGACTCTCTCATTTTATTTTATTTTTAACCTAAAAATTAAACAAAGTGTTAAAATATTTTTCCCCAAATTTAACACCTTCCCACTCAGCATTAAAATGATATCATCTTTCTTATTTTTTTCCATAGCGGCTACAATAACATAAGAATAAATACAAATATTTCAAAAATCATAAGTATAATTTATTGTAATTGTAATCGTACTTTTCGATTTCCAATATAATTATTAGTACTTAGAGCCACCGAGCGATGCTCGGTAACTTTTTGTTTCAGTTAAAAGCTACATATTAATATTATTTTAATTTAAAATTCCGATTAAAATAAAAATATATATAGTACACGACCACTGCCCCCCCCCTACAAACACTCCACCCCGCACCCAGTTTTTGCATATCTAGTCTTCTAGTGGCCCACAGATTACGTGTATGGAATATAGGTATATAAATAAATTCCATATAATTTTTTTTTTAATTAAATAACAATTTATCGAGTTTTATAATTAATTAATTTATAAATTTATATTTATTATATTATTTTTTATTAAACCAATTATTTTACATGAATAAATGTATACATTGTATTTTAGCTTCGACTCCGGAGATTTACCACTCCACCATCGAGTGTCCTTGATCATCTTTAGTCCTTGTTTTTAATAAGAGGAAAAAACTAATTAAAGAAAAAAACCTCTTTTCCGATAATTATTCCAATACCATATTGAATTCCTTTCCACCCCTCCTCCCAATCCCATAATTAATTAATTATATAAATTTATTAAACCAATTATTTTACATGAGTTAATGTATACATTGTATTTTAGCTTCGACTCCGGAGATTACTTCTCCACCATGGAGTGTCCTTGATCATCTTTAGTCCTTGTTGTATAAGAGGAAAAAACTAATTAAAGAAAAAAACCTCTTTTCCGATAATTATTCCAATACCATATTGTTCTTCCCTTTTTCCATATATAATAATTAAAAAATTAAAATGGGAAATTCTAATATATAATATTTCTTTTGAACTGTTTGTGGGATTTAAAACTCGATTTATATTCCATTAAATTGTTTAATTTTAATATATATTATTTTTTGCTATAAAGTATTCATGGGTTTTAAAATTAAAAAACCTATTAATAAATATAAGATAATTTAAAAAAAAAATGTAAACAAACTTTTTTATTGACATTTTCATCTATAAATATTACTTTAATTAAGAAAAAAGTCAATTAAGATGAATTTTGATGAGGTCCAGACCTAGCCAGATCGCTTTCTCATCCCAAAATCATGTTAATAGAGTTGGTTTCATCAAAATCGGTAGAGCCGTTTTCAAAATAGAACGAAGATACAAACAAATATACAATCTTTGCTCGTTTAATAAGAGTAGATTAATAATTACATTTTTATTCTCATCAGTTCATCTAATGTTTCATAGATTTCCTTAGTCAAAATTTAATTTCCTAGCCCTCCAGCAGTGACAAAAGAACACCAAGTTTTCAATATCCATATGATATTGACTCCATGAAAAACATTTATAATTGAAGAAAGACTGATGATGAAGACCAAGTCTTCGAAACTATAGTCTCAAACAAATAAATAATATATATACAGATATATCATCTTGAGATATATGTGTATATGTTTATTTGCATCAAGCAGAGGACAACCTCTTTGTTTCTCTTTGTTTTTAATTTAAGATTTGACGATTTTAGATAAATTATACAATTATTAAAATATTTACTAGTTTTTAGAATTTAGATATTTGAATAGGGACACTTTAAAATTCTCTCACGGTCACCAAGGTGTGCCGACCCCTCCATTAAAGCATACATTAGGTTGTAGAAAATCTCTTTTTTAATTGTATTACGTAATGTATAGCATCTCCTCGAGGTTAATTTAATATATATTTCCATTTAAATGGAACTATATTATTCTAGTGTTGACTAATCTGATTTGGTGTTGAACTCACGCTTTTTTTAGCGGTTTTTGAAACGCAAGAATAGTGCCCTTTTTGGCACAATTTGTACATAGGTGTTTGTTCCGACTTGATTTTGTCTTTATCGATTTTATAATAGTGAAGGCTGAGAAAATTGCAATAAATAACTAAATGTTCGACGAGTATTAAAATGTGCTTTTTGCACCATTCTCCCCACCCTATGAATTTTAAATTTCATCCTTCTTGTCCGAAATATATCAAAGCGCACAGGGTGCGCAGGCCAAGTTTGAGGATTAGCTTGGGCGTACACGCTGTACGCTATTTACAAGAACTATTTTGAACCAATGTCGACCCCCCTACAGCTCGGAATTCATTTGAGATGCAGAGCTAAAATTATAGACATGTAATTATGTAATCCATCTTGAGGAGAGTACCAAGTTTCAATAATATAACTTAAATACATTCTGAGATATGGACCTGAGAAAATAGCTAATTTTGGCACTCAGTCGCTGACAGGTCATCAAAACCTATAGGATACTTCCAGTCATTCCAGTATCATGAGATTTCGCCTGCTAGTAGAGTTTAGGACACAACCAAAGGTAAAATTCAAACTTTCTATCCTTCAACCCCTTTAAAATGGGGGGAGGGTCAAAAATGAAAATTCTAGCTCTTTGGACCAAACTCAACCAAATTTTGTATACATATTCTGTGGGCCCCCAGAAGGCTAGAAATACCAAAAGTAACGACCCAAAATTGAGGAGGGGGTCAAAAGTGGGAGATAAATTTAACCTAATTCATCGCGCGGAGAATATACCTGCTCGACGCCCCTAAAACCTTAGTAAATTGGATATCGAATTGTATCTATGTTTCTGAGATTGGCTCGTGATCCCGGCTTCTTTTCCTTCTACTCTGTTCTTTTCATGATGGAGGCCAGCCCATACAGGCCTTTAGGGGATGCACATTCTGGTGTATCTCCTTCTCACATCACTATCATTAAAAAAACAAAAAAAAAACAAAAAAAATGAAAATTCTAGCCTTTTGGACCAACGGGCTTTTTCATAGCTACAAAAAGAAGAGAAATCTCAACCAAAACATTCTGTGAAAAAACAGGCCAAGTTCGAAAAAGTAGTGAAATCTAGTGTGTGTAGCCAAGTTAAATTCTCCAAGAATAATCAAGTTGAGAAAATAGTAGATCTCTCAACTTAATTATTCTTGGCGAATTTAACTTGGCTACACACACTAGATTTCACTACTTTTTCGAACTTGGCCTGATTTTTCACAGGAAGTTTTGGTTGAGATACAAATTTACATAATCTTTCTTTTAGGGCCAGTTTCATAAAAAATAATCCTCGGCTTACTTAACTCTAGGTTGAGAGTTACCCTGGAGTTCCAAACAATATGAATTTCATAAAACAAAATAGTGTCGAGTTAGCTCACCCTGAGTCAAGGGTAGGAAAGTAGGTTGGCAACGGCCAAATTCCCTAGATTTTAGTTATTTTTAGAAAAAAAAAACAATTATGTTTAAATTTTGTTTTTGTTTTGTATTCATTTCATTCAAATGAATGAATCTCTTGTATTCTTTTATTATTTAAAAACAATCAATTTTTTTCTATTTAATCATATAAAAATAAAGTGGTAAAAAAGTAAATACAACAAAGTAGATACAACATAATTTTTAAGAAAAAAATAAAAACCGACTTCAAAAAATTAAATGCAACAAATAAAATACACTAAAAGGTATAAAATAATTATTATCTTATTTAGTTGCAACTAAACGACGAAATATTAACATGAAATTGCTTTTTGAAGTCGGTACCAAACAAACTATACCAATAAGCGAGCGTACCCGCCAAACGTACTAAGTAAGATCCGTCGAGTGTGATTCATAAAAGGTATATGTTTGGCACCAACTTCAAAAAGTAATTTCATGTTAATATTTCGTCGTTTAGTTGTAACTAAATAAGATAATAATTATTTTATACCTTTTAGTGTATTTTATTTGTTGCGTTTAATTTTTTGAAGTCGGTTTTTATTTTTTATTTTAAATTATTTTTATTTTTCTCTTTTTAGTGATGTTATTAATAGTGATCATATCATCAGAACTTGACCAAATTAATATGACACCATCCCTAAAACACCCCCTTTCGGATAAAAAACGAACCATCGAAATCGGTTCATAAACAAAGAGGTTAGGTCTAAACAAACCTAATAAAAAAGGTCTAATACCTATGAAAAAAACGAAAAAAATGGGACCAATCGGAAGCTAGACTGGACCCAATGCAAAAAATTTTCAAAATCGGTTGACAATTGGCGGAGATATGAGGTAACATAGGCACAAAAAAAATAAAAAAAAAAAAAAAATTCAGTCGAATAGAGAACCTCCTCCTTTTTTGAAGTCGGTTAAAAACTGCGACAAATCATGTAATTTTAAAAAATTTGAAATGTATTGAATAAGTGAATATTAAATTTTAGGACCAATCTTCAATTAAGCGTAAAAGAACTCCCAATTTCACAATAGAAGAGGAGAAACGTCTTGTTTTTCTCGTTAATAAATATAAAGATGTGTTGGAATCTTAGCGTTCAGATTCTGATGCTAATTTAAAGAAAAAATAAAGTAAAAATATGCAATGATTTGGCATCAGAATTTAATGCTGACTCCAATCATTTCCGATCTAATTTTATTCTACGAAATAAATATAAAAATTTAGCTATTTTATAGAAATATCTGCTTTCTTCGATTTTAGTTTGAAATTTTTTTTAATTTAATTTATTAGATATTTACTTTTAAAAAATATACCTATATAATGAATTCTTTTGTTTTATTCTAGTTCCGTGTTAACATACTATATATACATGTATATAGGTATATTTGACTATATTTAATATTATATAAAAATAATAATATATATATAACGATTTGTTTTGAATTCTTTTGAATTTGAAACTCTAACCTATAAAATGTTTTTCTAGTGTAAATAAACATAGGGTTATCCCCAGAATAAAGGTTAACCCATCAATTTCGGAGAGTTAAATATAGGGGGGTTAAGTTTGAGATCACCCTATGTTTTTTTTATGAAACACATTCCGAGAGGTAACCCCAGGATGTTCCCTAGCATAGGGTCATCTTATTTTTATTAAACTGGCTCTAAGATTCTGTGGAAATATTGTGGAAAATCTCAATCAGGTACCCGAATTGAAGGGTCTTTATATTTTATGCAACTATCAAAATTGAATAATTAACCCAAACAGCCCATAGCTAGAATTTCAATAATAATGCAAACCACCGAAACATAAATGTATTCTTATTTGCCTATGCAAAATACTTAATATTGTAATCAGCATAGAACAACATACTGTCCTGATCTGTCCAAAGGATGATGTTTTGCATGAAATCAACTTCATAATTAATTTAAGGGCACATTCAGAGTAGCCAAAACTATTAGAATAAATGATCATTCATTTAAAAGATAAATTGAAATGTCAAAAACTCTTCTTTTGAAAATTAACGAAATAATAATTAAATATTATAAATTAATAAATAAATTTATATATCAATGAGAATTGTTTCGACCGCGCTTATTTGAAAAAGATATTTTATCACAAGACCACTGCGGATTATGCTAGTGAGGTCTGTGGAGTCTTAAGTCTGAACCAAGAGAGAAAAAGATGTGATCCACTTAGCTACAATCCAACGTCATTTTGCGTATAGCCCGCTAGACATTCGGAAGGATCACCAAGTGAACTTGAAATCTTAGATGTTATATATTCAATCTCCCAGTACAGAGCGCTCGTCTCTTAGCATGTATGTTAGATGCTTGCCATAAATTAACCGAATGTTTTCTACATTTGATTCAATCGCGAATCAAATGTAGGGAATTTTTGTCAAATATTGAGTGAAAATAATATTTGAACTTATATATTTCTAACTTGAAATAATAATTTTAAATAAATGTATATATCAATGACCGCGCTTATTTGAAAAAGATATTTTATCACGGGAGATTGAATATATAACATCTAAGATTTCAGGTTCACTTGGTGATCCGTCGGAATGTCTAGCGGGCTATACGCAAAATGACGTTGGATTGTAGCTAAGTGGATCACATCTTTTTTCTCTCTTGGTCCAGACTTAGGACTCCACAGACTTCAATAGCATAATCCGCAGTGGTCTCGTGATAAAATATCTTTTTCAAATAAGCGCGGTCGAAACAATTCTCATTGAAATATAAATTTATTTAAAATCATTATTTCAAGTTAGAAATATATAAGTTCAAATATTATTTTCACTCAATATTTGACAAAATTCTCTACAGTTGATTCGTGATCGAATCAAATGTAGAAAACATTCGGTTAAATTAATAAATGTTTGGATGTTTTTTTGAAATGGAGAAAGACAGGATAATGAAATATTTCACTCTTCGTTACCTGGAAAATTTAAATTACATACTGAAAATTGAATTAAAACAGGTCAGACAGAAACGAAGCATGTTTCTATCTTTCCGAGCCTGCAGAGATCTCTTTGCATCAATAAATAAATAAAAAAAGAAATAGTGTGTCGTAAACACAAAATTTCATATAAATATTTGTAGTAATAACCTATCCTTTACTAAAAAATTTCATCTTTTAAACTCAAACCGTTTGGGGAGAAAAAATTAAAATATTATAGAATATCAAAAACGTTTATCTTCAACAATCAACAAATCTGATACTCCGCAAAATGAATAAATAAATAAATATTTTCAATTTTATTCAAATGACTATATAGCTCGATAGGGTTTCATTTTTGTCAGTGTAGCGGCCCGCGTTGTTCTGGCTACGACACGGACGCTAGATGACACAGTCAGATCATTGCAACACTTTGCATGACTGATAACATTTCAGTCATGTATTAAATAAGGCAATTCGATCTCGATCCAGCAAGCAGCCCTTGACCCACCAACTAGGTGGGTAGAGCCCTTCCCCACCAACTAGGCGGGTAGAGCCCTTCCCCACCACCGAAGCAGCTCTTTACCAGGGCACGAACATCGCCCTGTCCAAATCATTGTTAGGTCCCCACCAACTAGGCGGGCAGCGCGGACACGTCACCACGCACCAACCCCCTAACAATCTGGTGACCCCGACGTGATAGCTACGCAGCAGCTCTTCTCCCACCAACTAGGTGGGTGGCGTCCAGCCCGGCTAACTAAGTCGGTAGAGCATCACACACCGAAATAAAAAAAAGGGAAAGCAAGGGTGTGATGTAGCGGCCCGCGTTGCTCTGGCTACGAGCTTTTAGACACGGCCGCTAGATGACACAGTCAGATCATTGCAACACTTTGCATGACTGATAACATTTCAGTCATGTATTAAATAAGGCAATTCGATCTCGATCCAGCAAGCAGCCCTTGACCCACCAACTAGGTGGGTAGAGCCCTTCCCCACCAACTAGGCGGGCAGAGCCCTTCCCCACCAGCGAAGCAGCTCTTTACCAGGGCACGAACATCGCCCTGTCCAAATCATTGTTAGGTCCCCACCAACTAGATGGGCAGCGCGGACACGCACCACGCATCCACCCCCTAACAGTCAGCATGCATATACAATGATTCTTAAAACTCGAATACTGTAAATTTCTCATTATAATTTCATCCTAATCAATCAATTCGAAAATCGGTACAGCCGTCCATTCTGAGTAATTTCCAAACTTCCAGATGAAAAAAAAATAAGATAAGCTCTTAAATTTAATATTTAGCTTAGAAATGTGTAACAGAGTTAAAAACTAGACTTTTTACTTTACCATACAGGGGGGTGGTCAAGTATTGTAATCGTGCATGAAAAAAGTGATTTTTTTTCTTCTTGGTTTTTTCGAAATATCTCAAAAACGGCTGAAACTATTTTGATTAAAAAAATTGGGTAAAACCATGGTGTTTTGTTCAACAAAAGAGCCCTAATTGTCATGATGGTGGGGGTCGATGGGGGGCTGTCAATTGGACATATTTTGTTTTGCCTTGTGTATTATATATTACTTATATGATTTATTTTACTCCAAATTTGTCAGGGTTATATTTTGAGTTGCACTCTAAATTTATCTTAATAAGTAAACTTTTGTAATCTGATCTATGAGGCGAATCGCCTCAGAGCATCATTAATAATATTAAATAAATAAATAAATAAATAATGACTTAACTGGGTTCTTTCGTAAATGATTATGAATTATTTTATTAATTTTTTTTTTGTTTTTTTTTTTTTATAATGATATTGATACAAGAAGAAGTTGTACCAAGAACGTACAACCTCTGTAGTCCGTGGTGGATCCCTGTAACGTGAAGATAAGGGGAGATTTAGGGATTGGGTAGCAGTCGAAGGTACCTGTGGATGCTGGTCTTGAAAGATTGAAGGTTATAAGTTGCTGGAAAGACGGTCGGGGGAATAGAGTTCCAGTCTCTAGATGCCATAGGGATAAATGAATTGGCGAATGCGTTTGTTCGATTAGTATCTAGTTTAAGCGCGTAGGGGTGTTGAATTTTAGAAAATCGTGTATTTCGCGCAAATGAAGCCTTTGGTGGGATTATCGATTTTATTTCGTCAGAACAAAAGCCATGGTAATATCTATAAAAAAGGGAAAGGGCGGAGACAGATCTACGATGGGCTAGGGAGTCGAGAGTGTCAGTTAATGTAGGATCGCCTATCAGTCTGATAGCTCGCCTCTGAATTGCATCTAAGGTATTAAGAGAATACTTGGAGGCTCCTCTCCACAAACGCGAGCAATATTCAAGACAGGGGCGAATTTGAGCCTTGTATAATATAAGGAGTTGAGTGGGGGTGAAAAATCGTTTTGTTCGGAAAAGAAAGCCAAGCTTACATGCTGCAGCTTTTGCTACTGAGATAATATGGTCATCCCAAGAAAGGTCAGAGCCTAAGGTGACACCTAACATTGATATTTTATTACGGAATTCCAATGAGCTCGAATCAAAGGAAATGTCCGGAAGGTTCCTATCTGCGCGCCTAGAAATTAGGCAGCATTGTGTTTTGCCAGCATTAAAGTTTACCAAATTGTGAGATCCCCATTTTTTAAGCATGCTTAAATCTGAATTTATTGAGGAGGCTATAAATGCCAGGTTATGTCACAAGGATGGCCACATCACTTTATTTTTTTATCAAGGAGCTACTTTTTCAATTACTTCACCGGAATCACTGATATAGAAAAAATTACTTCTTAAATAAAAGCAAAAAAATAAATACACCATTAATAGAGAAACAAATTCATCAAATGTTAATAAACTTTTCTCTGAGTAAGTGTAGTACCATATATATTGCATTTTCTAATTAAAAAAAGAGACACACAGGCTCGATCTCTCTCCTGGATGGCTATCTAGCCTGACTTTTTGTTTTTGCCTCTATTTTTTATTATTATTGTCTTGTTGACTTTTTACTTGAAATTAAATAAAAGGTTTCCCGTTTCGGACGAGAAAGGGGGGTTGGATAAAAGCAACAAAAAAAAACACAAATAAGATTATTAAAACTTAGTTGTTGTTGTTGCTTTTTTCTTATGGTAACTTATGATGGCATAAAATGAGTGCACCTTCTAATTAAGTTTATTGTTATGTTTACGATAGTAGGAGTGTGTCCAGAAATTATTTTCGTGTTAGGGGGGGGGTGCCATTTCTCAATATATATATAATTTTTATTAAAAACATTTACAGGTCTATTCTCTAAGCAAAAACCTTAACTTTTAACATCCGAATTCAGCGTTAATTCATTTTAACACCTCCGTGCCTAAAGTTGCTATTCTGTAAGCAAAAATTTTAACTCCAAAGCGTTAATATTTAGCCAAAAGTGTTAAAATTTAAAGCCATGTCAGAGGGTGCATTTAAAATGTTAACGCCATATTTAATGAACAAACATGGCGTCTTTAACCAAAAACACAAAAAATATGATATATTATTTTTATTTAATTTATTAAATACTAGCTGCAAGGCACGCCCCCTGGACCCCCAACCCATGAATCCCACCCTCACACTACACTCCCCGCCGACCCATCCAGCACCCCTACTCCCGCACTATGAACCCGTGCCCAACCCCCGCCCCCATACCACAGAACCCAAACCTCACCTCCCACTCCAACCCACCACACTCCCCGAGGTTGGTTGAGTTTGGTCAAAGAGCAAGAATTTTCATTTTTTGACCCCCTCCCCCCATTTTGGGGACGCCGCCCCCCCCCCATTTTGGGTGGTTAGTTTTTGCATTTCTAGCTCTCTAGAGGCCCACAGATTATGTATATAAAATTTAATAAGAAAACAGTTTTCTTAGACTCCTGATGATGGGCTAACCCCCGAAATATATCGAATTCAAAACTCAATTTTGTTTTATTTCTTTTTTGTGAAACCTACCTCGTATCTTAGTTTTATTATTATATTAAAATGTTTCACCTAGAACCAACACCGAACTCCTTAAAAGTTATATATAAAATTTGGTTGAGTTTGGTCCAAGAGCAAGAATTTTCATTTTTTGACCCCCCTCCCCCATTTTGGGTGGTTAGTTTTTGCATTTCTAGCTCTCTAGAGGACTACAGATTATGTATACAAAATTTGGTTGAGTTTGCTCCAAGGGCAAGAATTTATATATTTTTCTCCTTCCCCCCCTTTTTGGGTGATTTTTGGGGGGAATTTTTTTAAACAAAAGTTGTCAGAAATCACATCTCCTACAACTTTGCTCATTATAAAATTTCCCGTAGAGTTAATAGTTTAAGAGTTATTTGATAATTTTTATTCGTGCACCCCCCCCCCCCAAACCCCCTTTTGGGGTCAAAATATCAAAACGTTATATAGCTAAAAACATAAGTTAGAAGACCTCTGATACAGATATGAAATTTCATAATAATCCCTCTAGCCGTTTTGACGTGAATCGTGAGCAACTTTTCGCGGAAACCACTGAAACAGACATACAGACAGACAGGAATTTTGTTGAGGGTGTTTTCGTTCATAACTTTGCTTGAAACGTGTGCAACCAAAATTTGGCGTGATTTGGAACAATGTACAGACAAAACCTTAATTTTATATATATAGATATTTATGGTTTATAAAATATATTTGTTTGGATAAAATATATAACATATAAGAGCCGTTTATTTTAAAAGTGGCCTAAGTCCATTATTTGTTATTTTGAGATATTTGTATTTATATTTTTCTCATTTTTTTTTAATCAAAATAGTTTCAGCCTTTTTTGAGATATTTTCATGCACTAGTATAAAACAAATACAGTCGAATATCCATATACTAATGATTTTTTAGGAAACTTCAATTTTAATATACATATAAAGGTTCAAATGTATTTATTTATTTGTTAAATGTGTTTCATATAATGATGTTACCATTAAAATCTTATAAAGAGTTTTATTTTATCAAATCAAAAATCAAAACATATTCAGAAAATATTCACATTTTATTTGAATGATAAATAATAATAATAATAACGAACATTTTTTCTTATTCAATTTTCAATATTATTATTTATTTATCTACGCATAGCATTTGTATTTACATGAAAATAAATCCAATTTTCCTACTTTAATATATTTTTGCAACATTTATTTTTTATACAATAACGGAAACTCATGTTATATGTATATAAGTGCCATGGGGTCCATAGAAGCTATGGATACTGGGCATCCCTGAAATTTCAAAAGGTCAAGAGTATTTCATACCGTGTAACAGAAAAAATCTAATGTTATAATAACACAAGATTCTGCGTTTATAGATAAATTTAAAATAAATGGCAACGGATCGTTGCTAAACTTTATCCAAATTCATTTGAAATATTAATATGTTCTTGAGTAAAGTACTTTAAATTATAATTTTACTAAAAACTTTATTTAACCTTTTTTGTGTTCCCCAAGGTACTTAATTAGGATATTAAATTTCATCAAAATTGGTTAAGTCATTTTCAAGATATTTAGAAATAACTAAAAAAGTACAGAAATAAAGTACTAATGTTTGTGGACCGATATGTACCAAAAACTAATCAGCGCTTCATTTTGTTAAACTAATGGTAGGTTTTCAATTTCATTTCAATCAGCGCAAAGGTGTGGAAAAAATCGTGGACGAAAAAAACGATAACACACACACACACACACACACACATACACATACATACATACATACATCCATCACCACGCACTTCCAAAAAAAATGGCACTTTTTGGCCTCTCGACGAGATTCCAGGTAATTTTTGGCAAAACCGTCACGTGCTAAAATTCAATCTCATTGAATACTTCAATTTGTGACCTTAATTGAGTCTATGGGTTCCGTAGTCTTTACCTGAGGACCCTTTGAAGTCGCGCTTGCCGCGAGAGCGATTCCAATACTTTCTCCCATGCTTCGCATTGGATAAAGTATAAAAGTGTGTGTGTGTGTGTTTGTGATTTCTAAATATATTTGTCGAAAGACAATTAGAAAAGTCTTTAATTTGGAAACAGATAGTACAAGTCATATTATGATCCTAGTCGACTGACACGGGTGAGAATCTTGGAAAGCTGTTTGATAAGATTCGAGGGATTCGCTTTTATGTATGGTATTGTTCGATAGGGTTTCTTTTTTTCAGCATACATACCGTGGACCTTGAAACTTACACTATATTTCAAAAGAATAAGTATACTATGTTGTAATTAATCCTATCGTAATTTTATTGAGCTCGGGTTAAAATGTCACCGCCCGCTACTGATAGATATAGATAAGTATTTGGAAGATCGAGGTAGTTTCGCTCGTGTATTAGTTATTGTTTATTTGAACAACCAATTATTTTTTGTTTTGATTCAAATTCATGATTAATTTTTATTCAACCTCCTGTTAATAAGAATAAGTTTAATAAAATTAAACAAAGTGTCAAAATATTTTTTTCCCAAATTTGACACCTTTTTACTTATTCTCTTAATTCTCTCAAATGAGTGAATATAAAAATGGATTTTTAAGTAGCATTTTTATTTGATATTCTCTAGGGGTATTACTATATTTAATTAATGAATTATATTAAAGTTTTGATTCGAAAATAATTTTCATAAAAAAAAATTAAATCGACTTCAAAAAATAAAATGCAACAAATAAAATAATAATAACTTAAAAATCAAATAAAATGCACTAAAAGTTATAAAATAATTAACTAATTTAGTTACAACTAAACGACGAAATATTAACATGAAATTACTTTTTGAAGGCGGTGCCAAACAAACTATATAAGCGAGCGTAACCGCCAAACGTATTAAGTAAGCTCCGTCGACCGCGATTCATAAAATGTACATGTTTGGCACCGACTTCAAAAAGTGATTTCATGTTAATATTTCGTCGTTTAGTTGTAAGCTAAATTAGGTAATTATTTTATACCTTTTAGTTTATTTTTAAGTTATTATTATTTTATTTGTTGCATTTAATTTTTTTGAAGTCGGTTTTAATTTTTTTTTAAAAACAATTATTTTTATTTTTCTCCTTTTAGTGATTTTATGAATAGTGACTTAATATAATACCTTGCATGCATCTCGTAAGAGAAAGCGTCGGGCGAATGAATCAGAAAATGATAATAAAATTCAATTAATAAATATATAAATTCGTTTGCGGGTTTTAAATGAATGTTTTAAGATTTTTTTTCTATAAAATATTTTATTTATTATAATTTCGATTATTTGGTCTTAAGAATTGGAGATTTACGTTATTTCGTCATTGATCATATCTTCAGAACTTGACAACAAAATCAGTCGAATTGAGAACCTCCTCCTTTTTTGAAGTCGGTTAAAAAGATCTACCTAGATCTTAAAAGAAAATCTATATTTTTGAAAATAAAAAAAATAAAATTTATATTGTTGAAAATTAAACAATGAGAAAATCATATAATCCGGACAAGTGCAAGTCGGTTTCGCTTCTATAAATAATTGATATATTATATTCGATGATGTGATTAACGTATCAAACGTATTACCCCTTTACATGTGAATAATATTACTTTGATTCCGAAAAAAAAACTAATCAAATTAAAGTTACTCGAAAATAAAAACCTGGCAGATCGAATTTTGCACACAAAAACCCTCTACTGCATGATTTTCATCAAAATCGTTAAGAGTTCTTTTCGAGAAACCGATTATATATTGTATACTCATATTTCCTGTAGAAATGTTAATATTTATGTGAGAGGATTAAAAAAGAAATTCCATAATTCATATAGACAAAAGGTATTGGTTTGGGTTCGGGGATCAGTAGCTTAGTGGATATAGGAGGTAAACCTCTTATGACAAAACATTGCAGTACATATGCAAAGATCCCGGGTTCGAGCCCCGGTTGATCCTTTTGTCTGTAATAAAAATAATCTTTTCTTCGTTCCCTAAATTTGAATTTGTTATTAATTGTCTTTACACGGCCTCGTTGTGGTCGCGCCCCGGGTGAAGAGAAAATTATTTTCGATCTTTGGGGTCTGCAATCGATTGCAGAATTAATTGTTTAATTAATGAATCAAAGCCTACGCTGCGAAAAATGAACGGTGAGAGGATTAAAAAAGAAATTCCATATTTAATATAGACAAAAGGTATTGGTTTGGGTTCAGGGATCAGTAACTCAGTGGATATAGGAGGTAAACCTCTTATGACAAAGTATTGCAGTACATATGCAAAGATCCCGGGTTCGAGCCCCGGCTGATCCTTTTGTCTGTAATAAAAATAATCTTTTCTTCGTTCCCTAAATTTGAATTTGTTAATATTTATATTTCAAGTACAATTTCTTGAAAAGACCACACAATCTTTTTGCCCCCCCTCTTTGCCCTTCTGGAAAGGAAGCCAGATTGGATTTCCTAACTAACTATACGGATGATTATTTCATTATTATTATTTCCCAGCGCTGAAACTTTATTAAGCAACCGCTCGCTCTCTGACATTTAACTGTCAGTACTTTTGATATATAGCACGTTTTATGGCTAGTAAAAAATGATTTATTTTAAAAATAATGGCCTTTATTTTATGTCCATACCTAATTGAACTTGTTATATATATAATAGGACCTAAAGACACCGACTACACATTGTTGTTAAGATTACAAATAAACTACCGAGTCTGGTTTTTCGGGATTCTAATTGAAACGTTCTTTTATAATTACCGTTTTTAACCGACTTCAAAAAAGGATGAGGTTCTGAATTCGACTGATTTTTTTTTTTGTGTCTATGTTACCTGATTTCTTCCCCAATTGTGAACCGATTTTGATTATTTTTTTTCCATTGGGTTCAGTATAGTTTCCGATTGGTCCCGTTTTTTTGGTATTGTACTTTTTTATATTATGTTTGTTCAGGCATAACTTCTTTTTTTATGAACCGATCTTAATGATTTTTTCTGCGTTTGGATTAGTATAGCTCCAATATGGTCAAGATACCTATTTATTTATTTATTTTATGTATGTTCAGCGAGAATTTATTGCCACGTGGACCGGTTTCGATTATTCTTTTTTATTGGAAAGGGTGTACCTTAGGGGTGGTCCCATATTAATTTGGTCAAGCTCTAATGATATGATATCAATGTTGAAATAACGTAAATCCCCAATTCTTATGAGCAAATAATCGAAATTATAATAAATAAAATCTTTTATAAAAAAAATCTTAAAACATTCATTTAAATCGCGCAAACGTTTTGAGAGAATTTTTATATTTATGAATTGAATTTTTTTTAACATTTTAGGGGTGGGTGATTGGATGGTGGGAGTACCAATCGACTTGATTGGGGAATAATGGAATTGAAATAATTATCGGAAAAGAGGTTTTTTTATCTAGTTAGATTTTTCCTCTTATTAAAAACAAGGACTAAAGATGAATAAGGACACTCGAGGTGGAAGTAATCTCCGGAATCGAAGCAAAAATACAATGTATACATTAATTAACATTTTAGGGGATAGGATGGAGGATTGGAAGGAAATTAATTGGATGGATTAATTTCCGCAATATGGTATTAGAATAATTATCGGAAAAGAGGTTTTTTTCTATAATTAGTTTTTTCCTCTTATTAAAAACAAGGACTAAAGATGATCAAGGACACTCGATGGTGGAGAAGTAATCTCCGGAGTCGAAGCTAAAATACAATGTATACATTAATTAATGTAAAATAATTGGTTTAACATTTTAGGGAAAATGAAAATGGAGGATTAATTGGATTGATTAATTTCCGCAATATGGTATTGGAATAATTATCGGAAAAGAGGTTTTTTTCTATAATTAGTTTTTTCCTCTTATTAAAAACAAGGACTAAAGATGATCAAGGACACTCGATGGTGGAGAAGTAATCTCCGGAGTCGAAGCTAAAATACAATGTATACATTAATTCATGTAAAATAATTGGTTTAATAACATTTTAGGATTCATTCGCCCGACGCTTTCTCTTACGATATGCATACAAAATATCATCTTAAGTCACTATTAATAACATCATTAAAAAGAGAAAATTGAAAATATTTTAATTTTTTTGAAGTCGGTTTTATTTATAAAAATTATTTAGAGTTCGATACTACAGCCGTAGCTATTACAAAGTCAATTTTTTTTATTTTCGGTAAGAATGGGGAGAGTCGTCAGATCTGTACTTGACCTGTAGTTGTGGCGGTGACAGGTATTGACCTGTATTTCTAAAAGTTATTGAAAAGAAAATGTGTTGCCGGGCCTGCCACTCTCGGGTTATGCATTAAAATTATTTGGATTTTTATTTTAAAACTCACAAATAGTTCATTCTAAATATTATTATAGATTCTAGAGAGAGACCCAGACAGGCCATCGCAATACTTCCCTATTATATTCTATGAATATAAATGTGAAAGTAAAAAGGGTTTATCCGCCGAATTTTTATTTATTTTTTAAATAAAAATTATAAAAATAAATAAATAGGTCATTTAATAATATAGTACCTGGAGGGACCGAGCGATGCACGGTAAACCCTGACCCTCCTCCCGAAACCACACACCTCGCCCCCACTCCGCCCCACCCAACCCCAACCGCCCCTCCCACCCCCGGATCCCCCACAACTGCATCCCACCTCCTGCACCCCCCACATCCATCCCCACCCCCACCCAGTTTTTTGAATTTTTATCTTTCTAATGATCCACATGCTATGTGTATATTTGTTTACTCGTACACCAATTTGCCCACATTCGTTCATATTAATAATCACTATAAATAAATAAATAAGAAAATAATAATAAAAAAAATAATCGTATAGGATCTGAAATAAAAAGATAAAATTAAAAAAAATCTGTGCGTCTCGTCACGACTCGACAGAAGTGATAACTTTCACCAACCAAATATTTTTTTATGAAGACAATTTCAAGGATAATTTCCCGGAGAAAAGAGAATTGAATATTTAATTTTAATTAGAAGAGTGTGTGGGGGGGGGGAAGCCAAGGAATAATTATTAATATATTTAATGTTTCTGGATTTAAAATTAATCGTTGTTTTTCTTTCAGCTTAAGTCAATTATAGATATTTCAAATTTGCCGCGCTGCAATTTATTCAATAAATTCTATTTATAAAATACATAGCTATATATAATATATTCAATTATTTCCACACTTATAATAAAGTCTAAATCAAAAATATTCATTTTAGTAAAAGTAAAAAGCAAAGATTTTTAAAATACTTCTATAGTCTTCTGGTAAAGTCTCCGCCTATGATGCAAGAGGTCCCAGGTTCTAATCCGACATGCGGCAAATCATTTTTTTTTATTGAAATTTTTATCTATCAATAATTACTTTAATTAAGTAAAAATCAATTAAGATGAATTTTGATGAGGTCCAGACATAGCCAGATCGTTTTCTCATCCTCAAAACTTGTTAATACATTTTGTTTCATCAAAATCGGTAGGACCGTTTTCAAAATAGTACCAAGATACAAATATATAAATAAATAAATAAATATATATATATATATATATAAATAAATAAATATACAATTTTTGCTCGTTTAATAAGAGTAGATATAATAGAAAAAACAATTGAATGATACATAAAGCAAGGTGTTTTATAAGGGAGGAGAAGGGATATTTTTTTTAGGTGAGGGTTCATTGTCCCTAAGTTGAAAGTGTGAGTGTAGAGCTTTAGAGAATGGTGACCGCCAAGGACTTCTATTAATAACTGCAAACGAACCAACGGACCACCGATTGGACACCAAGAGACATGGGCGCAGCAGCCTTACCCACCCACCCACATACACACACTTACACTTAAACTATCTCCCACTACTATGAAACAATCTCTACAATCATTCCAATAGATCTGACAATTTACCAGACATTGCAAGAGATCTTGAGAAGCCTATTGCAAAAATTTAAATATGTCTATCTATGCTTAATAATAATCGGCTTGCGCTACGACGCGACGCCGCTCAGTGCAGATAATTTTTATAAAAAAATGAAACCGACTTCAAAAAATAATAAGAACACAAAAATCAAATCAAATACACTAAAATGTATAAAATAATTATTAACTTATTTAGTTACAACTAAACGACGAAATATTAACATGAAACTACGTTTTGAAGTCGGTGCCAAACAAACTATACCTATAAGCGAGCGTACCCGCCAAACGTACTAAATAAGATCCGTCGAGTGCGATTCATAAAATGTATATGTTTGACACCGACTTCAAAAAGTGATTACATGTTAATATTTCGTCGTTTAGTTGTAACTAAATTAGATAATTATTTTATACCATTTAGTGTATTTTATTTGATTTTTAAGTTATTATTATTTTATTTGTTGCATTTAATTTTTTTGAAGTCGGTTTTATTTTTTTTTTATAAAAATTATTTTTATTTTTCTCTTTTTAGTGATGTTAATAATATTGACTTAGGATAATACTTTGTATGCATCTCGTAAGAGAGAACTTCGTGCGAATGATCATAAATATAGAAATTCTCTTTAAACGTTTGCGGGTTTTAAATGAATGTTTTAAGATTTTTTTTATAAAATATTTTATTTATTATAATTTCGATTATTTGGTCATAAGAATTGGAGATTTACGTTATTTCGTCATTGATCATATCATCAGAACTTGACCAAATTAATATGCTACCACCCCTAAGGTACCCTCTCTTTCCAATAAAAAAAGAATCATTATCATAAACAAAGAAGTTATGCCTGAACAAACATATCAAAACAATGTCCAATACCAATGAAAAAAACGGGACCAATCGGAAGCTAGACTGAACCCAAAGCAAAAAAAATCATCAAAATCGGTTCACAATTGGCGGAGATATCAGGTAACATAGACACACAAAAAAAAATCAGTCGAATAGAGAACCTCCTCATTTTTTGAAGTCGGTTAAATACTCGAGCCATTGACCAAAATTTGAAATTTCTATAACGACTTTAAAATGTATACAAACTTGTTCTTTAGACTTTAAAGTATATCATAGTCAGTTTGCGAGCGATTCCAAATGGGATTTACTAATAACTTGTGTCAGATTTTCCCATTTTCACCGAGCCCACCCTCTATTGTGACGTCACACTATCACTTTTATAGCCAATTTAATAATTGTAGAATTTTTTTTTTATAAATTAAACTCAACTAAAGATTTGAACATTTTTTTTTTTTTTGAAAATAGTTCTAATGTTTTTACAAAAATCAGCTCGGGTTAAAGATGAATCCCATCTGATATCGAAATTTAATAATATTTCGACTAAAATTTTAGAATTTGTCCTAAAATTAATACAATTTTAATACAATTTTTGCTCATTTAATAAGAGAAGATTTATTATGGATGCGAGTGATACACCATTTTTTAATATATTTATTTAGTAAAACACTAACAAATACACGATGTTTCGATCATTACATTTGTGTTTGATTTCATGTACATATGAGTTAGCAGAGTAAGGATTCACTTCGTTTGTAGTTACTGTTCACTAAGGTGGGAATGTGTGCTAAATATGATTATTTTATGACCACTCCTAAAGAAGTGAGACCCATGTTCATAAATTTCCCCATTTCGACCCACTGCACTGTGCGCCGACGTGATTTTTTTTAATTTTAAACCCCACAAGTTTTCCAAACTTTTTATACCGCACTGCTGTCGGGCACAATCTCGCAAACTTTTTGATAAGCCATTTCTGAATGTAAATAAATTGTAAAATTATTTTAAACTGAGTATAATATTATTCAACATTATTATTATATAGCTAATTGAATATTTCTACAATGTCTCTTTTTATGATAATTTGTATTTAGATGAAGAAATATAGGCTATCTCTAATTTTATATCCTTCTAGAAGCTTTCCTGTGGTCACGTGAAATAATAAATCAAAAGATCAAATAGTGATGAGTTAGTTAGAGCTGATCAAATAATCCGTGACGCGGCCAGGGATCGTGACTGACTCGTGACGCAGTCACCTGGAAACTCCTCTCTCTCTCTCTAGAGAGAGACAAGTCAATCTGAACGAAAGGTCATTCATTCATTCATTCAACGAGATTCTACACCCACCCCGCACCCTTAATCTCACGCATCAATAATCAAGAAATGTAGATTCAAAATATAATGTAAACATCACACGACTTTCCCTTATAATCCCTCTTTCTTTGTAAAATCATCTTATTAATTTGTAAAATATATTTTATACTATATTATATTAAGTTTAAATTTTTTTATTTTATATATGTTGCAGTAAAAACCCGTTTTTAGTAAGAACGTGTTCTTACTAGTTAAAACGGGTTTCACTGAATACCTTTGTGGCTACTAAAATCTATTGATGTTAGTTGAATATGGTTCATAGGTCTAAAACAGTGGTTCCCAACCTTTTGTGGCCCATCGCCCCTTTCTGGAAGTTTACTAACACCTATCGCCCCCTTTTCATTTTCATTGTATGCCCAAAGTGTAAATAATAAAGCAGTTGTATTATTTTAAACAATTTTATTATCGTATATAAAAAGAACTAAAGCAGTTTTATTCGGTTCGAAATATTGAAGCCTGCCTATTTTCAAGAAATTACTCTCTTGGAAAATTCCCACGCAAAGTCGAAATTTAGAAAAACCCCAATCAATGAATTTATTATTGACATCTGGTGTTTCCTTCAGTTAAAAAGCCCTCCGACAGGACTTTATCTCTTAACCCAATTTATTGAGGTTCAAAAAGTGGAAATTGTAAAGTCCCACCATCCTATTGTCAAATAAGGCGTGTTCCAGCATCAAAGGGCATACCGGCTGCTACTCCAAAATGTTACCATTAAAAAGAATTATATTATTATCAAGAAAAAAATACTCTAAATGCCGCGTTAACAACAGTATGTTTCTTTGTAATTTATTAGAAATTTAAATATTTTTTCTAAAAAATATTAATATAACATTATTTATATTTGAGAATGAAAATTACATTTAACAACTCGCAAGGGAAGTGATTCCATTTCTTTGCACGTGAGTGTATTTTAATTTTTCCCTCTTTGAATACTCATCGCCCCCAATCGCCCCCTACTCAATTATCGCCCCACTGATAACTCAAATCACCCACTTGGGGGGCGATCGCCCCCAGGTTGGGATTTGGGAACCACTGGTCTAGAATATTCATTCTTAACCTTCCGCCTCATTTTCAGGTCTATTCTCTAAGCAAAAACGTTAACTTTTAACACCCGAATTCAGCGTTAATTCATTTTAACACCTACTTGCCTAAAATTGCTATTCTGTAAGCAAAAACTTTAGCTCCAAAGCGTTAATATTAAGCCAAAAGTGTTAAAAATTAAAGCCATGTCAGAGGGTGCATTTAAAATTTTAACGCCAAATTTAATGAACAAACATGGCGTCTTTAACCAAAAACGCAAAAAGTAAGGCTTTGTTTTTGTCAGCTTTGAGTTAAAAGCAACACATTTCAGATCCAATTGATCTGTGTCAGAATCATTAATATCACAATGATAAATAAACTTTTATTATATATAGTATATTATTTTTATTTTATTTATTTATGGTTTATAAAATATATAATATATATAAAAGTTTATTATTATACAAAATATATTTAAATATTTAAAAATGCTAGATAGGAAAAACAGAATTATCATTAGATGCGGCAAAAAAAAAATTGGATTGCTATTCGAACATCCAGAAAAAGTAGCCATCTTCATATGGATCGTTAACACCTAGTGTTAAAAAGTCAAATGTTAACGTTGCTGTTAAAACATTGTTTAGAGAATAGCATTTTTAAATGCTGGCGTTATTACTTTACTTTTTAACACCCAATATAAGATGTTAAATTTTAACGTCTGTTTTTAGAGAATAGACCTGTATTGAAGTTAAATAGGCTACAAATAGGCATTGGTAAATCAATTTATTAAAATGCATTTAGTATTACAAAAATGTATTGTTATAATTAAAACTACCTATTTTTGTAGATTTTGATTAGTATAACTATTTGTTTTGTCTGGTTGAATATTTTTGGAAACTGAAAATGTTTTTTTTTTTATTAACCGACTTCAAAAAAGGAGGAGGTTCTTAATTCGACTGAACTTCTTTTTTTTTGTGTCTATGTTGCATCATATCTTGGCCAATTGTGAACCGATTTTGATGATTTTTTTCGAATTGGGTTCAGTCTGTTTTCGATTGTTCCCGTTTTTTTTCATTGGTATTGGACCTTTTTTTGATATGTTTGTTCAGGCATAACTTCATTGTTTATGAACCGATTTTAATAATTCTTGTTTTATTGGAAAGAGGGTACCTTAGGGGTGGTACCATATTAATTTGATCAAGTTCTGAAGATATGATCAATGACGAAATAACGTAAATCTCCAATTCTTATGACCAAATAATCGAAATTATAATAAATAAAATCTTTAATAAAAAAACATTCATTTAAATCCCCCAAACATTTCGAGAGAATTTCTATATTTATGAATTGAATTTTCTTATCATTTTCTGATTCATTCGCCCGACGCTTTCTCTTACGAGATGCATGCAAGGTATTATATTAAGTCATTATTATTTTTTTTTAATAGTAGGTGAAAATGCCTTTACGCACAGTCGGGCTCCGTGCTAGACGTCTACCGACTAAAACACCTACTCCTTCTTCTTGGTTTTCAACCCAGTTTTCCGCGATAGGGGGATTATCTATGTTAATTAGTCGCCATCTCTCCTCATTTGTTAACATTTGGGCGATCATGTTACTTGAGGAGATCTGCATACTTAGGCGATTTCCTAGACGCTCCCTTTTGGGCTTCCATCTTTCGCAGATGAACACTGTGTGTTCTGCGTCGTCCTCTTAAGTCACTATTAATAATATCACTAAAAAGAGAAAATAAAAATAATTTTTATAATAAAAAATAAAACCGACTTCAAAAAAATTAAATGCAACAAATAAAATAATAATAACTTAAAATTCAAATAAATCCCACTTAGGGCCAGTTTCATAAAACTAAGATGACCCTATGCTAAGGAAGACCCTGGGGTTAGCTCTCGAAATATGTTTCATAAAAAAAACATAGGGTGATCGCAGACTTAACCCCTCTATCTTTAACTCTCCGAACTTGATGGGTTAACCTTTATCCTGGGGATAACCCTGTGTTTATTTACATTAGAAAAACGTTTTATAGGTTAGAGTTTCAAATCAAAAGAATTCAAAACAAATCGTTATATTATTTATTTTTATAATATTATTATTATTATATAATATTAAATATAGCCACATATACCTATATAAATGTATATAGAATTTTAATTTATGTTAACACGGAATTAGAATAAAACAAAAGAATTCATTATATAGGTATATTTTTTAAAAGTAAATATCTAATAAATTAAATTAAAAAAAAATTTCAAACTAAAATCGAAGAAAGAAGATATTTCTAATAAAATAGTTAAATTTTTATATTTATTTCGTAGAATAAAATCAGATCGGAAACGATTGGAGTCAGCATTAAATTCTGATGCCAAATCATCCCATATTTTTCTTCTTTAAATTAGCATCAGAATCTGAACGCTTAGATTCCAACACATCTTTATATTTATTAACGAGAAAAACAAGACGTTTCTCCTCTTCTATTGTGAAATTGGGCGTTCTTTTACTCTTAATTGAAGATTTGTCCATATTCTATCTAAAATTTAATATTCACCTATTCAATACATTTCACATTTTTAAAATTACATGATTTGTCCCAGTTTTGTTGTATCTATAAATTTACTTTTTTACCACTTTGTTTTTATATGATTAAATAGAAAAAAATTAATTATTTTTAATTATTAATAAAACAATACAAGACATTCATTTATTTAATGAATATAAAAAAATATAAACGTAATTGTTTTTTTTCACTAAAAATAACTAAAATGCGGGGAATTTCGCCGTTGCCAAACTATTTTCCTACCCTTGACTCAGGGCGAGCTAACTCGACCCTGTTTTGTTTTATGAAATTCATATTGTTTGAAACTCCAGGGTAACTCTCAACCTAGAGTTGAGTAAGTAGAGGATTATTTTTACTTTATCCAATGCAAAGCATGGGTAAAGTATTGTAATCGCTCTCGGGGCAAGCGTGGCTTCAAAGGGTCCTCAGGTAAAAACTACGGAACCCATGGACTCAATTAAAGTCACAAATTGTAGTATTCAATTAGGTTGAATTTTAGCACGTGACGGTTTTGCCAAAAATTACAAGGGGTCTCGTCGAGAGGCCAAAAAGTGCGATTTTTTCATTTAGTGCGTGCGGATGGATGGATGTATGTATGGATGTATGGATGGATGGATGGATGTTATCGTTTTTTTGGCCCACGATTTTTTCCACACCGTTGCACCGATTGAAATGAAATTGAAAACCTACCATTAGTTTAACAAAATGAAGCGCTGATTAGTTTTTGGTACATATCGGTCCACAAACATTAGTACTTTATTTTCAGTACTTTTTTAGTTTTTTCTAAATATCTTGAAAATGACTTAACCAATTTTGATGAAATTTAATATCCTAATTAAGTACCTTGGGGACCACAAAAAAGGTTAAATAAAGTTTTTAGTAAAATTATATTTTAAAGTACTTTACTCTAGAACATGTTATTTTTTTATGAAACTGGCCCTTAGTGGATTTTATTTTATTTTTAAGTTATTATTATTTTATTTGTTGCATTAAGTATTTTTGAAGTCGGTTTTATTTATTTTTAACTCACAAAGACCTCAATGGACAAAATTTTTAATTAACAATTTCAGAAGTAACTGATATTTTTTCCTCTATCAATTATTTGGCCTTTCCTTCTAAAATATATCCTACTCTTTTTACTTTATTTTCTATTTATTGTCCAATCCGGATTTTGTTTAATTACTATTTTTTTCTCTTTTCAAATTTTTAATTGATTGCTAAGCCCTGATTCAAGCTTTTTTTTTCTACTTGACGCATTATACTACGAGTATATATTCAGTGATTTTGTTAACAGGTGTTCGGGCTTTTATTTATGGATTTAATGAATTCGGGGAAGGTTGCCAAAATTACATTTTACATACGCTTATTCGGGCTCAATAGCACTAGAGGATTAAGGCTCAGCCTCTCTTATTGAAAAAAGCATTCTCTTTATCACTACCAGATTTATACCAATGTTGAAAGCAATTTTTTTATTTTCATTTATTTTATTTAATGTCGTTATTATACGAACTCGGGCATCAATGTTGAAAACGATTTCAAATATTGTTTTAATAACTATAAGTCACGGTCTAAACCGCAAAAACAATATTTTAATATTTTACGTCATTTGCTAACGATCTAGCGTGTTTTGAAAAAAAAAAATAACGAACGTCCTAATAAATATTTGGGTCATTCCATGTCAATTTAACGACGTTCTGACCCTCTTTGATTCTTTTGATTTTCTGATATGTTATTAATCTACTCTTATTAAACGAGCAAAAATTTTGTTTATATATTTGTATCTTAGTTCTATTTTGAAAACGGCTCTACCGATTTTGATGAAACAAATTCTATTAACAAGTTTTGAGGATGAGAAAGCGATCTGGCTAGGTCTGGACCTCGACAAATTTAATCTTAATTGATCTTTTCTTAATTAAAGTAATTTTTGATAGATGAAAATCTCGATAAAAAAGTTTGTTTACATTTTTTTCAATTAACTTTTATTTTTAATTGTTTTTTTTAATTTTAAAACCCACTAATAGGTTATAAGCAAATGATTAATACTATATATATTAAAATTGAGAGGATCTTTTAGATTATGGAGGGAGAATACCAATCGACTTGATTGGGGGAATAATGGAATTGAAATAATTATCGGAAAAGGGTTTTTTTATCTAATTAGATTTTTCCTCTTATTAAAAACAAGGACTAAATATGAATAAGGACACTCGATGGTGGAAAAGCTATCTCGGAATCGAAGCCAAAATACAATGTATACACAATTAACATAAAATAATTGGTTTAATAAAATTTATAAAAAAAAAAAAAAAATATATTAAAATTAGTAATTTTTGTTTGTTTTTAATTAACAGGTGTCTAAATCATAACAAAACAGGTGTGTTTACAAATAAAGTGGTTGAAGTGTCTATTTTTTATATAACTTGGAAACAAATCTTATTTAATTTTATGTTTTTATTTCAGATCCTATACGATTATTTTTTTTATTATTACTTTCCTATTTATTTTTTTATAATGTTTATCAATAGTATGAACGAATGTGGGCAAATTGGTGTACGAGTAAACAAATATACACATAATATGTGAACCATTAGAAAGCTAGTAATGCAAAAACTGGGTGCGGGGTGGGGTGGATGTGGGAGGTGGGGTGCAGTTGTGGGGTATCCGGGGATGGGAGGCGGGGTGGGGTGGGGCGGAGTGGGGGTGTTGTGGTGGGGCTCAGGGGTTACCGTGCATCCCTCGGTGGCTCCAGGTACTTATTATTATATGTAGAACGAAGTATCCACGTAAATTTTTAGCTTTCTATCTAAATTTTGATTTTTGAAGAAAATAGTTCAAAGTATTATAGATTTTCTTTTAAGATCTAGATCTTTGTCTACCAAAACTTTTCTATCATTCATTAAATATAGTAATAGCCCTAGAGAATATCGAATAAAAACGCAAATAAAAAAATTCATTGTTATATTCAATCATTTGAGAGAATTGTAGAGAATAAGTAAAAAGGTGTCAAATTTGAGAATAAATATTTTGAAACTTTGTTTAATTTTATTAAACTAATAATTATTATTAGCAGGAGGTTGAATAAAAATTTATCATGAATTTGAATCAAAACAAAACAATTGTTTATTCAAATAAACAATAACTAATACACCAGCGAAGCTAGATCTTCCAAATACTTATCTATATCTATCAGTGGCGGGTGGTGACATTTTTAGCCGAGTTCAATAATATTACCATAGGATTATTTACAACATAGTATACTTGTTCTTTTGAAATATAGTGTAAGTTTCAAGGTCCACGGTATGTCTGCTGAAAAAAAGAAACCCTATCGAACAATAACATACCTCGAAGCGAATCCCTCGAATCTTATCAAACAGCTTTCCAAGATTCTCACCCGTGTCAGTCGACTAGGACCATAATATGACTTGTACTATCTGTTTCCAAATTAAAGACTTTTGTAATTGTCTTTCGACAAATATATTTAGATTAGATTTTTTTGTAACACAGTATGAAATAGTCTTGACCTTCTGAAATTTTAGGCATGCCCAGTATTCATAGCATCTATGGACCGCACGCCACTGATATACATATAACAAAAGTTTTCTTTTTCGTTATTGAATAAAAAATAAATGTTGCAAAAAATATATTAAAATTGGAAAATTGGATTTATTTTTATGTAAATAGAAATTTTATGCGTAGATAAATAAATAATAATATTGAAAATTGAATAATAAAAATATTCGTTATTATTATTATTATCTACTCAGCAAAAATTGTTTATACATTTGTTTGTATATTTGTATCTTAGTTCTATTTTGAAAACGACTCTACCGATTTTGATGAAATTCACGGGTTAGGGGGTTTTTGGGTTGTCAAGATCTCATCTTGGACAAGATTGCTTTTGATGGGTTTTTCGTAATCAAATTAATTATTCTCAGGTAGAAAAATGGCAATCTTGGGCGTTCAAAAAAGGTTACTCTTTTACTTTTGTACCCAGGCAGAGGGCATGGGTTTGGTTAATTCATTGTTCTCAAAGGCCTTGAAGGAGTATTGTGATTGTGGTTTTTAAAATATTTTGTTCTACCTAAATCTTAGAATTATTAATAAACCTTTTATACTTGTTTTTATAAAGAACCTTATTTATGTAATAGAATAAAAAATAATCCAGAATTTATTTAAAAATATTTTTCCTATAAGCAGGTCTCAATTTTCTGAAAAAATAACACATTTTGATAGGTTTTATTTATTAACAATTGGATTAATAAAAATGAATCATGTGGTTGAATCAAAACAGGTAATACAGGAGGTAGGGTGCAATGGAGAGGGATCCGGGGGTAGGGCGTGGTTTTGGGGGTGAGGTCGAGCGGGTGGAGGTGGGGGGCGGTACTATATATATTTGTATTTTTTTTTTAATTTGAAAACGGCTCTCAAATTAAAATCGACCTTTTTATCAGAATTTTAAATTAAAAATAATATTATAATAAAGCTTTTAACTGAAAGAAAAAGTCACCCAGCATTGCTCTGTGCCTCCAGGTACTTATTATTATTTATCATTCAATTAAAACGTGAATATTTTTTGAATATGTTTTGATTTTTGATTGGATAAAAAAAAAAACTCTTTAAAAGATTTTAATGACAACATCATTAATGAAACACATTTAACAATTAAATAAATACATTTCAACCTTTATATATTGAAATGAAGTTTCTTAAAAAAAAAATCATTGGGGGGATTGAGATGATTGGAACCAATCGACTTGATTGGGGAATAATGGAATTGAAATAATTATCGGAAAAGAGGTTTTTTTATCTAATTAGATTTTTCCTCTTATTAAAAACAAGGACTAAAGATGAATAAGGACACTCGATGGTGGAGAAGTAATCTCCGGAATCGAAGCAAAAATACAATGTATACATTAATTAATGTAAAATAATTGGTTTAATAAAATTAAAAAAAAATCATTATAATGGATATTCGACTCTATTTGTTTTATACTCATGCATGAAAAAAAGTTGAGTTTTAGTTTCGTTTTTTGAAAATATCTCATAAAGGGCTGAAACTATTTGAAGATATTGTAACTTAATAGGGAATACTTTTTTCGTTTTTTAATGTATTTTTGAGTTAGGTCAAATGGCCTAGATTTTTAATTTTTAACCCCCCTCCACCCCCCTTAATTTTGGGTCAATATGCACCAAAATCTAATCAGCTCTTAATCCCAATGGAGCAAAACTACTTGTGAAATTTGGTTTTGATATTCACACTAGTTTTTGAGCTAGCTCGTCCACAAAATTTGGTAACGCACAGACTAACTAACAGACAACCGTCTGGTTGTCTGTTAACCAGGCAATGTATACAAAATTTGGTTGAGTTTGCTCAAATGGCCTAGATTTTTATACTTTAACCCCCCTCCACCCCCTTAATTTTGGGTTGATATGCACCAAAATCTAATCAGTACTTAATCTCAATGGACCAAAACTACTTGTGAAATTTGGTTTTGATATTCACACTAGTTTTTGAGCTAGCTCGTCCACAAAAATTTGGTAACGCGCAGACTAACTAACTAACTAACTAACTAACAACCAGACAACCAGACTAACAGACATTTTGACAAAACAATTATTATCTCTAAAAAAATATTCATTTGTCGAAAATGACTCTAAATAGCTATAAATCACGAATTTGGGAGTTTCTGGCCGAAACTTCTTTCTACATATAATTATACAATAACAAATCAGAAAATCAAAAAAATCGAAGAGATTCACCGACAAAACGTCGTTGAATTGACATGGAATGACTCAGATATATTTATATATATATACAGATATATAATTATATTTGATAACTTTTCTAATGATATTATTCTACGATAATTTAATAGTTATTAAACATAATTCAAGGTGAAAGGTTCTAAAACGTTCATTTTCGTGTAAAAAAGCATCTAATACTATATATAAGAGGCTAGATTAATTTGTAACAACGCTCTGAGAATGCTGCCGAAAGGAACCGCTGATGCCGTCGGTATATTTGCGGCAAATTTGAAATATAATTTTAATTGTATAATAATTTGAAATGAAAGACTCCAATTGATTTTAAATTAAGAAACATTAAATATATTGATAATTATTCCTCCTCCCCCCCCCCCGCCTCACCACTCAAAAATTAAATATTCAATTCGCTTTTCTTTGCGCACAGAAAAATAAATTAATCACATCTTAGTTGATTTATATTTTATATATTATTTGTTTATTTTTTAATAATTTGCAACTTTTTTATAATTTTTTAAAAATCTAAATTTTGTTATTCTTATTTTTGGATTTTTACAAAATTGAACGACTTAAGACACGCATGCCCGAGTTTCTCATGGCAATACTGGAGGGAGCAGCCTGTCATATCATACAAACAACACCTGATCTCTTTTAAATATTTGGAGCCTTATATACATTATCGAATTTTAAAAAAATGATATAATATAATTCTCCTCCTCACACAATCCCACTTATTTAAATAAATCTATTTCCACACAAAAAATATCACAATGCTGTAGATTATAGAGAAAAAAAATACTTCCAGATTCATATCTAGAGCCTCATTTCTGTAGTTGTGTCATAACGAAAATGAGGCGGAACTTTTAAGAGACTATGTATTTTCGGGAGTTTACAGGTATACATTTGGAGTGTGGTGTTTAAAGAGGAATACAGTTTTTGGACCGAGACGCCGCCCGCCAGGGCACCAGCCCGGAGGGCCGAGTTTCGAGGGCGAGCCGAAGGCACGCACGAAAAGCTCGTTCTTAAATATAATCAATCGAATCGTTTTATAAAAATCTATTGAACCAGAAGTTATAGCTAATGAGCTAAAATTTGGTAAACATGTTTCGATTAATTATCTACACCTTTATGCCAAGTTTCAATTTTCAGGTTCACACTGCCATTGCCAAATCTTATTTTTGCCGGAAGTTCTTGGGTAGAAAAAAGTTTTTTGAAAAAAAAATTTTTCTCTCTCTTTTTTTTCTTTTTTTTTTTTGGCGGAATAATTTCAAGGGGTTTGCCGGCAAATATAAAATTTTCCGGTTTTCGGCAAATTTGCCGTTTCGGCAAAAAGGTTAAATAGGGGCAAATTGCCGATTTTATTTAGGCTAGCTTTTTTTTCCGGCAAATAAAAAGTTCTGCTGCCCAGCGATTTTACCGATTCCGGGATGGAACTTTCGAATTAAAAAAAAAAATGCCAATGAATGTTATTGATTGAAATGATCAGCTATTTATAAACTTGGCAAATTTTATTAATATTCATGAAAAATTGATATAAAATCAATCGATTTCGATTTATTAAGGATAATAAAAAATACAATTTGCAAATGGTATATTTTTGTCTTAAAAAAAATAAGCTGACGTGTTCTGATGTGGCCGTCCACTTTACCATACAACCTGGCCCCTAAAATTATTTATTATCATGTATGGGGGTTAGTTTTTGCATTTTTATACTTCTGGGGTCCCACTGATTATGTATACAAAATCTGGTTGAGTATGCTCAAATAGCCTAGATTTTTTTATTTTTAACTCCCACCCTTAATTATGGGTCGATATGCACCCAAAATCTAATCAGCTCTTAATCTCAATGGACCAAAACTACCTGTGAAATTTGGTTTCGATATTCGTACTAGTTTTTGAGCTAGCTCGTCCTCAAAAATTTGGTAACGCACAGACTAACAACCAGACAGACTTATATCCTATACCCCCCCCCCCCATTTTGGGCGGTTAGTTTTGCATTTTTTAGACTTCTGGGGTCAAACTGATTATGAATACACACTTGGTTGAGTTTACTCAAATGTCCTAGATTTTTTTAATTTTTAACCCCCCCCCCTTACCCCCTTTAGTTTTTGGTCGATATGCCAAAATCTATTGTACTTAATCTCAATGCACCAAAACTACCTGTGAAATTTGCTTTTGATATTCCTCCTAGTTTTTGAGCTAGCTCGTCCACAAAATTTGGTAACACGTACTAACTAACAGACATTTTGACAAAACAATTATTATCTCGAAAAATATAATTTTTTCGATGTTCACTTATTAGAAGCTTTTTTGTAGATCGAAATGCCATGGTTTTGCTCAATTTTTTTAATCAAAAATAGTTTCAGCCGTTTTTGAGATATTTCGAAAAAAGAAGGAAAAAAACACTTTTTTCATGCACGATTACAATACTTGACCATACCCTGTATGGTCAAGTAAAAATGAAAATGGATTCTTGTTGAAGTGTTTATTTATTTTATTTTCTTATGTATTCAACTTTTATTTATTTGGTTCAAACAGTTTTATATCCTCTTTTCGCACGAAGGGGATGAGAATATTTTTGGTTTGCTAAATTAAAAAGATTAAAATAATATTTGTTAATTATATTTTATTCATGAAATAACTAAGAGCAGTAGATGATGAAATGTTTAGTTTATTGATTGGCGTCTTCTTCAAAGAAATTAGAATATCTAAGTTTGCTTATTTTATTTGGAATTAATCCAAAAATTTAACAACAAAAAAAAAAATGAATTCTGCAAATTTTAATTATTTGACATAATTAGGTACAAATAACGAATTTTTATCTAACTTTATCTAATTATTATTGCCTAGAAGGAATAGAACTAGATTTTGATTAAAATCAAACAAACGGAAGTGTTTTTGCATTTTTCTCAAAAATTAATTTCTTTTACCATGTGGATATTAGTAAGTATAATAAGTACGTTAAACACTATTATAAGACTGCTCTCTAGTATTATGTTTACTCGATTTTTTTTTACTTTACCATACAGAGTATGGTCAAGTATTGTAATCGTGCATGAAAAAAGTGTTTTTTTCCTTCTTTTTTCAAAATATCTCAAAAACGGTAGAAATTATTTCGATTCAAAAAATTGAGCGAAATTATGGCATTTCGCTCTACAAAAAACTCTAATAAGTGAACATCGAAAGAATTATATTTTTCGATATAATGATTGTTTTGTCAAAGTGTCTGTTGGTCTGTGCGTTACCAAATTTTTGTGGACGAGTTAGTTCAAAAACTAGTTTAAATGTCGAAACCAAATTTCACACTTAGTTTTGGTCCATTGAGAAATAGGAGCTGATTAGATTTTGGTGCATATCGACCCAAAATTAAGGGGTGGAGTGGAGGTTAAAAATTAAAAATCTAGGCCATTTGAGCAAACTCAACCAAATTTTGTATACATAATAAGTGGGACTCCAGAAGTATAAAAATGCAAAAACTACCCCCCCGAAATGGGGGGGGGGTGAAGGGCCAAGAAATAAAAATCTAGGCTCTTGTACCAAACTCAACCAAATTTTATATACATAATCAGTGTGACACCAGAACTATAAAAATGCAAAAACTACCCCCACCCCCTAAATGATTATAAATAATTTTAGGGGCCTTGGTGTATGGTAAAGTCAAGTGGATTGCCACATCAGAACACGTCAGCTTATTTTTGCTTATTGTCTTTAAAATTATGTAAAAAATGCAAGTAATTTTCAAAAAAATTTTGTTTCTCTCTTGATGTGTCTTATCAACAAAATTTCATCATTTTTATGTCAAAATGTTTGTAGGTAGATATTTCTAATGTGAAGGAGGGATTAGATTTTGGCCCCTCTAGCTTTAAAAATTTATTGTTAAAAATGAAGAAATTATCATTGTTTTGAATGATTTTATCGGGGTTTTAAGGCGTTGAAATGATCTAGGCTTGTGTAATTTTTATCGAAATCGTTAGAGACATTGTCGATAAACCAATTCTATTTCTGGTGTATTCTAAGCCAAATCGAACTGTTTGAAAAATTGTATTGTCTTAAAATTTGTAGAATGAATATAAGTTTAAAATAAATAAATTGATATTTTCTGATGTGGCCATCCACTTGACGTTACCATACACTTTTATTTATTTATTAATTTATTTATTTAGAACAATGCTCTGAGGTGGCTACCTCGTAGAGCAGAAACAGAAAGAATATATATACAAATAGTAACATTTAAGTAAGCAAACATAACATATATAACATTTAAATGAACAAACAGAAAGAAGAAACTTTTGGTTGAGTTTTTGGTGCAAGAGCCTAGATTTTCATTTTTTGACCCTTCAAACCCCCTTCCCCCATTTTGGGACGTTAGTTTTTGAATTTTTAGACTTCTGGGGGCCCACTGATTATGTATACAAAATTATTTGGTTGAGTTTGGTCCAAGGGCCTAGATTTTTATTTTTTAACCCACCTCCCAGCCTAATTTTGAATCGATATGCACCAAAATCTAATCATCACTTAATCTCAATGCGCCAAAACTACGTGTGAAATTTGGTTTTGATATTCCCACTAGTTTTTGAGCTATATCGTCCACAAAATTTGATAACGCACAGACTAACAGACATTTTGACAAAACAATTATTATCTCAAAAAATATAATTTTTTCGATGTTCACTTATTGGAGCTTTTTTGTAGATCGAAATGCCATGGTTTCGCTCAATTTTTTTATTCAAAATAGTTTCAGCCGTTTTTGGGTTATTTTTAAAAAAAGAAGGAAAAAACCACTTTTTTCATGCACGATTACAATATTTGACCTTACTTTGTATGATAAAGTAAAAATTATCAAAAAAATCGAAGAGTAACAAGAAAAGTGAAGCAATTTTTATTTTTACTGACAATGTGTTTTGTATATAGTAATTTATATCATGGGCAGCTTCCAGCATATCTATATTTCACATTGGACAACGAGATCCATGATCATGAGACGCAAATTAGAGACGATATATTTATTGCGAGGGCGAGAAAATAGGGCACAAGAAATTCATTATATTTTAGTGGAATTGAGGAATTTAATTCTTTACCAGCTGAAGTGAGAAATGCATCAAGTCTGATTCAATTTAATTAAGAACCAAGTGAGGATATATATTAAAACGGACAGTTGAACATTTCTATTGAGAAATATTATAACTCTAATATTAAAATTTGTATAATATTGTAATATATATAGGAAATGATTAAGATGATGGATGAATTTTAGTTTTAACTCGAAGGGTTAGTTAGAAGAATATTCGCCGGGCTTGGATGGGAGATGATCTTCAGAGATTAAAATATCTTTTGGCGGCGTAAAGCCAGAAAATGCTATTTTAAAATACGAATTTGCACAAAGACAGTAGAAATATGCTTTAAATAAAATATTGGCCTTTTAGGCGGTAGAATATTGGCACAAAGCTCGCATTTATTGCCTTTTTATTACAATTTCTTGGCAAACTTTATACACAACGTGTATATCGAATCAAAATTTCACACGTAGTTTTGGTCCAATGAGATTAAGCGCTGATTAGATTTTGGTGCATATCGACCCAAAATTAAGGGGGTGGAGGGAGGCTAAAAATTAAAAATCTAGACCGTTTGAGCAAACTCAACCAAATTTTGTATACATAATCAGTCGACCTGTAGAAGTCTAAAAATGCAAAAGCTAACGGCCCGAAATGGGGAGGGGGTGGTCAAAAATTGAAAATCTTGGCCATTTGCCAAACTCAACCAAATTTTGAATATATAATCTGTGGGACCCAAAAAGTCTAAAAATGCAAAAACTAACCCCCCTACATGATTATAAATAATTTTAGGGGCCCGGTTGTATGGTAAAGTCAAGTGGATGACCACATCAGAACACGTCAGCTAATTTTAATTTTTTTTTCTCCCGAAACGTTTGAATTATTATTACTTAAATTTTTATGATTTTTTTTTAATAAAGAACTATATGTATTAATTTAAAAAAATAATCAATAATTTATTTAAAAATATGAAAATTAATTATACTTATACACCTATAGGTCTCAATTTTTTAGAAAAATATTTTGATAGAAGATTCGTAGTGAGTTGGACAAGAATTTAAATCAAACGCAAAGTTTCTTAATTAAATGGGCCAAACGTTTATCAAATGAGCCACTGAGGAAGTCACACACAAATCACTGACGAAACGTTTGGTCGATTTAATTAAGAAACTTTGCGTTTGATTTAAATTCTTGTCCAACTCCCACCCCTACGATCCTTTTAAACATTTGACTTTGAATGCGAGAAATGAAAAATATTTTGATATGTTTTTTAATTAAACTAATTATTAACAGATTTTGTTGAATAAAAATGAATCACGTGATTGAATCAAAACAAAACAAGTGGTTGATTAAATAATCAACAGTTAAAGCAATTAAAAATTACCGAACGAAGGTCGGTCTCCCTGACTATGTATATATATTTACTGAAGGAGACAATAAAAGAGAGTGTCTTCTGCTGGAATTATAAATTTTATTTATTTATAACGAGACTATAGTTTCGAGGGCTTTGCCTTTTCTTAACCTAACCACATGAAAGATGTTAACCTTTCATTCATAAATTAATTCCTGTGATTCAATTGTAATAGACTGATGAAGAGGGCAAAGCCCTCGAAACTATAGTCTCGTTATAAATAAATAAAATTTATAATTCCAGCAGAAGACACACTCTTTTATTGTCTCCTTCAATATATAAAAATTCTGCTACTCTCGGCAAAAACTTTCAATTTTATATATATTTACGGTGTCCGTAATTTACCAAGTTGATTTTTTTTTTTGCAGCGCCCCCTAAATTTTTAGCTTATGACCTAAAAAAAATATCAGACTTAAAACAGCTCTTAATATTCATATCAAACCATGCCCTAAAGACGATACATTTCCCATTTAAATAGCATGGGATTTTACAGCTTTTTACATTTAATGTTCTTATTTTGAACAAGTGAGCATACAGCAACGAGAAATACATATTCTTATAGGAAATTGAATGCACTACAAGAAAGGTCTCTTATGATTTTTTGATAAATTTGTTGAATTTATAGTAAATTTTTAGATTCTTGAAGAAGTGAAGATTTATCAAAAATGCATAAGAGACCTTTCTTGTAGAGCGTTCAATTTCCTACAAGAATGTGTATTTCTGGTTGCTGTATGTTCACTTGTTCAAAAAAATAATTTTTATAAAAAATAATAAAACTGACTTCAAAAAAAATTAAATGCAACAAATAAAATAATAATAACTCAAAAATCAAATAAAATGCACTAAAATGTATAAAATAATTATCTAATTTAGTTACAACTAACTAAACGACGTAATATTTACATGAAATCACTTTTTGAAGTCGGTGCCAAAAATATACATTTTATAAATCAAACTCGATGGATTTTACTTAGTACTTTCGGCGGGTACGTTCGCTTATATAGTTTGTTTTAGCACCGACTTCAAAAAGTGATTTCATGTTAATATTTCGTCGTTTAGTTATTTTATACATTTTAGTGCATTTTATTTAATTTTTTGAGTTCTTATTATTTAATTTGTTGCATTTAATTTTTTGAAGTCGGTTTTTTATAAAAATTATTTTTATTTTTCTCTTTATACTGATGTTATTAATTTTAGTGACTTAATATAAATACCTTGCATGCATCTCGTAAGAGAATACGTCGGGCAAATGAATCAGAAAATGATAATAAAATTACATTCATAAATATAGAAATTCTCTAAAAACGTTTGAGGGTTTTTAAATGAACGTTTTAAGATTGATTTTTTTATTAAAGATTTTATTTATTATAATTTCGATTTTTTGCTCATAAGAATTGGATATTTACCTTAATTCGTCATTGATTATATTATCAGAACTTGACCAAATTAATATGGTACCACCCCTAAGGTACCCTCTTTCCAATATAAAAAGAATCATTGAAATCGGTTCATAAACAAAGAAGTTATGCCTGAACAAACGTAGCAAAAAAGGTCCAATACCAATGAAAAAAAAACGGGACCAATCGGAAACTAGACTGAAGCCAATACAAAAAATCATCAAAATAGGTTCACAATTGGCGAAGATATCACGTAACATAGACACGAATTGAGAACCTCCTATTTTTTTGAAGTCGGTTAATAAAATGTAAAAAGTTGCAAAATCCCATGTTGTTTGAATGGGAAATGTATCTTCTTTAGGGCACGGTTTGATATGAATATTAAGAGCTGTTTTTGGTCTGATATTTTTTTTAGGCCATAGGCTAAAAATTTGGGGGGCTGTGCAAAAAAATATACTTGTTATCAACGGACACCCTAATATAATATCCATGATATTTATTTTTTATCCAATTCCATCATAATCACATTAATATAAAAATATATAATAACTTTGTTATTGTTTAGTTAAGTGATGTGCCAAGAATTATTATTATTATTATTGTTTTTTTCAGCCTCACAGTTCAGTTAATAATCTAGTCCAATTAAAATATAAAAAAAAAATAATATGTTTTTGTTTTCAAATCTTCTCTGCCTCTCTGAAAAGGGAATGCAAATCAATTAAATTCTTTATTAAAGTGTTTTTGCATTAAAAACGTCATTAATTGATTAATTAATCGCATAGTTAGGGAGCGGGCATGCTTGGACGTTTATGACCATTCACTCTAATGTAGAAAAATCAAAAGTTATGCCCACCACACACACACACACACACACACACACATTCTATTTAGTTTTAATTTTTCTTATTAAAAAATACTTAAGACTAAGAGAATTTCCAACATTTCAATTAACTAGAAAAGAGAGAGAGAGAAATAGTTCTATGTATGTTATTTTATCTTATTATATTAATTAATTAATTATATTAAACGAGCAATTCTTGTATAGAATATACCGGGTGAGTTTTTTTATCTTGAGACAGTCTTATAACTCAAAAGCAGTGCATTAAATGAAAAAAAGTTTCAAATAAAAGATTTCACTGTCGATGGTAACAGAATTGTTTTTATTTTAGGTTAAAAATAAAATAAAATGAGAGAAGTCTTCTGTTTTTAAATAAAATAATTTTTAATTATTTCTAGAGACTATAGTTTCGAGAAGGCATTGGCTTCATCATCATCAAATTTTCTATGTATAAATCTTAATTTGTAACACAATTTGAAATATTTGTGATAGACTGATGAAGAAATGCCTTCGAAACTTATTTTTTTGAATACTTATCTAGAAATAATTAAAAATTATTTTTTATTTTAAAAAACAGAAGACTCTCATTTTTATTTTATTTTTAACCTAAAATTTCAAATAAAAGTTTATTTATATCGAGGGGGAAACTAAACTACGCTATTGTTTGTCGACGTAGAACAAGCTTTCAAGGGTATTTCAATGTCAAGTTCTGTTTTTTAAATGGAAACCTATATTCTTCTTTTCGTCATCTTATTTTACAAAAAAAACTGAACAACTTTCATAAGAACTATTTTTTTATACGACATCAAATAAATAAAAGACATGTTTTAATTAGATCTCAAAAAAATTCTTAATAATTGTTTTTAACAATTGTTTAACTTAATTATCAAATAATAATGATTAAATAATTAATTATTAAACAAATAATTATTAATTGGAAAAGTCACAACATTAAAATTAAGTGTTTATAATGATATTAAAACTTCGTTATACACAGATTAAGAGATTATTTTATATTTTATAGATCTATTTAAAATTCTTAAGTTTAAAAAAGTTTATTTCTCATGTCAATCCAGTAGATAGTTATATTGTATTACTATAATAAAAATGGAGTATTTTTTTGAAGACAGAATTGAAATGGTCTTAATTTATGGTAAATATGGAAAAAGTGTTATGGGCAGCCATTGAAATGAATGCCGAGCGTTTTCCTGATATGAATACACCCTCACAAGCTTCATTTTATCGTGTTGTAAATCTGTTAAAAAAAAATAAGGAAATTGGAACTGGAATTCATCCAGAAGACTTGAGATACCTACACTCTGGAATGTCACAGAACATAGTCGGAAAATTATTAAATTATTAATTATTATTAAATTATTTATTTAATAATTAAATATTTGATCATTATTATTTGATAATTAAGTTGAACAATTGTTAAGAATAATTATTATTTGGATTTTTTTTGAGGTCTAATTGATTTAATATTTTGTTTATTTGATGTCGTATAAAAAAATAGTTTAGTTTTTTTTTGTAAATTTAAGCAATTTAAGAAAAATATAGGTTTCTATTTAAAAAACACAACTTGACCTTAAAATACCAATGAAAGCTTGTTCTAGATCAACGAACAATAGCATAGTTTAGTTTCCCCTTCGATATAAATAAACTTTTATTTGAAACATTTTAAATATAATGCACTGTTTTTGAGTTATAAGACTGTCTCAAGATAAAAAAACTCACCCGGTATACCTTCATTGAGGTTTCCGCGGATGGGTTCTATGTCATTAGAGATTTTTCGGGTTTCTCCGCGTGGGTTTGAGAGTTTTTCTCGACGTTTCGGCTCTCATTTTGGAGCCATTTTCAAGAGAGGGAGCGGGTGGTCTACATGGTCTTAGCCTCGTTGTCCAGGGTTCGTTTTGGAGAGTATTCACAACACCAGACAACAACTAAATACGACCAGCTCCAAACTTTATCCAATTTATTCCGACATCCATTCACACAATATTCGCATAATACTCTGGAACGCCATTGACAGACTATCCCACGAAAAAGCCGATTACATTGCGTCCCAGAAAACCAACACTCAAAAACAAAAACTTGCCAAACTTATCCACGAACAGAACCCCAAACAGAACTCCAAACTAACAGACATCCCAAACACTGTCCACAACTTTTTCTGAATCACCAATCACAACAACAGCAACCCAAGCCTTATCTAGAGGTTTCAACTATGCCACCACACCAAAAGTTATCACAACCGAACACATAATATCCCAGATAGAAAGCACAATACGCCACCTCAACCCAGATGATGCCGAATTAATAAGATAAGACACAACACGAATTCTACGAAATTCTAAATCACCACCTTCTATTTGTTTTTCTTTTATAATGATATTGGTACAAGAAGAAGTTGCACCAAGAAGGTACAACCTCTGTAGTCCGTGGTGGACCCTTGTATCGTGAAGATAAGGAGAGGTTTAGGAATTGGGTAGGAGTCGAAGGTATCTGTGGATGGTGGTCTTGAAAGATTGAAGGTTATAATTTGCTGGAAAGACGGTCGGGGGAAGAGAGTTCCAGTCTCTAGAAGTCATAGGGATAAATGAATTGGCGAATGCGTTTGTTCGATTAGTATCCAGTTTAAGCGCGTAGGGGTGTTGAATCTTAGAAAATCGTGTATTTCGCGCAAATGAAGCCTTTGGTGGGATTATCGATTTTATTTCATGAGAACAAAAGCCATGGTAATATCTATAAAAAAGGGAAAGGGCGGAGACAGATCTACGATGGGCTAGGGAGTCGAGAGTGTCAGTTAATGTATCAATAGGATCGCCTATCAGTCTGATAGCCCGCCTCTGAATTGCATCTAAGGTATTAAGAGAATGCTTGGCGGCCCCTCTCCACAAATGCGAGCAATATTCAAGGCAGGGAATTTATAATCCCAAGAAAGACAAGCCCTCAAAGAACTCCGAAACAATGAAAACCTCATCATATTCCCAGCCGACAAAAGGAATGGCACGGTAATCCTCAACACCACAGACTATACCAAAAAGATGACAGAACTCTGCTCTTCCGACGAAAACAAACGAACCAACCACCTACCTGGAAAAAACAACTAAACAAATAATAAGCAGCTCTATCCTAAACGACGATACTAAAAAACTAATCATATTAACTTAAATTACCGAGCATTGCTTAGTGATTAAACGTCAAGTATGCAGATTTCAACAAAAAATCTAATCACCTCTAAATTTGAATTTAAAATATATGGCATTCAGATTAATTGATCTACATCTGATCCGAGGGGGGGGGGTTCCAAAAAAATTAAAAATTATAAAATTTCAATTAGCTAACAAGATGGTAACTTTTTTATAAAAACTATTTTATAATGAAAACTCTAGAAAGAAGTGAATAAGAAAACAACCAGGCAGCACTTTTGATGTGATTTGGGTGCTTAGGGGTAAGATTTGCATCGATTTGGGTCGATATGCATCAAAATCTAATCAGCTCTTAATCTCAATGCACCAAAACTACATGTGGAATTTGATTATTCCCATCTAGTTTTTTGAACCAACTCGTCCACAAAAATTTCGTAACCCACAGACTAACAGACTAACAGAGTAACAGACATTTTGACAAAATAGTTATTATCTCGGTGTTTACTTATTAGGGCTTTTTTGTAGGCCGAAATGCCATGGTTTTGCCCAATTTTTTTTTTATCAAAATAGTTTCAACCGTTTTTGAGATATTTCTAAAAAACGAATTAAAAAAACACTTTTTTTCATGCACGACTATAATAGTTGACCATACCCTGTATGGTAAAGTAAAAAGAAAATATAAAGCAACTATTAGTATTATATAAAAAAAACAATAAATTATTTCAACATAGTTATATATGGTATATCTATATACGAGCATACTAGTATATTATACTAAATCGCTCTTAGCCTTGAGTCTAAAAATAGTTATTTAATTTTAGAAATGAGATAATAGTGAATTAATCAATCATTTAATCAATCGTCGTAATATCAAAATAAATTTAATTAACTTAAATTCCGCAAGCATTTAATTACAAATTTTTTAATAAAAATCTAAATTATTAATAATTTATCGGGAGAAATGGAGGAATGATCCAATCGACTTGATTGGGGAATAATGGAATTGAAATAATTATCGGAAAAGAGGTTTTTTATCTAATTAGATTTTTCCTCTTATTAAAACCAAGGACTAAATATGAATAAGGACACTCGATGGTGGAGAAGCAATCTCCGGAATCGAAGCAAAAATGCAATGTATACATTAATTAATGTTAAATAATTGGTTTAATAAAATTTATAAAAAATAAAAAAAAATAAATATATTCGGGGAAATACCAATCGACTTGATTGGGGAATAATGGAATTGAAATAATTATCGGAAAAGAGTTTTTTTTATCTAATTAGATTTTTCCTCTTATTAAAAAAAAGGACTAAAGATGATCAAGGACACTCAATGGTGGAGAAGTAATCTCCGGAGTCGAAGCTAAAATACAAGGTATACATTAATTAATGTAAAAAAAAAGGTTTAATAAAATTTATAAAAAAAAAATTTATCTTGGGAGAACGAATTAATGGAATTAGAATAATTATCGGAAAAGAGGTTTTTTTTATTTAATTAGTGTTTTCCTCTTATTAAAAACAAGGACTAAAAAGACAATCAAGGACAGTCGATGGTGGAGAATAATCTCCGGAGTCGAAGCTCAAAAACAATGTATACATTAATTCATGTAAAATAATTGGTTTAATAAATTTTATAAAAAAAAAAAAAATATCTCGGAAAAGAGGTTTTTTATTTAATTAGTTTTTTTCCTCTTATTAAAAACAAGAACTAAAAAGATGATCAAGGACAGTCGATGGTGGAGAAGTAATCTCCGAAGTCGAAGCTCAAATGCAATGTATACATTAATTCATGTAAAATAATTGGTTTAATAAAATTAAAAAAAAAAAAAAAAATTATTTTAATTTGAATGAAATAAAATTATATTATTTACTAGCTGCAAGGCACGGCCCCTGGACCCCCAGCCCACATGTATTTTGTTTATTTGATGTCGTATAAAAAAATAGTTCTTATGAAAATTGTTCAGTTTTTTTTTTTTTTTTGTAGATTAAGTAGACATATAGAAAAATATAGGTTTCCATTCAAAAAACAGAACTTGACATTGTAATATCCATGAAAGCTTGTTCTAGTTCGGCAAACAATAGCGTAGTTTATTTTCCCCCTCGATATTAATATACTTTTATTTGAAACTTTTTTTCATATAATGCACTGTTTTTGAGTTATAAGACTGTCTCAAGATAAAAAACGCACTCGGTATATATACAGGAATTGATCATTTAATAGTATAATATTAATTACCGAGTCCCATTTTTCCAGGTTATTAAGGGATTATTTTACCTTATTCGGTGTTTAGAAATGACTTAAATTAAAAAAATTATGTAAAAAATTGACAAATTCATTCAAGAATTAATTTGAAATCTCAAGTATTTTGGGAGATAGAAGGTAAAGGAACCCTTGGTATGCGATTAGTGGGCTTATTTGAATATCATACCCATTGAAACGTAGGGATTTGCAAATTAATTATTGATATTTTTTTGAAAATGTTTGAGAATGGAATTTAATCAAAATGATGACATTTCCAATATATCGTAGAAATAAATATCATTGGTAGGTAAAATAGATATAGATAGATAGATGAAGAGAGAATTTAAATTAGAAAATGAATTCTTGCTATCTGCCCTTTTGCCTCCTAATGCAAAGGCAACCAGCCATGTCCAGTGAATCCCATTATGCTGACCAACCACTATACTATTGTACTCAGTGCTCTCACCCGGAATTCACACTGACATTGATCAAATTTATGAATTCATAATTTTTATAAAAAAAAAAAAAATTAAACCGACTTCAAAAAATAATTTTCAAACGTTTATTATAATTGAAGGAGACAATAAAAGAGTGTGTCTTCTGCTGGAATTATAAATTTTATTTATTTATAACGAGACTATAGTTTCGAGGGCTTTGCCTCAGTCTATTACAATGTATTCACAGGAATTGATTTATGAATGAAAGTTTAAAATCTTTCATGTGGTTGGGTTAAGAAAGTATACAGTGTGGGTAAGTTCAGAATTGAAATTTATACTTGTTTTATTATTTTGGCTGTGGGTGGCTTTCGTGAAGTTTATATTTTAGCCGCTATTTTTAAAATAAAGCTTTCGGGAATTTCTATTTTTCGATTTAAGAATTTTTTTGGTGAATTATTGTATGATTTTAAAATTTCCAACGATTCGAAAATACTAATTTTTAAGGGATCTAATTCTGATCTAATTAATTTAATATTTGATTCATCTGGAAAACAATGTTTCTCGGAGATTAAATGGTCTGCAAATGCACTATGCCCTGAACTCCCTTTAAAAACCCTTTTGTGTTCCGAAATGCGTGTGTTTAAATTTCGTTCTGTTTTTCCTATATAGGTCGAATCACATTCTCCACATGTTATGGAATAGACACATTTTTTGTCCATTTTTTGAATTTTGTCTTTCTTATTATTGCTAATATCAGATCCCAATGTTCTAGAGGATTTGAAAATAGTTTGATATCCTAAAGTTTTGAATTTTAATTTTAAAGTTCACGAAAGCCACCCACAGCCAAAATAATAAAACAAGTATAAATTTCAATTCTGAACTTACCTACACTGTATATTTTCTTAACCTAACCACATGAAAGATTTTAAACTTTCATTCATAAATTAATTCCTGTGAATACATTGTAATAGACTGATGAAGAGGGCAAAGCCCTCGAAACTATAGTCTCGTTATAAATAAATAAAATTTATAATTCCAGCAGAAGACACACTCTTTTATTGTCTCCTTCAATATATAAAAATTCTGCTACTCTCGGCAAAAACTTTCAATTTCAATTTAGTTTATTATGATCTCAAACGTTTCGGGAGAATATATGTTTTTTTTTTAAGAAAAAACTTCCTTTGTGAAATTTACACAGTGTTGTTGCTTTATAAGCAATTCATGAAGCAAATTTAAAATAAATAAATTCCATTGATAAATGGAGAAATCCTCCTCAAACGTTTGTAGATTGTCTTTTATAAAAGTTCTGTATTTATTTAAGTAAATATATTAGGGTGGTCCTTATTTTGGGTATTTTCGAATATTTACACCGACAAGGGGGGACATGGTTCGAAATAAATAAAAAAAATATCCCCCAAGTTTCAAGTCTCTATCTCAATTATAACCTGTGCCCCCAGCGATGTAAGTTTCCCATTTAATAACATATGGTTTTTCCCATTGAAAGATCAATTTGTCATTCCGGCCAAAGTAATGGTTCAAAAAATTTGAAACTCTGTATACTTAATCCTTATAATAGTAGCTATCCATCAGAATTATTATAGATTTTTAGCTATTATAATTTTGGAATCTATAACTTAGTAACACTAAGATATAACAGTATTTTATCTTGCTGTAACTCCAAAATTATAATATCTAAAAATTTGTAATAATTCTGATGGATAACTAGTATTATAAGAAGTACCTGGAGCCACCGAGCGATCCACGGTAACCAAATTAAAAAAAATACAAATATATAGTACACGCCCTCTCTTGTACCCCCCACTCCGCACCCAGTTTTTGCATTTCTAGCTTTCTAGTGGTCCACAGGTTATGTGTATATAGGTATATAAATAAATTCCGTATAATTATTTTTTTTTTAATTAAATAACAATTTATCAAGTTTTTTAATCAATTAAATAAATAATAAATAATAATTTTATTGAATCAAATTTTTACATGAAATAATGTATACATTGTATTTGAGTCTTCGATTTCGGAGATTACTTCCCCGCTATCGACTGAACTTGATCTTCTATCTTGCAATTATATTTTTATTCCGTGTTTTTTAAAAAGAGGAATTTTAATCAATTAAGTTGGCAAATTCTAATATATAACAATATTTGATATAACCGATTAGTGGGTTTTAAAATTTAAAAACCAATTAATAAATAAAAGATAATTGAAAAAAATATAAATAAACTTTTTTATTGACATTTTCATCTATCACTAATTACTTTAATTAAGAAAAAGATCAATTAAGATGAAATTTGTCGAGGTCCAGACCTAGCCAGATCGTTTTATCATCCTCAAAACTTAATAGAGTTGGTTTCATCAAAATCAGTAGAGCTGTTTTCAAAATAAAACTAAGATACAAATCTACTCTTATTAAACGAGCAAAAATTGTATATTTATTTGTTTGTATATATATTTGTTTGTATATATATTTGTTTGTATCTTGGTTCTATTTTGAAAACCACTCTACCGATTTTGATGAAATTCACGAGCTAGGGGGTTTTTGGGGTGACAATTCGATCTGTCACAATCTCATCTTCGAGAAAATTGTTTTTGATGGGTTTTTTCGTAATCAAATTAATTATTCTCAGGTAATTTTTAAGGATTTAGGTGTCGGTTCTAGGTGAAACAGTATAAATAACTTATGAGGAGAATTTTCTAGGTTAAGTTTCAGTGAAACTTAACCTAGAAAATTCTCCTCATAAGTTATTCTCAGGTAGACAAATCCCATTCTTAGGGTTTAAAAAAGTTTCCCTTTTCCTTTTGTGCTCAGGCAGACAATGGGTCGGGTAATTCCTTTATTCTCAAAGGCCTTGAAGAAGTATTGTGATTGTGATTTAAAACATATTTTGTTCAACCTAAACGTTAGATATATTAATAAACGTTTTATAATTGTTTTTATAAAGAATTTTATTTATTTAATAGAATAAAAAATAATCAAGAATTTATTTAAAAATATATTTCGCATAAGAAGGTCTCAATTTTCTGAAAAAACAACACATTTTGATAGGTTTTATTTTTTAACAATTGGATGAATAAAAATGAATCATATGGTTGAATCAAAACAGGTGCAGGAGGTGAGGTGCAGTGGTGGGGGATCCAGGGGTAGGGCGAGGTTTCGGGGGTGGGGTCAAGCGGGGTGAGGGGGGGGGTACAGTGGGCGAATACTATATATATTTGTATTTTTTTTAATTTGAAAACGGCTCTCAAATAAAAATCGACCTTTTTATCAGAATTTTAAATTAAAAATAATATTAAAATAAAGGTTTTAACAGAAGGAAGAAGTTACCGAGCATCGCTCGGTGTCTCCAGGTACTCGTTTAATAAGAGTAGATTGAGATAGAGACTTGAAACTTGGGGGATATTTTTTTTTTTTTATTTATTTCGAACCATGTCCCCCTGGTCAGTGTAAAAATTCGAAAATTCCCAAAATAAAAACGACTCTACTGATAATCCTTCTAAAATTCAAAAATCTAGAACTTATTTTAAATTAAAAGACTTCGAAATGTTCATTCCAATATTTCATCAGGTATTCTATAAAGATAAAAAAATGTTAATTTGAGGGTATAGCCCACGCGGCCGGCGTCTCTGGATGACCTCACCAGGTTATTGTATAGGTAGATATAATACCTACGCCTAGCATGCCAAATATTGCTTTCTATAAATACTTAACGATTAGCATAACTTTCCCATTTGAAAAAGCATCTCTGTCTCTGAACTAAATTCAATTCAAATTATCTTTTATTTCGGTCTCGGATAGAAATTTGTTCGTTCAAAACGTTGCTGAATCATTTGGGTACGTACCAACCACTGTTATATATAGTATGCATTCGATGCTAATCTTAATCTATAATTATAGGGATTGGAAACATTGGAGAAAGTGAAATTGTTAGGTATAAATATTTATCAAATAACTTATGAAATGTTAACCCAACTGTTGATCAACTGTTGATCTCATTACATACAAACAATGTCAGTTTAAATATGAATTTCGAGGAAAACAAAGAGAAAACTTTTTTCATTCTCGGTACACTCTCTCCAAATTGGTCGTCAGAAGAGTATAGATATCCTACAAAAAAAATTTAAATATCGAAATGGTTCAATAATTTATATATTGAATTAATTAACTTTCTGATTCAATTTTTTTTTTTTTATAAATTTTACTAAATCAATTATTTTACAGAAGGTTTTCTACATTTTATTCGATCGCGACTCTAATGTAGGGAATTTTTGTCAAATATTGAGTGAAAATAATATTTGAACTTATATATTTCTAACTTGAAATAATGATATTAAATAAATTTTAATTTTCTCATTAATATATCAAAGAATAAGTAGTCTCGCGAGATAAAAATATCTTTTTTCAAATCAGCGCGGTCAAAATAATTCTTGTTGACGTATCAATTATTCTTTGATATATTAATGAGAAAATTAACAATTATTTTACATTAATTAATGTATACATTGTATTTTTTCTTCGATTCCGGAGATTACTTCTCCACCATCGAGTGTCCTTATTCATCTTTAGTCCTTGTTTTTAATAAGAGGAAAAATCTAATTAGATAAAAAAACCTCTTTTCCGATAATTATTTCAATTCCATTATTCCCCAATCAAGTCGATTGGTTCCATCTCCCTCTCTCTTCTCCTCTCCTCATTTTTCGATTCAATTTCCTAATTTTAATATATTTATATTAATATTTGTAATGAACTATTACTGGGTTTTAAAATAAATAGACTAATGAAATTAAAGAAATAAAAATTGGAAATTTAAATATATTAAAACATTTAAAATTTATTTTATAATTTAATCTATATACATAAAATTAAGGTTTTTGTCTGTACATTCCTCCAAATCACGCCAAATTTTGGTTGCACACGTTTCAAGCAAAGTTATGAACGAAAACACCCTAAACAAAATTCCTGTCTGTATGTATGTCTGTTTCAGTGGTTTCCGCGAAAATTTGCTCACGATTCTAAATGAAATTTCATATTTACATCAGATGTCTTCTAATTTACATTTATTGCTATATAACGTTTTAATACTTTGACCCCAAAATGGGGTTTGGGGGGCGCACGATTGAAAATTATCAAATAACTCCTAAACAATTAACCCTACGGCAAATTTTATTATAAACCTAGTTGCAGTGGGTGTGATTTCTGACAACTTTTGTTTAAAAAAATTCCCCAAAAAAACCACCCAAAAAGGGGGGGGATGGTGACAAATATGTAAATTCTTGACCTTGGAGCAAACTCAAACAAATTTTTTATACATAATCTGTGGGTCACTAGAATGTTAGAAATGCAAAAACTGAGGGCGGAGGGTGGGGTGCGGATGCGGGGGTGGAATAGAGTGGGGATGGGTTGGGATCCGAGGTGGGTGGGGTGCGGGATGGAGTTGTGGTGTGGGGCCTGGGGTTGCTCACGGGCGCATGGTGCGGGAGGGGGTGCTAGCTGGGTTTCGGGAGTTGGGTGGGGGTGAGGGTGGGGTTCGTGGGTTGGGGGACCAGGAGGCGTGCCCCAGGCTAGCAAGAGGGCCGCCGAAGGCGAAGGTGTCTTCTATTAAATCCGATGGAATGGAATATTTTTAATTGTATGTCAGAGGGGTTGTTTTTCACCCCCTCGGGAATCGAACCCGAGTGCCAGTAACAGCAATCCGGGCCATCTGACTCACCTGCGAGGTGCGAACTTCTCTGACATATGTAAACGCGTTAAATATTTTAATCAAAGTTTGTTAACTTAATCTAAACAAATAGCCATGCCATATAATTTAAATAAAGGTCGTAGAGTGTTTCGAATTTTGAAGAGATTCAAAATTCGAAGGGCAATGGAACGACTTTTCCTAAGTGAATATGAAAGATTTAAATTTGCCGATGGTAATAAATTCAAATTTTCTTATTTCTTATTTAACGCGTTTAGATATGTCAGAGGGTTCGCACCTCGCAGGTGAGCCAGATGCCCCGGAGTGCTGTTACTGGTACTCGAGTTCGATTCCCGAGGGGTGAAAAACAATCCCTCTGACATATAATTAAAAATATTCCATTCCATCGGATTTAATAGATGACACCATCTTATGATTTAAGAAAATTTGAATCTATTGCAAATTGAAATCTTTCAAATAATAAACCGAGGGGTGAACCGCGATTGGAATTAGGTGTACACCTTCTTTGGAATTATTTGGAATTACTTTAGGAATTCATTAGATAATCTAATGTCTTCTACTTGGAAATGAAAGTGGAAGTGGAAGTAGCTGTACACGATTTTAGGTCGCGGTTCACCCTCGCAATAAACCATTTAAAATTTATTTATTAATTTAATTAATTATCTAAATGATTAATTTATTTCCAATTATTTTACATGAATTAATGTATACATTGTATTTGAGCTTCGACTCTGGAGATTACTTCTCCACCATCGAGTGTCCTTATTCATCTTTAGTCCTTGTTTTTAATAAGAGAAAAATCTAATTAGATAAAAAAACCTCTTTTCCGATATTTATTTCAATTCCATTTTCCCCAATCAAGTCGATTGGTTTATCCTCCCTCATCATCCCATTCCCCTCATTCCCTAAATGATGATTTTTTTTTTTTTTTTATTTTTTTATAAATTTTGTTAAACCAATTATTTTACATTAATTAATGTATACCTTGTATTTTGCTTTGATTCCGGAGATTACTTCTCCACCATCGAGTGTCCTTATTTATCTTTAGTCCGTGTTTCTAATAAGAGGAAAAAATCTAATTAGATAAAAAAACCTCTTTTTCCGATAATTATTTTAATTCCATTATTCCCCAATCAAGTCGATTGGTTCCAATATATCCATTCATTCCTAAATGATTATAATTCCTAATTTTGTTAAATATCAAATTTGTAATGATCTATTAGTGGTTATTAAAATAAATAAACTAATAAAATTAATTACAAAAGAAACTTAGGAATGTTTATTGATGCCCTTTATCATAACAACACCTTGAAATCTTTATAAAAATTAATTAATCGTTTTGTTTTTTTAATCGCTATAACTCTAAATTGCACGGATTTAAAATTTCAAACTTAGTTATAGGAATGATGATTATTTCTAGCACAAATTGGCAATTCAGAGTATTCTCTTTCAACTTCTGATGTTTTTGAAGTTTTATCAAAAATCGTATTAAAATTTTAATCGATGATCATTTTTGGGAATGATGTATTTTTTTAAGGTCTGAATTATCCCTGTAGAGATCTTTTTAAGTAGATTCAAGCATTTTTTTTTTAATTTATTTCATTTTAAAATGATGATGCGAAATATACCTAAAAATGGTATTTTTTAGGTGCTTTTTACCTTTCGGTGTTTAAAAGTGTCTTAAATTAGAAGTATTAAAAAATTCCACAAATTTGTTCATTCTCTTTTTATCAATGAGAAATAAAAAATGAATTTAATATTTTAAATAATTAATGTAAAGATTTAAGCATCTTTCTTGAGTTTCTTTTGAAAAAAAGATTGAATTTTTTTCAAAAATCAACCCGATGATAATAATAAGCAATGAATTTAAATTATTTAGTAACGAATCAAAGATTTTAGTAGAAATATTTTTACATTGCATATCAAAGGGTTTCGTCCCCTCGGGAATCGAACCCAAGCGCTACCGTTAGCCAAACCTTAAGACGAATCGCTAGTTAGCGCTTGGGTTCGATTCCCGAGGGGACAAAACCCTCTGATATGCAATGTAAAAATATTTCTACTAAAATCTTTGATTCGTTCCTAAATAAATTAAATTCATTGCATATTATTAATATTTTAAGTTTTTTGAGGGGAGATACCATATATGGTAAAGTACTGATCCTTGGCCGGTTTATTTATTTATTTTTTGCAGTCATTCAATTATTTATTTATATTTTTAAATTTATTGCTATGGTAACATCAAGAAAATCTAATCTCAGTGCATTGATTTACTGATAAATACATTTTGGCAACAGAAAGAACTTTGACTTTTAGTTGTTAAAAAAAGGATGCTTTAAAACTATTTTTCTGGCCTCTATTCACCAAGTAGAAATTTTGAAGCTAGAAAGTAAAAATCTATTCACTTTTTTTATTTTTTAAAAATACAAATATTTTCGCACCAGAACGAACTTTCTATGATCTTTTGTTTCCTAAATTTTAGCTTTTTCCTTGGAATCCCAGGCATACCAACATATAGACGTAAAATAAGCACGATACCGAATCTTAAAAAACATTTTCATTATACCTATAATTTTTATTATTAGCAGTAATAGAAGCTAAAGTCCGCTTTAGCCTCCAACAAATAAATATTTTGAATGTATTTTTAGAAAAACTATTTGTTCTATTTTTCCACATGTTATTGTAAATAACACACAAGGCGAGTCAGAGTACGATAATTGACTTAATTATTCCAAAGTAGAATGTATAGTAGCAAATGAGCGTAGCCGGCCGGCCGACCGGGGTCTCTTGTTACACGACTATTTAATTTAAACTTAATTTCAAGATATATAGACTCTATTCAGTTGAGTTTTATGACCTTTAACTACATCATCTATATTAATGCTAATTCATTTATTTAAAATTTAAATTAATCTGCATTTATTTATTTATTAGTCTGAGCAAATGAGAAATTACTTTACTTTTAATATTAAATTAATATAGAAGAAAAAATAATAAACTAGTTCCAAACAAGGGACGAATTTCTATTAGGCGATTTAACGTAAATTATTAATCAACACTGTACGACAAAAAATTTCCCCGTAAATTTATCCCGGTAGAGTTTTATATGCTGATTATCATGCAATTTCTCAATTTTTTACAACACGTCAGAGTTTTGAGATATTATTGGTCAAAATGACGAAAAAGGCCATTTTGACCTATTTTTCGAGTCACATTAAATATTAAACAGCAATATTTGAAATCAAAATATTTTGTTGACGTAATAGAACAGATCTTTGATGTACAAATTACCATTTGCTTTTAGCTCAATTAGATCTCGAATTATAACTAAAAAACTAAAACTACGTGATTTTAAATGATAATAAACATAAATAAAAACATAAGTTTTTAGTCTTTTAGTTCTAATTGAGCTAAAAACAATTGGTAATTTTAAAATCAAAGAGGAAGCTGTTTTCTATTAAGTCAACAAAATATTTTGATTTCAAATATTGCTTTTTGATATTTAATGGGACTCGAAAATAGGTCAAAATGGCCTTTTAGGACATTTTGATCGATAATATCTCAAAACTCTGACGTGTTGTAAAAAATCGCGAAATTGCATGATAATCAGAGTATAAAACTCTACTGGAATTCATTGATAGGTTCAGGGGGGGAATTTTTGTTTAATTTTTGTCGAGCAGTTTAATTATTAAATTATTTATTATACGTAAAAACTTAATTTATTATCCTTTTTTTTCAGTTTTTCAATTAAGTTATATGTAGTTCTTACTTTATTTTTAGAATTCAATTATTGGATTGTAAAAAAATCGTAAAAAAGTTAGTTGTATAACTCGAATGGCAAAGTGTTCAAAAAAAATTTAAGATTTTATTAAATAAATGAATCTAAGAATATTTAATGGTAAAATTAAGTCAAAACATAGAATTAAAAAAAAAAAAAAAAAAAATTGAACTTGAAAAAAAAATAGAACCACCGGACTGAGTTGAAAATTTATTTGAGTATTTTTTCAAAAAATCCATGGGCCAAACATCTCGAAAATCAAGTTTTTTTTTTCAAAAAACTAAATAAAACAATAATTTGTTTCTTGAAAGAGCATTTAAAAACTAAAATTTTGAAAAAAAGAAACGATTCGATTGCTGCATTTTTTACAAAATATGTGCATTTGAAAAAAAAAATCATTTCTCAGAAATGGATGATCAAAAAAATTTGAAAAAATTCATGAACCCGTTTTTTTATCAGTCTCAAAAACATATAAAATTTTGGAAAAAATTTAGTTAGAGCTAGAATTTTCATTTTTTTGATCCTCTTCTCCATTGCGGGTGGTTATTTTAAAAATTTGATTTAAGAAAAATGTCAAAAATTACATACTTTACAACTTTGCTTCTAATGGAATTTTCCGTAGAGTAAACAGTTTAAGAGTTATTTGATTGATTTTTTTTTTTTTTTTTTTTTTGGGGGGGGGGTCGGACATACACAGAGACAAATGCCCTTTAGTAATATGTGATCTGCTAAACAATTTTCAATCACTATTAGTAAATGATAAGTACGGTGTTGCCGCCATGTGGTAGAAATTGAAACTAACGCAATCGGGTCGCTTTCACTAACGTCATATGCATAATCAAAGAATATTAAACTTATATTTATTTAATAAATAAGTTTTGTTTTTGTTTATATGTCATTTATACACTGATCAATCAGCTGTCAAAAGACCCAATTGAACTACTAGTTAAAGCTTTCACCACCAGTTGGCGTATCTGTAATTTCCAGTTACCATTAGTGAAAAAATACAGGTATAAATTAATAAAAAACTTCAATCACTTTGAGGAACGGGCTAATAATAAAATATTTAGCTAAAACTTTACACACCCTTATTTTTTCGGCCTTTAGAAGAAAATAGGGAGGCTCGCTTATCAAAATTCGAATTTTGACAAAATAAGGTCCACCCTAATATACATAATAAATCTAAATCTATATATAGCCAAGTAAATAGAGGATCCAAAAAGTGGTTCAGCTTACATTAATTTCTGATTATGATCCGAATCCTCAAAAGCGTCATGGAAAATGCTGGATATTTATAAGTCTAGGAGTTTTATTAAAATAGTTGTCCAAGTAACCTTTCAAGTCAACAAAATTTCCTAGAGAATGAGATAGAAATCAAGTTTCTAGGATGAGTGGTTTTCATTTTATGAAGGAAAAACTGCGATTTTTTGCAAAAAATTGTATTTTTTCAAAACTTCAACCTCATTGCAGCAGTGGTCACCATTATCCAATTAAGATGAAACTTTGTTTCAATTGAGCAAATTTAATCTAGTTTTAATATAATATATAGTGGTCTTTGTCGAAAACGTGCTCCTTCATAGTCAAAATGGGAAAAATCGAAAAAAGTGCGCATTTTTGGGATATTCAAAAGTGATCCCGGGGGCTGTTTTTTGGATCCCCATTAAAAATCGAACTACTGGATTAATTTTCTAATTTTTGTACTCTTTAATTTACTATAGAACGGTTATTTACAAAATATGAACTGTTTTCGAGTTATAAGCGAAAACTTGAAAAGTCCAAAAATTCCGAGGTTTTTCGGCCAGCAAAAGTTGTCTCCTACACTTTCGAAGTCACAAAATTAGATTTGGCATACGCACACTATACAAAACGATCCTAAAAAAATAAAAATTCCCGCAATTATTGTAAGATGACACCCACCTATTTACTGGGCTAATAAGAGAATTAACTTTTAAGGACTTAGGTGTTGGTTCTAGGTGAAACATTTTAATATAATAATAAAACTTGAGCAAGATGCGAGGTAGGTTTCAGAAAAAAGAAATAAAACAAAATTGAGTTTTGAATTCGATATATTTCGGGGGTGAGCCCATCATCAGGAGTCAAAGTAAACTGATTATACAATGGAAAAATAATTTTACAAATAACAATTTTTTTAATACTTTTTAAAATGTATCTGGTGAGGGGAGAAGGGAAGTTGTTCTAAGAATTAATATTTTCGACAAATGGAAAAATTGAGTTTTGAACCAGCTGATGGGAAGATATACCTACTATTATAATAAAGAATGGGAACGTACGTGACAGGGTACAGCTGGAAAAGTGCCTGAGAGGGTACAATTACCTTAATATATTCAATGTGCGAACAATAGAAGGAATGTTTAGTTAATTTATTATAATATATAATCAATAATTGTATTTTTATGCACTTCTAATTGGTTATTTAAAATATTTGAATTATTTGATAGGGGTATTTTAATTTCCGTAGATTCTAAGAGATCCAATTTAAGACATTTTCTTTCGAAATGAATGGGGATAGGGTTATTATTATTTGCAATCATTCAATTTATTATTATTTTTTTGGCTTTTCGGCCTTTCTAGCCATAAGCTATTTTAAAATTAAAAATAATATTAATAAATCGCTTTTAGCTGAATAAAAAAATTACCGCTGTTCCAAGTACTAAATGTAAATTTATTTAAGTGAATTGCTCATTTAATAGTATAAGATATCTATCTTCTTAGTTGAATACCCAGATAGGGAGATAGTTAGTGTCAAAAGTAGACATTTTTAATGGTGTCCACGAAAATAAACAAATTCAAGGCTAGCGTAGATAGATCTACCTATGCTATCTATCTATCCATTCTTATGAGGAAATCTAATCTTGTTTTAGCTATAGGCTGGCTGCCTGCATGTCCTTCCTTCCCCCTCGGAATACCTGATAGCTTATGTAAACAGACAACCTGCATAATTCATATATAGTAGATGGTCCTTCTCACCTCAGCTGGGATATTTGTCTCGATCTGGCAGGCAGGTTGTTTTACAATTAAAATGAAACATAATTTGTTACTAACTCAAATATTAGAATGATAAATGATTTAGAGTGACCATATTAAAAAAAAACCGATTTCAAAAAAATTAAATGCAACAACCAAAATAATAAGAACACAAAAATAAAATAAAATGAACTAAAAGGTATAAAATAATTATCTTATTTAGTTACAACTAAATGATGAAATTGTTACATGAAATCACTTTTTGAAGTCGGTACCAAACATATACATTTTATGAATCGCTCTCGATGGATCTTACTTAGTACGTTTGCCGGGTAATGAAGACAACATCGCGTAAGCTCGCTTATATAGTTTGTTTGGCACCGACTTCAAAAAGTGATTTCATGTAGTAAATTCATCGTTTAGTTGTAACTAAATTAGATAATTATTTTATACCTTTTAGCGCATTTTATTTGATTTTTTGGTTCATATTATTTTATTTGTTGCATTTAATTTTTCTTGAAGTCGGTTTTATTTCGTAAAAATTATTTTTATTTTTCTCTTTTTATTGATGTTAAGAATAGCGACTTATGATAATACCTTGTATGCATCTCGTAAGAGAAAGATTTGTGCGAAGGAATCAGAAATTGATAATAAAATTCAATTCATAAGTAGAGAAATTATCTCGAAACGTTAGCGGGTTTTAAATGAACGTTTTAAGATTGTTTTTTTTTTATAAACGATTTTATTTATTATAATTTTGATTATCTGTACATAAGAACTGGAGATTTCCGTTATTTTGTCATTGATGATATTATCAGAACTTGAGAAAATTAATATGGTACCACTCCTAAGGTACCCCCTTTCCAATAAAAAAATAATCTTTGAAATCGGTCCATAAACAAAGAAGTTATGCGTGAACATACATAACAAAAAAGGTCAAATACCAATCGGGATCTGGACGGAACCCAATTCAAAAAAAATCATCGAAATCGGTCTACATGGTAAAGAGAAATAAATGTTCAAACACAAGAAAAAAACAGACATTCCGTTGAATTGATAACCTCCTTTTTTCGAAGTCGGTTAAAAAAAGAATTTAAAATTGTTAGAAAATATACATACCATAATTATATGAAAATTGTCTCTGAGACGGATGATAATAAAACGATATCTAAACGTCTCATCTTAATGACAATAAAAAAAATTAAGTATATAAATATGTTGTTTATAATTAAAAAAAATTATTAAACCAATTATTTTACATGAATTAATGTATACATTGCATTTGAGCTTCGACTCCGGAGATTACTTCTCCACCATCGACTGACCTTGATCATCTTTTTAGTCCTTGTTTTTAAAAAGAGGAAAAACTAATTAGATAAAAAAACCTCTTTTCCGATAATTATTCCAATTCCATTATTTTCGTCAATTCCTTCTTCTCAGTCGCTCCGTTTATAATTAAAATTTCCAAATTTTATTATAACAATAAATTTGTAGAGATCGATTAGTGGGTTTTAAAATAAATAAAATAATTAATTAATGGTGGAAAATTGAAAAATCTTTTTTTTTTTTTGTTTACATATATACCTATACTTTTATCATAACAACGGCTAAAAAAATATTAATGAAATTCAAAAATTTTCGAAATTTTTGAATAAAAAAACAATCTTCAAACGTTTCGGAAGAAGATTTATTTTAAGAAAAAAAATTGATATTAATATCAAATGTTTTTATTTTAGGTTAAAAATAAAATGAGAGAGTCTTCTGTTTTTTAATAAAATAATTTTTAATTATTTCTAGAGACTATAGTTTCAAAGGCATTGCCTTCATCATCAATCTATCACAAATATTTCAGTATTTAGTTACAAATTAGTTACAAATTAAGATTTATACATTGAAAATTTTGAAAAATATATAATGTCTTTTACTTCATGTTTCCTCTTGGGAGATTAGAATGTAAATCTCTCAAGAGGAAACATGAAGAAAAAGACATTATATATTTTTCAAAATTTTCAATGTATAAATCTTAATTTGTAACTAATTTGTAACTAAATACTGAAATATTTGTGATAGACTGATGATGACGGCAATGCCTTCGAAACTATAGTCTCTAGAAATAATTAAAAATTATTTTATTTAAAAAACAGAAGACTCTCTCATTTTATTTTTAACCTATAATATCAAATAGATAGAATTGATAATCACCACCTGTATATCATCGAGACATTTATCACTCAAAAGGTTGACAGTACAATTATATTGCAGTGGGTTGATGGAGATTGATTCATCTCTGAACCTTGGGCGCAAACACCACATAAACTACATGAAGCTAAAATTCTTATTCTTGACAAAACTTGGTACGATCACATGTGCGAATTGAAATAAGTGTATGATTCCCAATAATATATTGATGATGGCCCAATACAATTTAGGCCGAAACGTCTTTATTCAGTGAGTTTTATTAAACCCGGTGGATCCCACTTTGGCTTCATCAACCCACTGCTATTTTAAGCCCAGCCACGATTTCCAATAACAAGTACAATTACAGTAGAACCTCGTTTATCAGGACTAACTGGGACCAAAGGCAAACCATAATCGAAAATCCGGCTAATCCGGATATATGGGTAAAAAATCAAAATAAATCTTCAAATAAGCGAATTTGAATTTATTACGATAAAAAATAAACTGACACGTTCTGATGTGGCCATTCACTTGACTTTACCATACAACCATGGCCCCTCACTTACATTTAATATTTAATAAATTTATTTATAATCATGTAGAGGGGGGGGGTAATTTTTTCATTTCTAGACCTCTGGGGGCCCACGGATTATGTATAAAAAATTTGGTTGATTTTGGTACAAGGGCCAAGATTTTCATTTTTGACCCTATATCCCCCCCCCCCCCCATTTTGGGCGGTTAGTTTTTGCATTTTTAGACTTCTGGGGTCCCACTGATTATGAATACACACTTGGTTGAGTTTACTCAAATGTCCTAGATTTTTAATTTTTAACCCCCCCCCCCCCTATACCCTTTTAGTTATTGGTCGATATGCACCAAAATCTAATCAGCTCTTAATCTCAATGCACCAAAACTACCTGTGAAATTTGCTTTTGATATTCACTCTAGTTTTTGAGCTAGCTCGTCCACAAAAATTTGGTAACGCACGTACTAATTGACATTTTGACAAAACAATTATTATCTCCAAAAATATAATTTTTTCGATGTTCACTTATTAGGACTTTTTTGTAGAGAGAAATGCCCTGGTTTCGCTCAATTTTTTTAATCAAAATAGTTTCAGCCGTTTTTTAGATATTTCGAAAAAAAAGAAGGAATAAAACCACTTTTTTCATGCACGATTAGAATACTTGACCATACCCTGTATGGTAAAATAAAAAACAGGTTTATATCAAAATTACATAGAATTGTTTAAAAAAATAACTAAATACGTTAAAAAAAAATTTGGGGTGAAATTATAATCACATTCTTGTTGGTATCAGAGTTAAAAATTATTATCTATGGGAACCTTTATTGTAAATAAAAATGTCTAAAAATTCCATCCGGATAATCCGGATGGCCGGATAAACGAGGTTGAAGTGGTGAGGCGGGGGGGGAAGGAGGAATAATTATCAATATATTTAATGTTTCTTAATTTAAAATCAATTGGAGTCTTTCATTTCAAATTACAATTAAAATTATATTTCAAATTTGCCGCAAATATACCGACGGCATCAGCGCTCCCTTTCGGCAGCATTCTCAGAGCGTTGTTACAAATTAATCTAGCCTCTTATATATAGTATTATTTTTAATTTAGTATTCTGATAAAAAGGTCGATTTTTATTTGAGAGCCGTTTTCAAATAAAAAAAATACAAATATATATAATGTATTCGACCACTGTACCCCCCCCCCCCCACCTCCACCCTGCTCGACCCCACCCCCGAAACCTCGCCCTACCCCCGGATCCCCCACCACTGCGCCCCATCTTCTGCATCCACCACATCCACCCCCGCTCCGCTATAAGATCGCTTTCTCATCCTCAAAACTTGTTAATAGAGTTTGTTTCATCAAAATCATTAGAGCCGTTTTTAAAATAAAAAAATAAAAAATATAAATATATATATATAAACCTTGAAGACCGAGCTTCGTTCGGGTTTAGTTATTGCTTATTTGAACAACCAATTATTTTGTTTTGATTCAACCGCATGATTCATTTTTATTCATCCAATTGTTAATAAATAAAATCTATCAAAATGTGTTATTTTTTCAGAAAATTGAGACCTGGTTATGCAAAAGATATTTTTAAATAAATTCTTTATTATTTTTTATTCTATTAAATAAATAAGGTTCTTTATAAAAACAATTATAAAACGTTTAATAATAATTCTAACGTTTATGGAGAACAACACACCACAAATACTTCTTCAAGGCCTTTTAGAACAATGAAACAAACAACCCATTATTTTTCTGGGTATAAAAGGAAAAGAGAAGCACTTTTTTAAAGCCCTAAGAATGGAATTTGTCTACCTGAGAATAATTAATTTGATTACGAAAAAAACCCATCAAAAACAATTTTTTCAAAGATGAGACCGTGACAGATCGAATTGTCACACCAAAAACCCCCTAACCCGTGAATTTCATCAAAATCGGTAGAGTCGTTTTCAAAATAGAACCAAGATACAAATATATAAACAAACAAATATATATACAAATAAATATACAATTTTTGCTCGTTTAATAAGAGTAGATAGATAGATACAAGATGATTCAAAAATTAATTCCTGTATGAATGGGACACACTCTTTTATTGTCTCCTTTAATTTATAAAAATTCTACTACCCTCGTCAAAAAGAACCTCTCAATTTATTTATTTTTTCTTTGTTTTTTTATTTTTAAATGTTTTTTTTCTCTCCCCCAGTGACTTTTATTTTATTTTATTTATTATTTTGACCCAGTGAACGTATTATTGTAGTTTAGTATTTTAATACCACTCAAATCCCCCACAGCACACAAAGGTTTGTTTATACAGCGTTCTGCTTTGGCCACACACTGAGCCACTCATCCGGATTATGTGTAGGAGGATCTGAAAGGCACCTTTAAAAGAATAAATAAATAAATAAAAAATCAACATAAGAGAGAATTAAATGAGTTACATCACAATCGCGTTGTATTGCCTTTAAAATTCAGAAAAATAACCCCTTTTCAAGTAATTAAATATTATTATTAATATTAATATTTATTACTGAGGGGTCGGTAGCGCAATCGGTTAAATCACCAACTTTTCTAATCCGATTAGGAGAACATCAATCTAGACTTCATCAATTCGAGCCCAGCAAGAAACAAAGTGAATTTATTTGAAAATAATAAATAACCGGCCCCTCGGCTCCAGAAACTGACATTCTACAAAACCTCGCGCATGCGCAGGACAAAATTTCGTAACAAGCAACCATGAATCGTGAGAGGCAAAAACAACATTACCCCAGGTGGTAACCAATCCACCCACCTTCGAGTGGCAACCGGGCATTCAGATTCTGGGGGATCCGGACCATCACGAAGTCAAGGAAGAAACAATGGAAGAATAACACCAAAAATCCATACATAGCTGGGCACCTTTAACATCAACACACTCATCCGGCCAGGAAAAATTACCTGACCATGGAAACGATAACACGTTCTGGAAAAAGATAGAGGCGTGGAAGGTCCAACCAGAAAGAAACATCAAGCTTTGCGTGATCCCAAGGGTCCAAACGCAACAAATAATAAAATAATATGTATTACTAGTATTAATAGTATTAATACACAAGTTGTCATTAAATTTTAGTTATCAATAAATAAAATTAACTAGAAAATTTGGTGTTAGCCAAAAAAATACCTTTAAAATATCTAAAATTATCATAAAAATAAATAAAAAAAAAACCCCTAAGCTAAATCTGATGAACTTATTTTATAAAAAATTTAAACAAATTAACTTTAAAATTGAAAATAGATAAGAGAAAAAAAGCTAAATTTATCTTTAAAATCAATGCTAAGCTTATATAGCAGGGGTGGCTCGCGAGCAACATGCGGCTCTTCAGTCAATCTCGTGCGGCTCTTGAACCCTCTTGAATAATACTGATTTTAAAAAGTATAATAATTAAATTAAAAAAAAATAATAATACAAAAATTAATTTAATTTTTTTATGACCAGGCAACATTGTTCACGCACCACTTTCTTTTCTTATTTCTTTTTACTTTACCATACAGGGTATGGTCAAGTATTGTAATCGTGCATGAAAAAAGTGTTTTTTTTTCGAGATATCTCAAAAACGGCTGAAACTATTTTGATTAAAAAAATTGAGCGAAACCATGACATTTCGCTCTACAAAAAAGCTCTAATAAGTGAACATCGAAAAAATTATATCTTTCGAGATAATAATTGTTTTGTCAAATTGTCTGTTAGTTAGCTTGTGCGTTACCAAAGTTTTGTGGACGAGCTAGCTCAAAAACTAGTGTGAATATCAAAACCAAATTTCACACGTAGTTTTGGTCCATTGAGTTTAAGAGCGGATTAGATTTTGGTGCATATCGACCCAAAATTAAGGGGGGTGGAGGGGGGATTAAAAATTAAAAATCTAGGCCATTTGAGCAAACTCAACCAAATTTTGTATACATAATCAGTGGGACCCCAGAAGTCTAAAAATGCAAAAACTAACGGCCCGAAATGGGGAGGGGTGGGTCAAAAATTGAAAATCTTGGCCATTTGCCAAACTCAACCAAATTTTGAATACATAATCTGTGGGACCCCAAAAGTCTAAAAATACAAAAACTAACGGCCCAAAATGGGGGGGAGGGGAGTAGTTGAACTTTCCCACTTTCCTTTTATTCTCAGTTATGACAACTGTACATTTTAAGCAGATGACTGTTCGTGAGTTCGAATCTGTTATTTAAACAGAGGTCAGAATTTTTGTTAAATGATTTAAGAATTTGCATCAAGCAGAAGACAACCTATTTGTCTTTGTGATTCAACACCTCTGCTACTCTCGGCAAAACAAAAACTTTTCAATTAGTTCCTATTTTTGTTACCTAAGCTTTAAACTTTAAAGTCTTGTTTTATGCAACAAAAAAAAATTATCAAATTTTTGAAATTTAAAAAAAAAATCGGTTTTTTCAACCCACCCTATTGAACAACTCATAAATTAGAAACTTTGCCCAATTTGAACCTATGCTCTATGTTTTAAAATAAGAAAGATCCCTATATAGTGGAACTAATTTTTGAATCAGCCTATTTTATTTTAAATCAATAAACGGACAAAAGTGTCCTCCTTATACACAATAATATAATTGAAATTTTTTTACAAAAGTCACAAAAATAAATAAAAATAAATAAATAATAATTAAAAGTGAAGTGATACAAATCAATAATATACATAAACTTAAAAATAATCAGAAAAAGATAATACAAACATACATAAGATCCAAAGGAAGAAAAACACAAAAAAAGACAATCACAATAACAAAAACAGAAACATTAACAAAATACAAATTAAGATTAAAATGTCACCGAGATATAACACTGGCAGACAGCAGGCAAGGCATCATCAATTTTCAATCGCAGGCTGGTCGATCTCCCAAAACAGATTGATTTTAGGGATTCTATAGGGTCATGGAAGATGTCGATTAGCACATCTCTGAATTCGGTCAATCGCGTTGGCATAACCATAATTTGTGTTATGGAAGGGAATTTCAAATAGGTTATTAGACCTGGTTCTATGCGTGGGGAGTCTAAAGTTAATCATGGCAAGCAATACAGGACAATCAATTTTACCATTGACAAGTTTTGAAAGAAAGGTTATATCGAAAAAGTCGCGTCTAACCTCAAGGCTTTGCAGATTCAAGAGAGACATAATGGCATCATAGTCAAGATCCGAAATGTTCATACCGAGCCTGTGATTAATAATACGCAAGAATTTATGTTGAACTCTCTCTATAGCAGATATATGGTTTGCGTAATGCGGACTCCATATAATGGTGCTATATTCGAGTTGACTTCTGACTAATGAGGTATATAGTATTTTTAGAACCTTAATATTTTTGAATAGCTTGGTTGAACGGGATATAAAACCCAACATTTTTCTGGCCTTGCTCACCTTAGCCTCAACATGGGGAACATAGGTCAATCTAGAGTCAAGTAAAATGCCCAAGTCACAGATTCTATCAACTCGTGTAAGTTTTGCACCAGCACGTGAATAAGAGAAGTCTATGAGTCCAAGAGTCCGATAAAAACTAATAACCTTACATTTTCCCAGATTAAGGGATAATCCGTTATCTCAGCCTATACTCTATGCCCGATCTAAATATATGAATCTGATAACTCAACTCTAAAATATAGAGTATCGTTCGTCTATTTTGATCCTCTTCGCGATCTAATCTGGAAACTACATCTGTTTTCTTATGCCGCTCAGGTTTGCAACCTGATCTATCATTAGCGGCTTACCGCGGGTTTCACCTTCGGGGAACCAATTCTTTTTTTTTTTTTCTTTTTTTGCTAACTGGTTCTAGAGATGCCTGGACATGGGAATATCCTCACTCTGTGGTGGGTCTGGATATCTATGGGCGTGACCCGGAGTCAAACCAAGGCTCCGGCGGCCAGCAGTCTGCCCGAGCCAGTTATCAAATCACCCTCCAAGGCAAAAGAAAAAAAAATACAGGCAACCGATACTCCTCGGATAATAATTGTAAGCTGAGAATTGGTATCATCAGCCAGCCACGCAACCGACTCGATCGCTGTCTCTTCCGGCTAGTAATTGGCTAATTTTCAAATTGACTTGTACAGTTTAACTATCTGATAATTACTTGGCAATTTAAACCTTCATTTTTTTACATGCTTTTATTTAACTTAGTTTTACAATATTTTTTTGGCATAAGAGAAATCAATGAATTTGTCATCTGCTTGATGAAAATAAACATATAAAATGTATTGCTATCTATATCTATATAATTTGTTTGATTGAGACTATAGATTTGAAGGTAAATAATATGAAAAATAATTTTATTTAATTGCACGAAATTTTATCTGGAGAGAGACGGACTGGTAGAAATTTTAATTGAAAGTAATGGAAGACAGCCTAGGGATAGTGAGGAAAGAAAAAATTAACATAACATATCTAAATAAGGTATAATTTATTGGATTCCCTTCTCCTTTCCTTTCAAACGACTTTTAGGAGGATTCTTCCCTCGTTATTCAGGGTTTCAAGGGGCCCCTAGTAGCACAATAGATTTTAAGAATCTATATAGATATATCGATATATATAGGGTGGGGCAAAAGTAATCACCCGATGTTCTTTTGCTGTATTTTTTTTTTAAATGATAAACTTTGATTCTGCTTGTGAAATTTGTTTATTTAATCCATTAGAATTTATTCCTTCAAGTCGAGAAAATGATATCGGACAAGTGGCCTCCGCCAGAGTTGATGACCATACGGGCCCGTTTTATGGCATTTTCCATCACTCTTGCCAGAACTTCGGGCGACAGGGTCTCGCATACCTGGCGAATATTCTCCTTAAGGGCTTCAATAGTCCGAGGCTTGTTGACGTAAACCCGCGACTTCAAAAAACCCCACAAAAAGAAGTCTGGAACGGTTAAATCGGGTGATCTGGCCGGCCAGTGCAAATCACCAAAACGAGAGATTAAGTGACCCGGAAATGCTTCCTTCAGAATATTGGTTGTAGCTCAAGCAGTGTGCGTCGTTGCACCTTCCTGTTGGAACTACATGTTCTCCAGTCCCAATTCATCCAAAAAAATTCGGTAATCATGGCTCTGTAGCGGGCGCCGTCCACAGTCGTCATTTGGCCCGCGACGTTCTCAAAGAAAAATGACCCGATGACTCCTCCAGCGTAAACAGCACACCATGCAGTAACTTTGAGCGGGTGTATTGGCTCTTCGTGGGTGATACACGGATTTTCCGGTGCCCCAGAAACGATTATTTTGTTTATTCACTTAACTGCTAAGATGGAAATGAGCCTCATCGCTCATGATAATTTTCGATGAAAAATCGTCCTCCTGGAATGGAAAAAATTATTCCTCGTTCATGCGGAGTAAACCGATTCATGGCTTGCCTATTTGTATTCTGCGTTTGTTTACTTCACAAATGTCAAAAACGAATTGAGATTTGGCGCCATTTGCAAAAGTTATAGCGTTTTCCAATAGGATGATTACTTTTGCCTCACCCTAATATCGATGAGGCAGTCCAAAAAAAGAAGAGGATAATTTACACTATCTTTTTATTCATAAAACCGACGTTTCGGAGGCTATTCCCTCCTTCTTCAGGGTTTTGAAAAGTCAGTACACTACATTATAATTCTGTTGAGAATGATATACAATATATTATTGTTACTTCCACTGAAAGAGGAGACAGAAGGGAATGTCGCATTGGATTTCCTTCACTGACTTTTCAAAACCCTGAAGAAAGAGGGAATAGCCTCACGAAACGTCGGTTTTCATGAATATAAAAGATAGTGTGAAATTATCTTCTTCTTTTTGACTGCCTCATCGATATCCACTTAATTCACTTTTCAGTCCGTCTCCAAAAGTTACTAAATAGTTTGAAACATTGTGCTACTAGGGGTCAATGAAGGAAAAAAATAAAATACTTCCTTTCTCTCTCCAGAGCAGTGTTTAAAACAATTGTTTTTTCCTTCGATAATTAAGAAAAGGAAAGAAAAAAAATATTTTTCTATGCTTTTGCTGTAGAGAGAGGAAAGATGCATTTTATTTGTTTCCTTCATTGACACCCCTTGAAACTCTGAAGAAGGAGGGAAGAATCCTCCCGAACGTCGCGTCGGTTTGAAGGGTAATGAGGAAGGATCCAATAAATTACACCTTATTTGAATATGTATTAATTTTTTCTTTCCTCACTACCTCTGGGCTGCGCCTTCCATTACTTTTAATTAAAAATTTTATTTAAATTGAACAATTTTGTAAAAAAGTTCAAAAAAAAAAAATGAAAAATTGTCAAATTTTAATTTCGCTATTAACTTATTTTTTATTAATAAATATTTTTTGAATTTGAAAAAACTTAAACTCAGCGATTTAATTTTTTTTTTATATATACGGTCGACTCTCGATAATTCGAATTTACCGATAATTCGAACTCTTCAGCTGTTAACTTTGGTAAATCGAAAAAATGAGGTGTATTTTGATAAGCTCGATAACTCGAAATCCTTTTCGTAACAAGAGGGGGAGAGAACGTTCTAGAATTCGAACTAGGCCACTTCCCCTCTTTATAATTCAAATTTTTCCTAGTTTACTCCTCATTTCCCCGGTAATGTTTGTAATTTTTTTGTTCTTTTTTGTCGTTTTCATTATTTTTACTTTTTTACTTGAGGCTATATATAAAATTTATGTAAGCTCATACATATTTTCAAAAATATAATTAAAATTCTTAATAATTAGAATTTTTTCTTTCCTTTTTATAATTCAAACTTCTTGATAATTAGTCGATAATTCAATTTCTTTTAGTCCCTTGGATTTCGAATTATCGAGAGTCGACTCAATAAATTTTTATAAATTTATTAGATTTTTTATAATTTGATTATTTCATGTAGTTTTAAGCACTACGTAACTTCAGTATTTCTTATAAGCTCAATTTTTAATTTTAGAGACACTATATGGAATATTTTTTAGATTTCAGGTTATTTTTATTCTGAAAAAGTTGGTAAAATAAATCTAGACAAAAAATGTCTACTATTATTAAATTATAAGGTATAAAAGTGATTGTGTGACGTCACAATACAGAAAGAGCTCAATGAAAATGTGACAGAATGTGATTCAAGGTGAGAGGGGGTCTAAAAATCTTGAAATTTATGGACCTCCCCTAAGAGCTTCTCTAGTGTAAATAAGTTTTCACTTTTTTATTTGATAATAAATCTGTGTGTAAGGGAGTCTTTCATTAGAATCTGATAGAGAAAAATGAATAAAAATGGCGCGGATAGAATTATCTCTCTTCCTTATATAGTTATAATGCATTGTAAGGATGCCAAATACAAGTACAGACCTGTTTAACACTAGTAAAGATTAATTTCTTAATTTCACCGAAAATGCAAACAGCATACCGAGTCTTGAAAAAATTTCATTTTTATATTTACATTTAGATAGTATTGCTATCATGAAGAGAAACAAAGAGCCTGACCTCTGCTTTATGCAAATAAAAATACATTTATATAAACCTACATTTATATATATATATATACTATTTATTTGTTTGAGACTATAATTTCGAAGGCTTGGCCTTCATCATCAATTTTTTTTTATGAATATTATTTTTCATAGAGTCAGTATCGCGTCACTTTGCACAATTTAACTAGCTGCTAAGTAAGAACAAAAATTTTCAATATCCACCCCTAGTAGCACAATGTTTCAAACTATATAGTAACTACATAGTGCCTATATAGATTTAGAGCATCTATATAGGCACTATATAGTTACTATATAGTTTGAAACATTGTACTACTAGGGGTGGATATTGAAAATTTTTGTTCTTACTTAGCAGACAAAGTTAGTTACACATGTTTATTTGCATCAAGCAGTAGACAACCACATTTGTCTCTCTTTATGATTTAACAACTCTGCTACTCACGGTTAAATAAAAACTCTTAAATAATATTGCTAAGTCTATATTTTTATTTTATGGATATATCCAGAGGAGACTTTAATGAGTGAATAGGCCACTTTATTTATAAATTTAATGGATATTCTCTGAATATGTTGTGCTAGCTTCAAACTAGAGGTCAGGGTGTATTAAGCCTTGAAAAAATTTCAACTTTTTCTCACATTTAATTTAAATTCTTATATAAAATGATTATTTAACTATACTTATTATCAACTTATTTTTTTATAAGGAAAAGACTAAAAAAAAATATTTATATGTATGTTAATATCTATAAATATACTAGAGATTATAGAATAGTTCTAAAAATAGTGTGATAGTGAAAAATATATTATTTATCAAATGTAATAAATTTAAATATAGAAAAATTTCTATATTTAAATTTATACCTGTTTTGGTCATTTTCATAATCCATATCTCTAACTCTGCGTATATTTTTAAAAGCGTAATAATTCAAAATAATATGAGATAATCTTCTAAGACAAAAATATGCCTGTTATTTGGTAGTTGTTCAGTTTAAACAACGCAGGAAATTCTTTAGATAAGCCTGGAGAGATACTATAATATAAAATTAGCCTTCAACAAAAATAAAAACGTGGTTATATAAATAAATTATTAATTCAGATTTTACTCAAATTATACATCTATATACTTAATAATAATCACGACGTGATCTCTCTAATATAAGGACTCTTTTGTCCGTCTACTGATTAAAAAAAATAATAATCAAAATTCGGTTGGTTTGAGATCATAGGCGTCGGAGCTGGGGGGGGGGGGCTAGCCCCGCTTGACCTTTGAGGTTTTTAATATTTAAATGTATTATAAGGGAGTCGGGTTAGCCGAGCTGGCTAACGCGCTAGCCCCGCTTCGGCATCGATGATGACGATGTTGAAGCGGAAGGCCGGTGCTCGATCCTGGCTGGCATATAAAATTTCTACCGGTTAAATACTCGGCTCCCTCACTAACCCTACTAAAACTCAACTGATGTGCTGTCTAAATGGGCTTTGTTCCCGGTGACAATAAATAAATAAAAAAAAATGTATTATACAATTATTATATAATGTTATCTAAGATAATATTTTGAAATATATTTATTTTATTAAAGTTTTTTATTTCTACGTTGTTGTTAGATTTTTTTTTTTTTTTTGAGCTCCCCAAAAAATTTAAACTTCGGCGCCTATGATTCAGGCATCAGGCAATATGGCGGAAACAGAAGACGCCATTAAAGGCTAGTTTTAGTTAAGTCGGGCAATTTCAATATGGCAGAATCAGGGGATGCAATTAGAGGTTAGTTTTAGACAGCACCAGGCTGCTCAATGCTCAGCCGGCCAACCAATCAGAATAAAGTTCCCGTGGCGCACGCAAGTGCCGCTTATTTCAAACCAAAATTGAATTATGATTCTATTTTATTTATATTTTAACTTGAAATTTTCGAGTAAAAGCAGTAAAATCAAGATTGGCTAACGAGATCGAATATGATGTCAGTATAGCTTAAGTGATGCGTTTAATAAATACGTGAAAGTTTAAAAATAATTTAAAATCTAAAATTTTCAAATACACCTCTAGCCAGCAAGATGAATGCTGAAGTCGGGCTTCGCAGCTGGTTTGTTTATATATAGTATATAAAGATAATTTTTTTGCAACGAAATTTTCTCTGGAGAGAGACGGACTGGTAGAAACTTTAATTGAATGTAATGGAATGCAGCCCAGAGGTAGTGAGGAAAGAAAAAATTAACGCATATAAAATAAGGTGTAATTTATTGGACTCCTTCCTCCTTTCCTTTCAAACCGACGTTTTCATTCATTGACCCTTTAAAACCCTGAAGAAGGAGGAAAACATCCTCCGAAACGTCGGTTTGAAAGGAAAGGAGGAGGGAGTCCAATAAATTACACCTTATTTTATATGTGTTAATTTTTTCTCTGGGCTGCCTTCCATTACATTCAATATAAAGTTAATGTTTTTATTAAGCTTGTGTGGGCTCTAATTCAAAAAGTAATTGAAAAATTAAGCGATTAATTTGAAATTGAAATATTGATAGGATGACTTCAAAAAAAGACGTGGGTATAAGTGAAAGTCGTGTGGTACACCTACCGGGAATTTTTTCGATTAATATCAATTCAAAACAAATATCATATTTGGTCTCTCTAAATACTATTGTATTAGAATCGATAAAAATAACTTTAGATTTAATATTTTATTGAAGTGAAACTTCTTTAGCGACGTATCTGTTTGATTTGTTTTTGTTACAATAAAGAAATGATTCAATCTAAGGAAAATATTTTTTTAAAACCCACTAATATTTAATTACAAATAAAATTTATTAAAGTTAAGAAATTTAAATTATTTCAATAACATCTACGGCTAGAGAAGTTTCATTTCCCGTGAGTTTATGTGGATGAGGCTCACACATATTACTTTACCATACAGGGTATGGTCAAGTATTGTAATCGTGCATGAAAAAAGTGGTTATTTTCCTTCTTTTTTTTCAAAATATCTCAAAAACGGTTGAATCTATTTTGATTAAAAAAGTTGAGCGAAACCATGGCATTTTGCTCTACAAAAAAGCTCTAATAAGTGAACATCGAAAAAATTATTGTTTTCGAGATAATAATTGTTTTATCAAAATGTCTGTTAGTTAGTCTGGTTGTCTGTTAGTCTGTGCGTTACCAAATCTTTGTGGACGATCTAGCTCAAAAACTAGTGGGAATATCGAAACCAAGTTTCACACATAGTTTTGGTCCATTGAGATTAAGAGCTGATTAGATTTTGGTGCACATCGATAAAAAATTAAGGCGGGTCGAGGGGTGAGGTGGGGGGGGTTAAGAATTAAAAATCTAGGCCAATTGAGCAAACTTAACCAAATTTTGTATACATAAGCAGTGGACCCGCAAAGTCTAAAAATGCAAAAACTAACCGCCCAAAATTGGTAGGGAGGGCGTCAAAAAATGAAAATCTAGTCCCTTCTACCAAACTCAACCAAATTGTGTATACATAATCAGTGGGCCCCCATGAGTCTAAAAATGTAAAAACTACCCCCCCCCCCTACATGATTATAAATAATTTTATTCAATATTAAATATAAATGAGGGTCAGGTTGTATGGTAAAGTCAAGTCGATGGCCACATCAGCACAGGTCAGCTTATTTTTCTATGAAATTGAAAATTCAGACCACAGGGGGGAGACCCTTTGTATATATTTCAGATTTTTTCGAGGGTGTCAAAATTAAATTTTTTCGTTTTCTATGAATTAATACCGTATTCGTCCTCCCGGAGCGCCGCGGCGCACAAATTGGGAACCTCTGGTATAACATATAACCTTTAGATTTCTTACATATATAAAAACAATTTTTAAGAAAAAAATAAAAACCGACTTCAAAAAATTAAATGCAACAAATAAAATACACTAAAAGGTATAAAATAATTATTATCTTATTTAGTTACAACTAAACGACGAAATATTAACATGAAATTACTTTTTAAAGTCGGTGCCAAACAAACTATACCTATAAGCGAGCGTACCCGCCAAACGTACTAAGTAAGATCCGTCGAGTGCGATTCATAAAAGGTATATGTTTGGCACCGACTTCAAAAAGTAATTTCGTGTTAATATTTCGTCGTTTAGTTGTAACTAAATAAGATAATAATTATTTTATACCTTTTAGTGTATTTTATTTGTTGCATTTAATTTTTTGAAGTCGGTTTTTATTTTTTCTTAAAAAAATTTTTATTTTCTCTTTTTAGTGATGTTATTAATAGTGATCATATATCATCAGAACTTGACCAAATTAATATGACACCATCCCTAAGACACCCCCTTTCGGATAAAAAAAGAACCATCGAAATCGGTTCATAAACAAAGAGGTTAGGTCTAAACAAACCTAATAAAAAAGGTCTAATACCTATGAAAAAAAAAACGAAAAAAATGGGACCAATCGGAAGCTAGACTAGACCCAATGCAAAAAAAATTTCAAAATCGGTTGACAATTGGCGGAGATATGAGGTAATATAGGCACAAAAAAAAATTCAGTCGAATAGAGAACCTCCTCCTTTTTTGAAGTCGGTTAAAAAGCGGACTAATTGAAACTTTTATTTCAATTAATTATGTATTTCTTCTTTTAGTAATAAATACTGATATGAAAATCTTAATTTTATTTGAATATTGTAATATAAAATGATGAATTAATATCTCTTACACTATATAAATTTAAATTCACTGTTTCTGCTAACAAGCTAAAATGAAACGTTTCCTGTGTCTCCATTTAGGCCCATTTATATATATTTTAATATAATACGCGCTCCGGGTATAATATTCATTTATATTTACTTTACAAGATAATTAATAATATTATTATTAATTTCTATTAGATCTAAAAGAGAATTCCGTCTCCAGTTAAATAACACATTCACCTACACTTCTATTAAAATGTTTTGACATGAGCAGGTTATTTCCCCCGGTTGCGTAATTAGATGGCAAATTAATTAATTTCGTGAAGATGACTTAAAATTTAAAAATAATCAACTAATTATTTTTTTTATTTAATTAACTATCATGTCTTAATTTAAATTTCTTAATTTTATTGAACCAATTATTTTACATGAATTAATGTATATATTGTATTTGAGCTTCGACTTCGGAGATTACTTTTCCACCATCGACTGTCCTTGATCATCTTTTTAGTCCTTTGTTTTTAATAAGAGGACAAAACTAATTAAACAAAAAAAACTCTTTTTCGATAATCCATTCCTCATCATTCAGTTCATCAATTCAATTCGTCTAAATTTAAATTTTATTGAACCAATTATTTTAGATGAATTAATGTATACATTGTATTTGAACTTCGACTTCGAAGATTACTTCTCCACCATCGACTGTCCTTGATCATCTTTTTAGTCCTTGTTTTTAATAAGAGGATAAAACTAATTAAATAAAGAAAATCCTATTTTCCGATAATTATTCCAATTCCACTATTCTCATCTATCTTGTTCGATCGTGTCGATCGTCTTAATTTAATATTAAACCAATTATTTTACATTAATTAATGTATACATTGTATTTTTTGCTTCGATTCCGGAGATTACTTCTCCACCATCGAGTGTCCTTATTCATCTTTAGTCCTTGTTTTTAATAAGAGGAAAAATCTAATTAGATAAAAAAACCTCTTTTCCGATAATTATTTCAATTCCATTATTCCCCAATTAAGTCGATTGGTCATTCAATCTCATTCTCACTCCAATTCCCGTTCGCTCTTCACCATCTTAATTTAAATTTCTTAATTTTAATGTATAATAAAATTTATAGTGATTTATTAGTGGGATTTAAATTACTTAAATTAAATAATTAATTAATAGTGGAAAATTGGTAAAAAAATAAATTTTTTATTTCCTTATACTTCTATCATAACAACGGCTCAAAATATTAATAAAATCATTCGAAAATAAATATTTTCTGCATAAAACATTTTGTCACCAGAACAAACATTCTACGATGATTCTCCGTTTTATTTATCATGTTCACAGACACACAGACAAAAATAGACTTTTCTCTTTGTTTTAGACATTTTCAAATTTTTACTAAATGTGAATTTATTCTAAAACCTGGTTCTGGTATCATAATTATTGTATTTCATAATGATTAAATTTTAGACTCTAGCTTTAGTACTTCCAGTTTTCTTAACTTAAAATGGAAATCACTCCAGAAATAAAATAAATAAAAAGATTATTCCTAATGAAAGAGTATTTATTGGGAAGGTTTTCTACTATATTTAAAGCTTTTGAACCTATGTTTCAGAAGATTTTACCTACTTCTTCGGGGTTCAAAGAGTCACTAAATTTGCATCTAATAATTTTTCTTCCTAGAGTGACTTCTATTAAATCAAGATAAAAGTAAATAAATATTATATTTAATATTTATTTATTATGAGTTAAGGATTCGAGGTCACTTATTTCACATTAAAATTTTGTTACTTTCTGTACTTCCTGAAGATGGGTTGATAGCCCGAAATATAGGTATATATTGAAAAAGAAAAAAAAATTTATATCTTTTAATTTTTTAATTTTAATGTGAAATAAGTGACCTAGAATCCTTAACTCATAGTAAATCAATATTAAGTATAATATTTATTTACTCTTATCTTTATTAAAAATGTTTCACCTTGCACCAACACCACAATCTCTACCAATTATTCCATTAAATCATTAGTTACTATAAATCTACCAAGGGCGGATCCAGGAATTTTTTATGGGGGGGGGGGGGGTCAGAGATGCTTGTTATAAATTCCCTGTCGATTTGGCCGCCGTTTTTTTGGCCTCTGCGTGCGACGCACGTGTTGCACTCCCGCCAGGCACGGGCCTCTATGGGGGGGCGGTCGCCCCCCCCCTGAATCCGCCCTTGAAATCTACCAGTTTCCGAAGAAAAACTCCTAATATAAATTTTTTTTTAGTTATTTTAATGAGATTTTAAGCCTTTGCTGTGAGCATAAACAAACATAAGTTTTTTTTAACTTTTAAGGAGATAGATGAAACATTTTTATATAATAATAAAAATTGGGTAAAATTGCGAGTTGGGTTTCACATCTGTCGAAAATATTAATTCTCAGTACGTATTCTCCGAGGTTTTTTTATTTAATTAGTTTTTTCTTTTTATTAAAAACAAGGACTAAAAAAGATGATCAAGGACAGTCGATGGTGAGGAAGTAATCTCCGAAGTCGAAGCTCAAATACAATGTATACAATAATTCATGTAAAATAATTGGTTCAATAAAATTAAAAAAAAAAATTATTATTAAAAGATAATAGTAAAGATTTGAGCATCTTATTTTTGAAAAGAGTTGGAATGTTTTTCAAAAATGAGCTCGGGTTCAGATTAACAAATCAATTTTAAACTAGAATGAATTTAATTTTTAGGTCAGAATCTAAGACTTTAATAGAAATATTATTAAATTGCGATATCAGAGGGGATTCATCCCCCAGGAGTCGAACCTGAGAACCAACTTGCTTTACGGGCAGTTAGCTCACACCCTCGAGACAAAAATGCTTACATCAAATATTGCGATTCAAAGGGAGTTTTTTGTCTCGAGGGTGTGAGCTAACTGCCCGGAAAGCAAATTGGTTCTCAGGTTCGACTCCTGGGGGATGAATCCCTCTGATATCTCAAATATTTTTTGAAGGAGACAATAAAAGAGTGTGTCTTCTGCTGGAATTATAAATTTTATTTATTTATAACGAGACTATAGTTTCGTTATAAATAAATAAAATTTATAATTCCAGCAGAAGACACACTTTTTATTGTCTCCTTCAATATATAAAAATTCTGCTACTCTCGTCAAAAACTTTCAATTTAAGCAAATATTTCTATTAAAATCTTAGATTCTGTCCTAAAAATTAAATTCTTTCTAGATTACAAGATAATATTTAATTAAATAAATAATTTTGAATAATTTTATTACATAGGTATTGAAAAAATTTCATTTTTTTATGTATATAAATAAAAAAAATCTTCAAAACGCTTATTAGGATCCCAAACGTTTTGGGAGAAATTTTCCTTTTATCGAAGGAGACAATAAAAGAGTGTGTCTTCTGCTGAAATTATAAATTTTATTTATTTATAACGAGACTATAGTTTCGTTATAAATAAATAAAATTTATAATTCCAGCAGAAGACACACTCTTTTATTGTCTCCTTCAATATATAAAAATTCTGCTACTCTCGGCAAAAACTTTCAATTTCCTTTTATCAATGGAATTAAAAAAAAAATTGAATACAAATGATAAAGGTAAAAATTCTCCGAAACGTTTGGGATTCTAATAAACGTTTTGAAAATTATTTGTTATAATAAATTTGTATTTAGTTTTATTATACATATAAATTCATTAGTAGAACAATTATAAGGATTCGATAGTTCACTCTTCATACGACAATCTGAAGCGTACATAGTCTTGAAAAAGTTTTCACTTTTTTTCCAGTTTCTGAGCAAAAAATCTCAAGGGCCTTAATCTCTCATCCCGGGCATATCGAGTAATGGACCTATGTGCACATTAAAGTCCATTATTATACCCTCTCTCTTTCTATTTCATCTGTCCATTTGTATTTCAATTTTCCTGCCCCCTAGGTATATTTAATTAAATCCCTTTCAATATTTATTAATATTTTGATTTGTTATATAATATAATACATGGCAAGGCCTATTCCAGATGTCTCTAGCAGCGCCTGAGTGTCATTTCACTTTCTATATGATATACATATATATACGTGGGCAATTTATTTATTTTGTTTTTAATTTATTTATTTCATTTGCCTGATGTCGTCAATGTTTTGAAAATACTTATATATACAAATAAAAATAATGTTTATAAAAAAAAAAATAAAACCGACTTCAAAAAAATTAAATGCAACAAATAAAATGATAAGAACTCAAAAATAAAATAAAAAGCACTAAAAGGTATAAAATAATTATCTAATTTAGTTACAACTAAACGATAAAATTGTTACATGAAATCACATTTTGAAGTCGGTTTTATTATTTTTTTTTTTTTTTTTTTTTTTTTTTTTTATAAAAATTCTTTTTATTTTTCTCTTTTTAGTGATGTTATTAATAGTGACTTAATATAATACCTTGTATGCATCTCGTAAGAGAAAGTGTCGGGCGAATGAATCAGAAAATGATAATTAATTAAGTTTATTAAACCAATTATTTTACATTAATTAATGTATACATTGTATTTTTTGCTTCGATTCCGGAGATTACTTCTCCACCATCGAGTGTCCTTATTCATCTTTAGTCCTTGTTTTTAATAAGAGGAAAAATCTAATTAGATAAAAAACCTCTTTTCCGATAATTATTTCAATTCCATTATCTCCCTATCAAGTCGATTGGGTTTACCCACCCCAGAAAATGATAAAAAAAATTCAATTCATAAATATAGAATTTTTCTCGAAACGTTTGCGGGTTTTAAATGAACGTTTTAAGATTTGATTTATTATAATTTCGATACGTTATTTCGTACCATAGTACGAGCTCATTGGAACGATTACTTTCAAGGTATGGGATTCTTCTCCCATTTCATCCAACTTGACCCCCTCGTAATAATTTAATAAATTGATTAACAAAAACACAACCAAATTCGAACCGTATAACGTTAAACATCATAAAGGAGCTGATTTGATCCGCGAGGTCCTCGCGACTACCGTTTCCCCTTCGGTTTTTCTTGATTGCCAAAATTAATGGAATTGAACCACTTAAAAGAAGTTAGCAGCTTCTTTTTAAACCAATGATTTTTACTGGTTCGATTCCATTAATTTTTTTGATTTTCTGCCGAGCGAGGGAAGATTGGGCTTGGCAATTTTAATTACCATAGTACGAGCTAGCGGAAATGATTACTTTCATAAAATATCTTGAATACCTTGGTTCTATACTGATACAAACACAGAAAGAATCATTAAAAAAGGTCAAATACCAATGAAATTTATATTTTTACCAATCGGAAACTAAACTGAAACCAATGCAAAAATATCATCAAAATCGGTTCACAATTGGCGAAGAAATCAGGTAACTAGAGACAAAAAAAAAAATTAGTCGAATTGAGAACCTCCTCCTTTTTTGAAGTCGGTTAATAACCAATTCAATACGATTAGAAGAAGTGATTTTGTCTCAAATTTTGACAGTATAGCTGTTTAATAACCCGGACACAACCAAAGTTCTATACTTAATATTTATATGGTAAATATATATATATATATATATATATATATATATATATATACATTGGCTTAGTTAGGGATTTTCCTAGTGGGTGGAGGGGGGAGGGGGCGGCCTGCCAGCTGATTAACCACCAGAAGGTTTCAATTTCGCTAATCCGATTAGTAGTAATGACAAATTTTGGAACTAACGTAATAATTTAATGAGAAATACACATGTGATGCCTCGTAATAATGGAGTTTCGATTTTTCTAGGGGGGTAATGAGTTTTGTAAGGGGCACTTCCCCCCCTTGCCCCCCCCCCTAACTACGCTCAAGTACTTATATATATAATTATTGATTGATATATAATTAAAATAAATACAAATCTAGAAAGGAGAGAAATTCAGTTAAACTAAAACGCAGAATCAAACTGTAAAAGATAATGAGAGGAAGAGGCAGATTGAAGAAACGAGAGCAAGACACCAAGAAACCAAAAACTCATAAGGGTTAGGGTCCACTTGGTAAGCAGGCTGACACGCTAACACCTAGCCTACCCGACCCCCCTTGAAAATAATATTGAGATAAATGTTTTCTCATTATAAAAACCTTTATTTAACACAAAAACGATTTCAAGAAATAGAGCTAGAATTCTTTGTTTTTCTTATATTCTGTTGACTTCAAATAACTTTTTTATTTTCACATTTATGAATAACTAATTAACTAGACTGTAAAATCTATTGAAAAATGTATCATTCGATTCATAAAAGTTGAATTATTGATCTGTATGAATTTGTTGAAAATGGTATAATTTGTATAGAAGTTATAGCCCTTTTAAAATCTCAGTTCATTTACTTCCATATTAAAAAAACAATTTTCAATAATTTATTTCTCGGTAATGGGACAGACGATCAACTTCAAATTTCGGGAATAAATATTTAATACATCAATGATTCGATGGTAAAAATTTGAGAATTTTCTTAAAAAAATGATAAACATTCCCGAATCCCCTTAAAAATAAAATCCTCGTTTCAATTTAGATTGATAGGTAGGGTATTATTGCATGTATGTTGCAAGAGGTTAAGTCTAATATTTAGTATTTGCGTGGTCGATTTATGAATGGGTGATCTTAAATAGGGACGGGGTTTATCAAAACATATATATTAGAAGTTGAGCAAAATATGGCGTGATTGATTCTTGGATGAATGATCCATAGATCTTGGTAACTAAACAACATAAATTCGGTTGATGTTTTGAATAGGTGACCATTTTAAAAATTCAAATACACTTTTTAAATATTAGATTATTTATTTCTCAAAAATTGAACAGCATGAAATCTCACCCCCTTAAGAAAATGAAAATGATATTCTAATAAATTATTTTATACGGTATCTGTGGTTTTCATTATCCTTCAATTCGCCATTTAATTAATTATTAATTATTAAAGTACCTAAAGGGTGTGTAGTTTCACAGTGAATGAAATAAAACTCAAAGAGATTTATACAAACTCAATATATTTCGGATTATTAGTCCATCATCAGGAGTTTAGAGGTTAAAACTCCTGATGATGGACTAATAATCCGAAATATATTGAGTTTGTATAAATCTCTTTGAGTTTTATTTCATTCACTGTGAAACTACACACCCTTTACTTTATTAATTAATATCATGTTTCACCTAAAATCTACACCACTTTCTCTAAGTAAAATTAATTATTTTGTAGGTAGATAATTAATCAAATTAAAAAATAAATTGAATGTAATGGAAGGCAGTCCAGGGGTAGTGAGGAAAGAAAAAATTAACACATATAAAATAAGGTGTAATTTATTGGAATCCTTACTCCTTTCCTTTCAAACCGATGTTTCGGAGGATTTTCCCTCCTTCTTCAGTGTTTCAAAGGGTCAATGAATGAAACAAATAAAATGTTCATTCATTGACCCTTTGAAACCCTGAAGAAGGATGGGAAAATCCTCCGAAACTTCGATTTGAAAGGAAAGGAGGAAGGATTCCAATAAATTACACCTTATTTTATATGTGTTAATTTTTCTTTCCTCACTACCTGGACTGCCTTCCATTACATTCAATTAAAAGTTCTACCAATCCGTCTCTCTCCAGAGAAAATTTCGTTGCAAAAAAAATTAAAAAAATAAACCTTGAATATAGTTTATTTATTAAGTAAAGTGTAACGAGTCTTGTAAAAGTTTTCACTTTTTCCTATAATTTTGTGGTTTGCTTTAATTAAATGAAAATAAAATTATTTTTTTTATTACAAAAGTGAGAAAGAAAGAGAGAGAGTTATCATTTTATTAATAACCCATGACATTTGCAATGACATGATTAAAAATAATTAAATGTTAAATAAATTCAATTTAAAATATTTATTGAATTATTCATTTATTTATTTATAGAATTATTATTTTTTATTTTTAATTAATATCAAGATAAAAGAGAAAACTAGCGGATATATGGTATATGTCTGTGATATTAGTACTAAATTTAACTCTGATGATGAAGTTGTTTGTATGGAATGTTTTAATTATAGCATATTTCCTCCAAAAGGTTATTATAAAGATCAGAGATGAAAGTTAAAACGTGTGATAAATGAGGGAGTTTTTCACACACACATACACACCTTTTGTTTGTCCATGTGCATTCATTATTTGGCTCTGAGCTTATATATGTACAAATGAACTAGCCAAATACTATTCGGGTTAATATAATACTCTACCTCGAAATATGAGCATTGCCCTGTAATTATTTTTATTTTTAATTACATACTGTTTATATAATCAACCACTTGTTTTGTTTTGATTCAACCGCATATTAATAATTATTTTAATTAAAAAAACGTATTTAAATATTTTCCCCCAAAATTGATACCTGGATATATAATATCTATAGGTATATATTTCGAAAGAAATAATTGATTATATTTTCATTTAATTTACCTCACTGCTAAATATATATATAGCAGGGAGGTAGGGAGGGAACACTAGCTCGAGAAAGTGTCTCCAGCTGACGTCACCAGCCGCCATTTTGGTCGGATCAAGAAATAGGAATACCCATAAGACAAATGCTAATATTTTTATAATTTAATCTATATATCTTTAAATAAAAAGGTTTTAAAATAGAACAAATATATAAATAAATATTCAAAAAATGTTATTTCTTAAATTTGCCATGTATTAAATAACTACTTTCAGTAAAAATTAGATAAAACTACGAGCGCAATTGAACTTATTATTTTTCTTGCGAACACTTTTAAGATATTTTTTTTTATTTTAAAGAATAAGGAAAAACAGAAAAGATGATTATTTAGTAAATATAATAATTGAAAACAGTTTATTTAAAAAATGTTCTGAGCAGAGGGTTTAATATTTTTACGGCTGCCAATCTTGTCTTCGTACAGCGGCTATCCATTCTGCTCTTTTTTCGGGGATTTTTGGAAATTTAAAACATTTGGTCAATTTCAAAACTCATCTTTTCTATAATAATTTTCATCAATTTATTTAAGATTAATAAAAAATATTTTGTTCAAAAATTAAGTAAACTCAAATAATATTAAATTTAATGAATTGTATATTTATTATACCTGTGAAAAGTAAACTTTTTTCCTGATTCTGCTTCAGTTCGTTGCGTTTTGCTTTTGTGAGTGGATCGATTAGTGAATCCGTATGCTACACATGGCATTATTAAATATTTATTTAAAATTGTTCACTTTGTTCTTGAATACTTTATATTTAGTAAAAATTTTGCTGACTTAATATTTGGAACACGAAAAATACAATAAATACACGATAAGTGGGTCTATTAAACTATCTTGACAGTCAAAAAACTTGAACTAATTTATTGTTTTTAAGGAAAATATAAAATATATACTGTCTAATTCAAAACATAAACACTTTATACAAATAATATATAAAGTAAATAAAATCTGTTTTTATCACTCTTAATAATAAAAAAAAATGTCTTAAAATGTGTACTATTAACATGTATTCAGATAGGAGGAGGGAATTTTTCTGACCCGACTAAAATGGCGGCATTTCAAGCTTAGCTGTTCCTCCTTATCTCCTTGATTTTTAGCAATATAATAATGGATATGTTTTAAATTTTAAACAACAGAGGGTTCTGTTGTATGTTTTTGAAAATCGTATATTTACGTAAACTTGCTATTCTGTAATCTTAAAAAAAAAGCCAATTTTTAATTAACATAATTCTTATTATTTATCGCTAATTACAAAAATTGTAAGCCACGCCCAAAGGATATCTTTTGAAAGTTAATGACCTGACTTATCATTATCAGGTTCCTAATTAATTAAATTTTCATTATTATTTTTTTCTTTTTTTTCAATTTTAGTTATTCTCTTAACTCTCTCAAATAATTGAATATAAAAATTGATTTTTAATTTGGATTTTTTTCTAATTGGTATATTCTATGATCATTATTATTTAATAAAAAGGTAAAAGAAATTTTAGATGAAAAAGATTTTAATATAAAATTATTTAAATTGCTGAAAATTAAACAATAAAATAAGCAAGCCGGACAAGTGCGAGTCTGGTTCGCTTCTGGAAATAATTGAAATTTTATTATAAATCATGAACGGGTCTTATTAAAGTTTCGGAAGATTTGTTTTATGTAAGTAGAGTAACTTGGTAAAATACTGAATTAATTATTATTTTTGTTTTTAATTATTGTTTATTTAATCATTCATTTGTTTTGTTTTGATTCAACCACCCACGATTCATTTCTACCTGTTATTTATTAAATAGTGTATTAAAAAACCTAACAAAATATATTTTTTCAAAATTTAGATATAATATAATAGATAGTGTAACTGATGGACCTTTTTTATTATTTTAATTGTTGTCTATTTAATTAACCACGTGTTTTGTTTTGATTCATCCACATGATTTATTTTTATTAAACCATCTGCTAATAAAACTTAGTATAATTAAACATCGAAGAGAAATCGTCATGATGCATATTCTCGGGATTTGTAATGTGGTGGTTTCCCGTTGCCTTCCACATGTTGAAGAGAAGAAAAATGAAAAAGGAAATCAACTCCTAGCCCTCGAAAACCTAATGGCGTCGGGGTCGGTAAAAAAAACAAGAGCTGGCCAAGGGAGGCCGTATAGGAAAGAGAAAAAGAGAAGCCTGACACAAGTAAGTGGAAGCAATGTCAGACTTAGCTCGGATAACCCCGTGGTCGCAATCAACGTACTCATCAGAAATGAGTTCCTGAGGTAATAATTAAACAACGTATCAAAATAATTATTACAAAATTGAGATCTGTTTATATAGGTAATATAAATTTTTTAAATAAATTCTTGATTATTTTTACTTTACCATATACAGGGTATGGTCAAGTATTGTAATCGTGCATGTTTTTTTTCTAAATATCTAAAAAACAGGTGATACTATTTTGATTAAAAAAATTGGACGAAACCATGGCATTTCGGTCTACAAAAAAGCCCTAATAAGTGAACATCGAAAAAATTATATTTTTTGAGATATTAATTATTTTGTCAAAATGTCTGTTAGTTCATTTCCAAATTTTGTGGACGCACTAGCTCAAAAACTTGTGCTAATATCAAAACAAAATTTCACTTGTAGTTTTGGTGCATTGAGATTAAGAGCAAATCCGATTTTGGTTGTAATCGAACCCAACTGGAGGTAATAATTAAAATTTCCTATAAGATTTTTAAACTAAAAAAACAAGAAAAATGAAATATACTATAAAATGAACCTATAATAAAAAAGAGACATATTATTTTCTTCGGGGGCCCAAATTGGGAAGGGGGAGGGTTCAAAAAAATGAAACTATCAATATAAGTTGTAGACCCTTTAATCGATGTGTACGAAATTTCGCAAATACATCCTGTTAATAAAAATATATCTAACTGTCTATATAACCTTATGAAAATACTCAATATGTGAAATTGATAGTAACCAAAAAAAAGGGGGGGGGGGGGGTTAAAAATATTTTAAAATAAAAATAAAAGAAAGGTGATATTTTTAATAAAATATCATAATTAAAAATTAAGAGGGGGGCCTTTAGTTGTAATAAATGAAAACAGTTCTTTATAAAAAACAATCATTAATCAATCAATTAAAACGTTTCGGGAGAAAAATTAGAAATATATATATATATTTGTTGAAATGTTAAGTCGATTAAAAATGACCCAGAGAACCAGCCCAATTACCTAGTAGCTCATTTAAGTGGAATCAACTGAATATATAACTTTTAAATTTCAAATTTATATTCCAAAAAACCCTAAAAATATAATAATATTTTTGGACAGTGAAATTAAAATGACGCATTTTATTTGGAAGAGAGTGTATAGAGCTAGTGCTCTTTAAGATAAAAACGCCATTTAATTCCTCGCAGGCACATCTGTTTATTCAAGCTAATTGACTATTATTATAATAAAACGTACTAGGAGAAGATTTAAATATTCCACGGTCATCCCTCATAAAATAATATCATCTCTAAAAATGTCTCTATCTCTCTTTCTCTATTAAATAATCTTTCTATTTTAACATATTAATTTATATATATGATATATGGTGTATTATAGATTTAGGGTTGAAATTTTCTTTAAATCACACACATTATTTATTGAACACTAACAAATAATTCAATAATCGACGTTTCGGCCGGCTTATTATTATTAGAGAATAAGCAGATCGAAACGTCACATATACATGTATACAGGGTGGGTCACGTGAATAGGGCCAAAAGTAGTCGGGCTTGTAGAAGGCGTAGTGCGTAGTAGGGGGGTCTTGGAGAGCTCATTCTAACCCTGATTTAGTTGCAGCCAAGGAGCGGTGGGATGTTGTTCACCATATGTTTGCGTCCGACGATTTTGTGAAAAACAATGAATCTATAGTGGCAAAACTGTCGTTATTATGATGCAGAAAATCCCTAAACGATCGCTACACAGCCTTAAATTGACTGTTTAGTGTGGATTTTCAAAAAAAAAATTATCATCGGTCCCTTCTTCTTTGAGAAACAAGGTGCAGCAACGCTTTCACACTAACTTTATGGAACGACTTGCTCTTTAGAAAATGGACGTCATATGTCCGATGTAATTTTTAAAACTTGAAATGGCACTTAGTTCCTAACCAGAAAATGTAAATAAAATGGTTGTACATCTCAAATATCTTGAATTATGTCTATCTGTTTTTGGCCCTATTCCCGTGGTCCACTCTGTATATATCTACTATCTACATATATATCATCATTAACTATTATATAGTAATCCGCGCTTATATAACCTTTTATTTTTTTCATATATTTTATAAATCAATTATTTTATTATGAAGGGGCGGCGATGATTATAAATTATTTTATTATACCAAGGGCGGGCTTCGCACTTGGTATATACCGGCTGAGTTTTTTATATTGAGACAGTCTTATAACTCAAAAAAAGTGCATTATATGGAAAAAAGTTTCAATAAAAGTTTGTTTATATCTATGGGGAAACTAAACTACCCTATTGTTTGTCGACCTAGAACAAGCTTTTAAGGGTATTTCAATGTTAAGTTCTGTTTTTTAAATGGAACCCTATATTTTTCTATACGGCTAGTTAATTTACAAAAAAAAAACTAAACAACTTTCATAAGAACTATTTTTTTATACAACACCAAATAAACAAAATACATGAATCAATTAGATCTCAAAAAAATTCTTAATATTTATTTTTAACAATTATTTAATTTAATTATCAAATAATAATGGTTAAATAATTAACTATTAAATAAAAAATTTAATAATAATTAATAATTTAATAATTTTTCGACACTGTTCCAGAGTGTATTACAAGTCTTCTGGATGAATTCCAGTTCCAATTTCCTTATTTTGGCCTGTTCCAGTTTCTTCGTAGCCTTTATATTTCCTGTTTTTTTTTAACAGATTTACAACACACTAAAATGAAGCTTGTGAGGATGTATTCCTATCAGGAAACCGCTCGGCATTCATTTAAATGGCAGCCCTTAACACTTCTTCAACAGGCACAGCATAAATTAAGACCATTTCAATTCTGTCTTCAACAAAAAATGCTCCATTTTTTTATGACACAAGAAATAAACTTTTTTAAACTTGATAATTTTAAGTAGTTCTATTAAGTAGCAAATAAGCTACCTGAGTATAAAGAAGTTTTAATTTGATTATAAATACGTATTATCATTGTTATGACTTTTCGATTCAATAATTATTTATTTAAAAATTAATTATTCAATAATTATTTGATAATTAAGTTAAATAATTGTTAAAAATAATTATTAAGAATTTTTTGAGATTTAATTGATTCATGTATTTTGTTTATTTGATGTCGTATAAAAAATTGTTCTTATAAAAGTTGTTCAGTTTTTTGTAGATTAAGTAGACGTATAGAAAAATATAGAGTTCTTTTTAAAAAACAGAACTTGACCTTGAAATACCCATGAAAGCTTGTTCTAGGACGGGAAACAATTGTGGAGTTTAGTTTCCCCCTAAATATAAACAAACTTTTATTTGAAACTTTTTTCCATATAATGCACTGTTTTTGAGTTATAAGACTGTCTCAAGATAAAAAAAAACTCACCCGGTATATATTTATTTATATTCTCATGAATGTTCCATATTAGGACGGCCCGGCAGGCAGGTGATTAATATTTGTAATGAAAATTAAATAATTAATTAATTAAGTGAATTTAAAAAAAAACTCTTATTTATTTGATTATGATTTTATCATAGCAACGTCTTAAAATATTAATAAAATTATTAAAAAAAACTATATTTTCTACATTTTTTTGAATCGAAAATTTTGAAGCTAGAGAGCTCGAAATTTAATCTACAGCAGCCTTTTACATTTCCATACTAAATATTTTATTATATTATATTTATTTATTTTATATGAATTGTAGGTAGGTATATCAAAATGTAATTATAATTTGACGTAAAATACCATAAATTAAATTATATTATATATTAGCTCTTTATGTATATATATATTTTTTGTTGACATAAACGTTAACAAGATTTTTTTAAAAAGTTGTTTCAAGGATTTTTACGCTCAATTTATTCACTTCGTGTTTTTTTTTTGTCACCGGAGTGAAAAAACATAAAGTTAAAATAGTCAGACAAGTCCACTTTAAAAAAGGTCCAGGTTCCATTCCAATGAGAGACCCGAAAACATTAATTTTATTTCATTTAAAGTATCAATAAAGATAAGACGTTAGGGGTATCCCCCGTATAGACCTGTCTGATAGCTCAAAGTGCTTGCTTGCTCATTCTGGAAGATATTTGACGTTAGGTGTGTGAGACACGGGATAAATGACGTCAGTTATCGAAAATATAGGCCTGTCCATTTCCTGTTCTCGCCGATAGCCAGGTCAACCGGTTTCACGAGAGATGCTTTTCAGCTTTGTCAATTTACTTGGGATGCTGCTCCTTTTGAAACTAGAGTTCAACAAGTGTCGTTTGTCCAAGTTGGTTGTAAATCATACAAAACAGACTAATGGCCAGTTGCATAAACCGATGATCACTATTGGGTATTGGTGAACTTGTAGTCAATGCATGAAATGGGTTGCAAAAAAAGTTGGTTAGCCTCAAATCAACCACTCTATATTTTACCAGCCAAAATTGATGGTTCAGGTCTTAAACCACGCTTTGAACAATTAAAACTGACAGTCTTAGGCCCGGTTGTATGTCGCAAAGTAAATTATTTTTACCACTAACCAAGGTAGATTGTAAATGGAGCCACTGGGATGGCCAAACAAATGAGTTTGCTGAAACGGCCTATATTTTTAATTTTTAACCTCCCCCTCCACCCCCCCTTAATTTTGGGTCGATATGCACTAAAATCTAATCAGCTCTTAATCTCAATGGACCAAAACTACGTGTGAAATTTGGTTTAGATATTCACACTAGTTTTTGAGCTAGCTCGTCCACAAACATTTGGTAACGCACAGACTAACAGACATTTTGACAAAACAATTATTATCTCAAAAAATATAATTTTTTAGATGTTCACTTATTAGAGCTTTTTTGTAGAGCGAAATGCCATGGTTTCACTCAATTTTTTTAATCAAAATAGTTTCAGCAGTTTTCGAGATATTTCGAAAAAAAGAAGGAAAAAAACACTTTTTTCATGCACGATTACAATACTTGACCATACCCCTGTATGGTAAAGTAAAAAGTGATTTTTTTCGAGATATTCAAACGAAAATATATATTTCAAACTCTCTATAAAATATACTATTTAAAATTTTAACATCCTACCATTTAGAATTTTTTCATATATTTAATTTAAGTATCTTATAGAAATTGACCTGGTGCAAAAGTCAACTAATCGAATCCGACTCGAGGCATCCGGCTAAAATCTGACCCCGGGGAAGAGACAAATTAAAAAAAAATATTTTCATTAAATTGAAGGGTTGGTTTTGTCACAAATATAATAAAACAATAATTTTAATAACTATTAGAATTATTTAATTGATAACTATACAGTTTCGGTCACCACTGGTCGACCATCCTCAGTAGTTCTAAAAATTGAAATGAAACATTTATTTACATTTTTTCTTTTTATAGAGAATTATATAATACAAAATTTTTTTTATTTTTACAATAATTTGAAATCATACATACATCTCGAGAATGAATGTTTCATGTGAAATGACAAATTCCGGTTCTTGAACGAGATGTATGTATGATTTCAAATTATTGTAAAAATAAAAAAAAAAATTTGTATTATATAATTCTCTATAAAAAGAAAAAATGTAAATAAATGTTTCATTTCAATTTTTAGAACTACTGAGGATGGTCGACCAGTAGTGACCGAAACTATATAGTTATCAATTAAATAGTTCAAATAGTTATTGAAATTATTGTTTTATTATATTTGTGACAAAACCAACCCTTCAATTTACTGAAAAAAATAATTGTTTTGTCAAAATGTCTGTTAGTCTGTGCGTTACCAAATGTTTGTGGACGAGCTAGCGCAAAAACTAGTGTGAATATCGAAACCAAATTTCACATGTAGTTTTGGTCCATTGAGATTAAGAGCTGATTAGATTTTGGTGCATATCGACCCAAAATTAGGGGGGTGGAGGGGGGGGTTAAAAATTAAAAATCTAGGCCGTTTGAGCAAACTCAACCAAATTTTGTATACATAATCAGTGGACCCCCAGAAGTCTAAAAATGCAAAAACTAACCGCCTAAAAATGGGGGGGGTGTAGGGTCAAAAAATGAAAATCTTGGCCATATACCAAACTCGACCAAATTTTGTATACATAATTAGTGGACCCCATGAAGTATAAAAATACAAAAACTAACCGCCCAAAATAGGGGGAGGGGGGTGTAGGGTCAAAAATGAAAATCTTGGCTATTTACCAAACTCAACCAAATTTTGTATTCATAATCAGTGGGACACCAGAAGTATAAAAATGCAAAAACTAACCCCCCCCCCCCTACATGATTATAAATAATTTTAGGGGCCAGGTTATATGGTAAAGTCAAGTGGATGGCCACATCAGAACACGTCAGCTTATTTAACTCTCTCTTTGAAAGCTACTTGATACAAAGGGGGGACCCTTATCAACTTTATTGAAAATTTCAATAGAAAAAAAATAAAAGAGTGTGACTTCTGCTGGAAAAATAAATTTTTTAATTTGACTTTCCCACATCAATTCCTGTGAATCAATTGTAATAGAGGGATGAAGGGGGCAAAGCCCTTGAAACTATAGTCTCGTTATAAATAAATTAAAAAGAATATTTTTCAGCAGAAGACATATTCTTTTATTGTCTCCTTTAATTTCTAAAAATTCTGCTATTCTCCGCAAAAAAAAAAGAAACTTTCAATTCAATATATTTGACATACTACAATACGGCAATCATTTTGAAAGAGAGGGAATTGAGGAGAGGAAAAATAATATGGAATTGGAATAATTTTAGGAAAAGAAGTTTTTTTCTTTAATTAATTTTTCCTCTTATTAAAAACAAAGACTAAAAAGATGATCAAGGATAGTGGATGGTGGAGAAGTAATCTCCGGAGTCGAAGCTTAAAAACAATGTATGCATAAATTCATGTAAATAAATGGCAATGATTTTAGATACCGAGAGATTTTAATTTTTGTAAAATATCCATTAACAGTATTGTACATAAATAATTATTCGTCAGTACCTACCTAGGGGCTTTCGTAGATTTTCCCTCCCCAAGAGATGGAGCCATTCATAATATATATTTAACATGCAATTAATAAATGAATTTTAATTTAAACTTTTTCCGATATATATTATGTATTATTCTCTAATATTAATGAAAAATTCATACTTGTTAAAACATATTGGAACGCGCATGTTTTGCTTAATGCATTCATTATTCATGGCTGGAACTTTGATTAAAAAAAGTAAAAAACATAATCAAGAAAATTAAAATAAAATTCAATTAATCGAAATTCTCCGAAATTGTTAGATCAAAGAAATATCAATCAATTTATTTTTCCACCCCTCGTGTCAGTTAATAAATAAAAATAAATTGAAAGAAAAAGTGAAACGCTGTTTGCAGTTTTGATAAATTAATAATCCTTCTTTATACCTATATTAGCTATATACTAAATGTCGACCGGGCATTAAACATCTTAATAGATTTGTTTAATTCATTAATTTATTTATTGAAGGAGACAATGTGCCTTCTCCCAGGTAACCACAATATCCTCAGAATATTCTAAGGATATTCTAAGGACATTTAAATCTTCTTAGAATATTCTGAGGATATTGTGTGTTACCTGGGCTGCTGGAATTATAAATTTTATTTATTTATAACGAGACTATAGTTTCAAATTTCAATAAATAATTAGAAATAATTAAACAAATAGCAGCTAAAAACGGTTACGAGAAAACCCTTATTGACAAACTATTAAAAAAGAAAATTGAAAAGTCAACTCTGAATCTGATTTATTCCCAAATGTCCGAGCCAGAATCAAAACCAAAATTAATAATCCCATACTATGGAAAAATTTCGGAAACTTTAAAATTAAAATTCAAAACTTTAGGATATCAAACTATTTTCAAATCCTCTAGAACATTGGGATCTGATATTAGCAATAATAAGAAAGACAAAATTCAAAAAATGGACAAAAAGGGTGTCTATTCCATAACATGTGGAGAATGTGATTCGACCTATATAGGAAAAACAGAGCGAAATTTAAACACACGCATTTCGGAACACAAGAGAGTGTTTAAAGGGGGTTCGGGGCATAGTGCATTTGCAGACCATTTAATCTCCGAGAAACATTGTTTTCCAGATGAATCAAATATTAAATTAATTAGATCAGAATTAGATCCCTTAAAAATTAGTATTTTCGAATCGTTAGAAATTTTAAAATCATACAATAATTCACCAAAAAAATTCTTAAATCGGAAAATAGAAATTCCCGAAAGCTTTATTTTAAAAATAGCCGCTAAAATATAAACTTCACGAACGCCACCTACAGCCAAAATAATAAAACAAGTATAAATTTCAATTCTTGACTTGCGCACCCTGTGTAATCTCTTGTGCACTTGCGCACCCTGTATAATTTCTTAACCTAACCACATGAAAGATGTTAAGCTTTATTAATTCCTGTGAATCCATTGTAATAGACTGATGAAGAGGGCAAAGCCCTCGAAACTATAGTCTCGTTATAAATAAATAAAATTTGTAATTCCAGCAGAAAGACACACTCTTTTATTGTCTCCTTCAATATATAAAAATTCAAATTAATTTAGAATTCCGCGGAGTAGATTCGCGAGCAAATCTACTAAACGGAATTTTTAACAAATTATAAATAAATTTGTTTTTCTAGTATATTTATACAAATATAGAAATTATCAAATTAATTAAATAATCTTTAAGAAATTCAAAGATATTTTTATAAAGCGAAATTTTTAGAGAATACTTAGCCAGACTACCGTTTTATAAGAACCATTGAGGTCCAGCTGATTCTCCATCCTGAACCAAGAGAGCGAAAAAAGATATGGTCCATCTAGGTGTTACCCGGTATCAATCCGCGTTTTTTTTTTTTTTAATAATGTCTTTTTTTATTGAGCGAATTTGATACAATATTTACAGATTGATCCCAAGACATGTGGGATTTAAGTTTACAGAGTGGAAGAAAATCGTACATTGCCCTGCAAGGCATTCGCCGATATGGCTTATCTTAAATTTATTTATACAGTAATCATTTGGTAAGTTTTAGCCTATTGATTATTAGGTGGAGTATCGGGGGTTTTTTTTGTTATTTTTATCTGGGAAAGTGCTCAGGAAATAAAAACCCAGTTTTTTTGGAATGTTTGAGAGAGGACCTTAGTGGGGATTTTTTGGAAGGACGAAGGATGCGGGGAGGGGGTTATTAGGATGTGAGGTTATATATTTTTTTTTCTATAACTATTGTATTGTTATTATGCTATTTTTAAACTACATTATACAATTTTTACAATTTTTTTAGTTATCAAGCCACCAGTATTTTTTAACCTTCACTGTTTCTTTCCTGTCCTTATTGGATATCGCTTTGTTGAACCGCCAAAATCTGTATAGATCCTGACCGTCCAGGTGAGGGTCATATACGATTCTTTTGTCGTTTCTTGTTCGAAAAAAGTGGTAAATGATTGGAATATTGTTTTCATCTTGGATGTAGCCATTTGTATCGAGGAAGGGAAATGCTTCTGGTGGGACGTAGCCCGAGATCATCGTACTTCGTATGTACTCGTCATTTGGGTATGCAGCCCCCGAAATTAGGCTATTTTCAGAGATATTATTAATTTGCGAATAGTGATTTCGAATTAGTTTTATGATAAAACAGTCGATTCTGTTGAGGTTGGCCGAATTGTATAATTTTGTATTGCTAATATATTTCTGAAAATTTGATTCCGGGGATCTGTAGGTACCCATGCAGGCCCTCAGGCATTTCCTCTCAAAGACTCTTAATAATTCCATTGTGCCGCAGCTCTGGTTAAACCAAATGCTACATCCATATGTTATTATTGGCCTAATTAATAAACTGTAACATTGAATTTTGATTTTTTTGTTCAGGTGTTGACAGTAGAATAGTCGTTTTTGGGACATAAAGGCCGCTCTGGCTTTTTGTAGTTGGATTTCTAGGTGTTTATTAAAGTGTAGGCGATCGTCTAAATGGATTCCTAAGTATTTGACGAGTCTTTTGTGTGGGACGTTTTGGGAGTTAATTTTGATTTGGAAGTTTTTCCAGTTTTTTTTGGTATCGCGATTTGTATTTATAAGAGGTGGCCTGAAGAGGATTGTTTCGCATTTGTTTATGTTAATTGTGAGTTTCCATGTGTGGTAGTAAGAGTGAATTTTGTTAACTAGTGTTTCTAATTGTTTTTCTATTTCGCTTGGTTTTTTTCCAGCTATATAGACAATTAGATCGTCCGCAAAAGCCAGGGCGCTCTTGTTTGGGTCGGTGTTCAATCCAAATAAGTTCAGGATTCCACTGATGTAAATGTTAAATAATACTGGTGCATTAACAGTCCCCTGTTGGAGACCGTTTTTTAGATTAAATGACATAGATGATTCTGAGCCTTGATCAATGGTGGTGAATGACCTACCTTCTATCATATTATTTATTATTTTAATTAAGTTAATATCAAATTTTTTTCTTATAAGTTTAAATAGCAGTCCCTGTCTCCAAACAGTGTCGAATGTATCAATCCGCGTATAGCCCGCATGATACCCCACCACGGACCACCTAGAGGGACATAGCATCTCAAGTTCTTATATACTACTTCCCCGATTCAGACGCTTTTTACAAGTCTATTCTTACATAGAGAGATGATACAAATTAATTTAGAATTCCGCGGAGTAGATTCGCGAGCAAATCTACTAAACGGAATTTTTAACAAATTATAAATAAATTTGTTTTTCTAGTATATTTATACAAATATAGAAATTATCAAATTAATTAAATTAATCTTTAAGAAATTCAAAGATATTTTTATAAAGCGAAATTTTTAGAGAATACTTAGCCAGACTACCGTTTTATAAGAACCATTGAGGTCCAGCTGATTCTCCATCCTGAACCAAGAGAGCGAAAAAAGATATGGTCCATCTAGGTGTTACCCGGTATCAATCCGCGTATAGCCCGCATGATACCCCACCACGGACCACCTAGAGGGACATAGCATCTCAAGTTCTTATACGGGCTATACGCGGATTGATACCGGGTAACACCTAGATGGACCATATCTTTTTTCGCTCTCTTGGTTCAGGATGGAGAATCAGCTGGACCTCAATGGTTCTTATAAAACGGTAGTCTGGCTAAGTATTCTCTAAAAATTTCGCTTTATAAAAATATCTTTGAATTTCTTAAAGATTATTTAATTAATTTGATAATTTCTATATTTGTATAAATATACTAGAAAAACAAATTTATTTATAATTTGTTAAAAATTCCGTTTAGTAGATTTGCTCGCGAATCTACTCCGCGGAATTCTAAATTAATTTGTAATTATCTTCATGTAAGAATAGACTTGTAAAAAGCGTCTGAATCGGGGAGTAATATATAAGAACTTGAGATGCCATATGTCCCTCTAGGTGGTCCGTGGTGGGGTATCATGCGGGCTATACGCGGATTGATACCGGGTAACACCTAGATGGACCATATCTTTTTTCGCTCTCTTGGTTCAGGATGGAGAATCAGCTGGACCTCAATGGTTCTTATAAAACGGTAGTCTGGCTAAGTATTCTCTAAAAATTTCGCTTTATAAAAATATCTTTGAATTTCTTAAAGATTAATTTAATTAATTTGATAATTTCTATATTTGTATAAATATACTAGAAAAACAAATTTATTTATAATTTGTTAAAAATTCCGTTTAGTAGATTTGCTCGCGAATCTACTCCGCGGAATTCTAAATTAATTTGTATCATCTCTCTATGTAAGAATAGACTTGTAAAAAGCGTCTGAATCGGGGGAGTAATATATAAGAACTTGAGATGCCATATGTCCCTCTAGGTGGTCCGTGGTGGGGTATCATGCGGGCTATACGCGGATTGATACCGGGTAACACCTAGATGGACCATATCTTTTTTCGCTCTCTTGGTTCAGGATGGAGAATCAGCTGGACCTCAATGGTTCTTATAAAACGGTAGTCTGGCTAAGTATTCTCTAAAAATTTCGCTTTATAAAAATATCTTTGAATTTCTTAAAGATTATTTAATTAATATAAAAATTCTGCTAATCTCGGCAAAAACTTTCAATTTAACATTAATTTATTAAATATTATTATTTGCCTTTAAGGTAGTTCTTTCACCATATATGTTTTCTTAGAATTTTTTTGAAATTTAGAAAGATTATTATTTAAATACTTCTGCATCGATTGGTGGCAAAACGAAATTTATGAACAATATAGTTCCGGAGATATTAAATTTCAAAGATAGAGTTTTTCAGACTCTTATACATTGCACCGATAGGTGAACCGCGACCTAATATTCTATACACCTACTTCCACTTGTGCTTCCAAATATTTCCAAGTACTTCCAAAATACTTCCAAAGTGGTGTACACCTACTTCCAATCGCGGATCACCCCTCGCATTGCACTATAAGGGATCTCGGAAAGTTTACATACATATTTAATTATAATTAAAAAACCCTTTTTACCATTGGTATAAAAAACTAAACCAACATTAAATAATTACTAATACTTAATTTTATTTATTTTCTTAGAAAACTGACTGGTAAGCAGAAATAGCTTATAATGAAAGGCAGTCCAAATTATTTAAATTTTTTATTCAAATACCGAGGTTTCGGAGACCTTTTCCACCTTCTTCAGGGTATTGAATAGTTATTGATGGGTGAGTAATAACTCACTGATAAATGAGGAGCTGAGTTATACTTACCCATCAATAACTATTCAATACTCCTGAAGGAGAGAAAAGGACTCCGAAACCTCGGTATCTGAATATAAAATTTAAATAATTTGGACTACTCATTATAAATTACAATCTATTTAATAACTAATACATTTTTTAAGAAAATTTTCATTCATAGTTACAACACAGTTTCTGATGATAATAATGAAAAATATAATTAAAAATTTACACTAAAAACAATCTGGCAACAATGCACTTATTTAACCTAAAAGTGGGTTAACTTTAGTAATTTTTTTGACGTTTTTTCGCTTCAGCCATTGTCGTCAAACAACTTTCAATCGCTTATTAAGAACTTTTTGTTTTATAGATCTTCCTATATAATGTACTTTATCTGACATTTCTATGATAAAATATATGCAAGCTCGAACAGTGTTGCCAGATTTGTCAAACGAGCACGGGATTGGCTAGTAGTGGTACATAAACAGCAAAAAGTTTTGGGCTCATGAATTATGAATCCTTATTGATGTTCTATATATGTAATCTAGCATTAACTTTTTGCTAGTATTGTCCCAAAAAAACTACCTTAAAATTAGAAACTTGATTTATTTGTTTATTTAAATTTGAATTGATTTTGTGAGTGGTGATTTCGATGTTCCAAACAAGAACACGTGAAATGCCCCTATAGACAGTGGTTATCAAAATAGAAAGGATTCAAGGATATTAAAATTTTATAAGATTTATTCAAACTAAGGGAATGCGGTGTAGGTTTGTAGTGCAACATTAATCAATTAAATTTAAAGGATTTTTGAGATATTTTGCATTTTTTAACCTAAATGATCTTAATTTTTCAGATAATAAAACCATTTTTTTTACTTTGCCATGCCGGGTATGGTCAAGTATGTCAAGCATGTAGTCGTGCATGAAAAAAGTGTTTTTTTCCGAAATATCTCAAAAACAGCTGAAACGAATTTGAATAAAAAAATGGGCGAAACCATGGCATTTCGGTCTACAAAAAAGCCCTGATAAGTGAAGATCGAAAAAATTATATTTTTGGCGATAATAACTGTTTTGTTAAAATGTCTGTTAGTACCTTATTCTGTGCGTTACGCACTAGCTCAAAAACTAGTGTGAATATCAAAACGATTTCACATATAACTTAGGTGCATTGAGATTAAGAGCTGATTAGATTTTTGTGCATATCGACCAAAATTAATGAGGGGGGGGGGGGTTAAAAATTAAAATTATAAGATTTTCAAACTAAAAAACAAAACAAGAAAAATTAAATATACTAAAAAACGAACCTATAATAACGAAACAAAAAACTTTCTGGGACAAAATTTGGGGGAGGGGGGAGGGGGGGGGGTCAAAAAATAAAAATCTAGGCCATTTGAGCAAACTCAGCCAAATTTTGTGTATATAATCTGTCCAGAAGTTTAAAAATGCAAAAACTAATTCCCTACATGATTATAAATAATTTTATTAAATCTACTCTTAATAAACGAGCAAAAATTGTATATTTATTTGTATATATATTTATTTGTATATTTGTATCTTGGTTATATTTTGAAAACGACTCTACCGATATTGATGAAATTCACGGGTTAGGGGGTTTTTGGGGTGACAATTCGATCTGTCACGGTCTCATCTTCGACAAAATTGTTTTTGATGGGTTTTTTCGTAATCAAATTAATTATTCTCAGGTAGACAAATCCCATTCTTAGGGTTTTAAAAAAGGTTACTCTTTTTCTTTTGTACACAGGCAGACAATGGGTTGCCTTAATTCATTGTTCTAAAAGGCCTTGAAGAAGTATTGTGATTGTGGATTTTAACATATTTTGTTCTCCATAAACGTTAGAATTATTAATAAACGTTTTATAATTGTTTTTATAAAGAACTTTATTTATTTAATAGAATAAAAAATAATCAAGAATTTATTTAAAAATATATTTCGCATAAGCAGAACTCAATTTTCTGAAAAAACAACATTTTATTTTATTTATTAACAATTGGATGAATAAAAATGAATCATATGGTTGAATCAAAACAGGTGCAGAAGGTGGGGTGCAGTGGTGGGTGATCCGAAAGTAGGGCCAGGTTTCGGGGGGTGGAGGTGGGGGGGGGGGTATAGTGGGGGAATATTATATATTTCTGTATTTTTTTTTAATTTGAAAACGGCTCTCAAATAAAAATCGACCCTTTTATCAGAATTTTAAATTAATTTAAAAATAATATTAAAATAAAACCTTTAACTGAAGGAAGAAGTTACCGAGCATCGCTCGGTGCCTCCAGGTACTATTGAATATAAGACAAGGTGCACATCAGTTTATTTTGAATAGTAAAAAAAAATTTAATTTAATTTTAATTTATAATAATCAAAGAGTAATTGAAAGGGATGTGATTTATGACGTATACTCTATTAATCAAATCGTTTATATTTTATTATTTAAATAATAACCAAGGAAAAAAATAATTTCCCAAGTGTGTTGAGCGGATATATAATAAAAAAAGCTCTTGTTCTCTCGAGGATATATATATTTTTATTGGTTAGTTGGTCGCCTGCTGATAGCGAGTGTATTTTTAGCTTGAATATCAGTCGGAATCCCACAATCAAGGACAAACCACTGATATCAAGTCTTCTTGCAACAATTTGAGAGATAGCATGCAAGTATGCACGTGGAGATTCAGACATGCACAATTACACACCAAGGATATGACCCAACCATTGGGGGCCGAGAGGGGAATCCCTATCTCTCTGTGTGTGCGTATTCTATTTTTAAAAAATCCGAATGATTTCATTTGAATTTGTAATTTCAATCCCATGACTTTTGCTTTCTTACCTGGTGGACATTATTATTATTAATTTATTTCAATATAAAAATACACCAAAAACAGGTTATTATTTAAATTTAAAACACAGGGAAATAAATAAACGTTTCTCCAGCTGTATCAATTCAAAAGGACCAGTTAAAAAAGTCTGGAAATATACAATTCAAGGATAATTTTACCTATTAAATTGCATGTCGTAAAATTATTGGATAAAAATACTTGGTAGGTTTCACATTAAGATATAAAAAAATAAAACGAATTTATTTTTAGAGAATCTTTAATCTCGATATATATATTTCGGGTGACTAACCCATCTTCAGGAGATACAGGAAGTAACTGATCTGAATAAGTCGAAATTGAATACAAGTCAATGGTAAAATTTATTTTTTTAAGATAACAAAAGAGTAAATATTTAAAATTAGTGGAGGGAGAAAAGGTAGGAGGTCTACTTTGGATTAATTTTGAATGGCCTTTTGAGAGAAGAGGATTTCAAATTTGAATACAATTCAATAGTAAAGTTTATTTTTAAGATAACAAAGGGGTAAATATTTAAAATTACTGGAGGGAGAAAAGGTAGGAAGTCTACTTTGGATTAATTTTGAATGGCCTTTTGAGAAAAGAGGATTTCGAATTTGAATACAACTCAATGGTAAGATTAATTTTTAAGATAACAAAAGAGTAAATATTTAAAATTCGTGGAGGGAGAAGTCTATTTTGTTTAATTTTGAATGGTCTTCTGAGAAATGAGAATTTACACACAAAACAAATTTGCAAATATTTAAAGAATGTAATAAATGATTGTACTTTTTTAACTTCTAATTGATTATTTAGTATATTCGTTTTATTTGAGAGAGCTAATTTTATTTCAGTTGACTCTAAAAAATCTAAACGTAAGCCCTTTCTTTCGAAATGTAACGGAACTAGGTGGCTAATAGAAGAGGTGTGTTTATTCAAATGTAGATGATTGGCGAAGGTAGAAGTTGTTGTTACGTACCCCCCCCCCCCCACGTTTCGCAACCATAAATCTCAGAGCTACGAAATTCGATATAATTTGTAGACCTCCATAAAATATATCCGCAATTTACGATTAGAGCAGGGGGAGGAGAGATGGGAGAATATGGAATTGGAATAATTATTGGAAAAGAGGTTTTTTCTTTAATTAGTTTTTTCCTCTTATTAAAAACAAGGACTAAAAGATGATCAAGGACAGTCGATGGTGGAGAAGTAATCTCCGGAATCGAAGCTCAAAAACAATGTATGCATAAATTCATGTAAAATAATTGGTTTAATAAATAAATTTATGATTAGAGCAAATAAAAACAAATAAAATTTATTACATCGTTGGAACCATAAGAATCGCTCTGTGGCCAGGTACTTATTATCTATCTACTCTTATTAAACGAGCAAAAATTGTTTGAATATATATTTGATTATATATTTATTTATATATTTTGTATCGTGGTTCTATTTTGAAAACGGCTCTACCGATTTTGATGAAATTCACGGGTTAGGGGGTTTTTGGGGTTGACAATTCAATATGTCACGGACTCATCTTCGACAAAATTGTTTTTGATGGGTTTTTTCGTAATCAAATTAATTATTCTCAGGTAGAAAAATGCCAATCTTAGGGATTAAAAAAGGGCTTCTTTTCTTTTGTACCCAGGCAGACAATGGGTTGGGTTGATTCATTGTACTCAAAGGCCTTGAAGAACTATTGAGATTGTGGTGTGTTGTTCTCCCTAAACGTTAGAATTATTAATAAACGTTTTATAATTGTTTTTATAAAGAACCTTATTTATTTAATAGAATAAAAAATAATCAAGAATTTATTTAAAAATATCTTTCGTATAAGCAGGTCTCAATTTTCTGAAAAAATAACACATTTTGATAGGTTTTATTTATTAACAATTGGATGAATAAAAATGAATCATGTGGTTGAATCAAAACAAAATAATTGGCTGTTCAAATAAGCAATAACTAAACCCGAAGGAGAAAAAATATATATATTTGTATTTTTTTTTAAAACGGTTCTTTTGATGAAACAAACTCTATTAACAAGTTTTGAGAATCGTGGGTGGATGTGGGGGAGGGGGGTGCAGAATGTGGGGGATCCGGGGGTAGGGCAATGTTTCGGGAGTGGGGTCAAGCAGGGTGGAGGTGGGGGGTACAGTGGTCGAATACATTATATATGTTTGTATTTTTTTTAATTTTAAAACGGCTCTCAAATAAAAATCGACATTTTTATCAGAATTTTAAATTAAAAATAATATCAAAATAAAGCTTTTAACTGAAGGGAGAAGTTACCGAACATTGCTCGGTGCCTCCAGGTACTTTATATTAAATAAGCAATTCTTGTGAACATTTATTTATTTACTATATAGAATCGATTTCGCGAAAACGGCTTTAACGTTTTCGATGAAAATCACGGATTAGAGTAGAGGATTTTCGAGTCGAGAAATCGGTCATCTGTCAGGGTCTCATCTTCAAGTAACTTTAATTTGATATTTTTTATTTTATTATACAGGGAGGGTATGGTCAAATATTGTAATCGTGGATGAAAAAAAGTCTTTTTTTTTCGTTTTTTTTTTCAAAATACTACTACTACTATACTTATGTGAAATTTCGTTTTTTAATTAACACTAAATAAAAGAATTATTTCATTATATTCTGTTTTTTTCTGTTTTTCAGGTAAGGATGCGTTTACCAATATTCTATTGTCTTTATCAGATTTACTTCTAAAGGTAACAAATATTAATCGAATATTATACATTTAAATACATTTATGACTAGGGCTCGGATTTATAGGGACTAAATATCTTTAAAATAGGCAGGCAACTAAGCACTAAAAATAACTGAAATAGGCCCTTAAAAAGGCATTTGAAGAACAATGAGGCACTTGAAAATAAAAGTAAAATATTGAGTATTAAACGGTCTGTCAGTAATTCCAAAAAAATTTCATCATTATTTTCTGCAGGGCACAGGATACCTGTAGGTGCAGTGTACAAGTACAAGGGGCATAAAGATCTCCCATATTTTGAAGAGGTATAAAAAATGAAAAAATTTAACTAGAAAAAAACTGAATATATTTTTGAAAAGAACATAAAATATTTTTTTTTTAATGTGTTTTAAACATTATCAGAAAAAAAAGGGGGGTCAAAAATGAAAATTCTAACCCTTTTGTTTTTTTGGTACCAAACTCAACCAAATTTTGTATACATAGTTTGGTCGAAAGTGCTAGAATTTTCATTTTTACCCCTTCCCCCATTTTGGGTGGTTAGTTTTTGCATTTTTTTCAATGAAAATGATGAGAGAAGAAGTTACACCAAAAAGGTACATCCCTTAAAGGACTGGGTTGGCCCCTCCATCGCGAAAAGAAGAAGAAGAAGGGTTTTTATGGGCTGGGTAGGGGTCGAAAGTATCTGTGGATACGGGTCTTAAACAGCTGAAAGTTATAAGTCGCGGAGAAGACGGTGGCTGGGAGCGAATTCCAGCCTCTGGAGGTCATAGGAATAAAAGAGTTGGCGAAAGCACTTGCTGGATTTTTATTCAATTTGACAGCGAAGGGGTGCTGAGCGTTCGAAAACTGCGTGTTTCTCTTAAAGAGGGCTTTAGGGGGGATAATTAATTTCAGCTCGACTGAACAGACGTCATGATAGTATCTATAGTACAGGGAAAGGGCAGAAACGTTTCTTCGGTGAGCCAGGGAATCGAGTGAGATAGTTAGGGCCGGGTCTCCTATTAGTTTAATTGCTCGGTTCTGAACTGCAACCAGTGTGGCAAGAGAATGCTTGGAGGCCCCTCTCCACAGATGAGAGCCATATTCAAGACAGGAACGAATTTGAGCCTTATACAGTATAAGAAGTTGACTGGGAGTATAACAGCGTCTAGACCTAAATAGGAGATCAAGCTTGTTCGCTGCAGCTTTAGCAGTGGTTGAGTTATGGTCATTCCATGAAAGGTCAGACTCTAGAGTTACGCCTAGCATTGAAATTTTATCCCTAAATTCCAGTGAGTTTGAATCGAATGATATGTCTGGCAGGTTTCTGTCGACGCAAAAAAATCATCTCTGAGGCAAAGAAATCATTCGACCAGAGGATAGCTGACCGTCTCGCATCTTGCCCCAATGGAAAACGGGCCTTTTTCTCGTTACACAAGGCAATAAATAGAAATTTCGCGTCCCCCTCACTTCCGCCCCTCTTTCACCCAAATGGTTCAGTAGCCACGACCCCCGCTGAAAAAGCCGAATCACTAGCATCCTATTTCGCAACTAACTCCACTTTAGATGACAAAGGGCTTAACCCGCCCACTTATACCCCCCAAACCAACCTCATGGGCAAAATAATTTTCAGGCCCCAAATAATCATAAAAGCCATTAATAAATTAAATTCCAAATCCGCCGCAGGCCCGGATAACATCCCACCAATTCTCATTAAAAAATGCGCCCCTGAACTTGCCCCTATCTTATCCAAGCTATTCCAACTCTCTTACGAGTCGGGCATATTCCCCAAAAGCTGGAAAATAGCCAGAGTCACACCTATTCCTAAAAAGGAGACACATCACAAATCTCTAATTACAGGCCTATCTCGATCACCTCTGTTCTTTCCAAATTAATGGAATTAGTCATAAACCAACACGTCCTTCATCACTTAGAAAACAATAAATTAATTCACGATAGGCAATATGGATTCAGACAAAATCGTTCCACAGGCGACATCTTAACCTATGTCACCCACACCTTGAACAATACTCTAGAGGCCGGAAAAGAAACCCTCGCTGTAGCCCTTGATATCTCCAAAGCTTTTGACCAGGTTTGGCACAAAAATCTTCTTGCCAAACTACCAGCCTTTGGATTCACACCAACACTTCGCAAATGGATTGAAAGCTTTCTGACAAACCGAAGTATAAAAGTTGTGGTGGATGGAACATCTTCTGAATCGTTCTCCACAAACTCTGGTGTTCCCCAAGGCTCTGTAATCTCCTCCACACTCTTCCTTATTTATATAAACGACCTTATTGATCAAACGGCAAACCCCACTCATTGTTACGCCGACGATAGCACTCTACACGGCAAACCCTCTCTCCCGAATAATCGAATCAATATTGCCTCCTCAATTACTCTCGACCTAGACAAACTGAATAAATGGGGCTCTCAAAATTTAGTTAACTTCAATTCAAACAAGACTCAATGTTGTCTAATTTCTAGGCGCGAAAATAGAGATTTCCCTGATATTCACTTCGATTCGAATACCCTGAAAATGTGTGACAGCCTATCCATGTTGGGCGTCTCTGTCGCATCTGACCTGTCTTGGAATGAACACATCTCCTCTGTGGCGAAATCTGCAGCAAGGAAGATTGGCTTCTTATTCAGGTCCAAGCGATTTTACAAACCCCCACAACTTCTCACCATCTACAAGGCCCAAATCCGCCCCTATCTCGAATACGGCTCTCATCTGTGGAGAGGAGCCTCAAAATATTCTCTTGCTACCCTTGATGCAATTCAGAAACGAGCCGTCAGGCTAATTGACGATTCTACCCTCACCGACTCCCTCGACTCGCTGGCTCATCGAAGAGATGTCTCCGCCCTTTCCCTTTTCTATAGATACTATCACGGCAGGTGCTCTGATGAGATAAAATCAATAATTCCCCCCAAAGCATGCTTTGCACGCAGCACACGTTTTGCCGACTCCCAACACTCTTTCGCGGTCAAATTAGAAAAGTGCCGGACCACTTCATTCGCGAATTCATATATCCCCATGACGTCAAGGAACTGGAACTCTCTCCCAGCCTCTATCTTTCCCAGCACCTATGATCTTCAAACCTTCAAAACCAGGGTGCATAGACACCTACGTCTACACCCTCTCACTTAAACAACTTTCCCTTCTCTTCGGTAATGCAAGGGTCTTTCGAGATCCATAGGGGCTACATCTTTACTGGTGCACCCCTTCTTGCATTCGATTGCATTAAAAAAAAAAAAAAAAAAAAGACGCGCCTAGAAATAAGGCAACGCTGAGTTGAAGTTAGCTAAGTTTTGGGATCCCCAGTTTTTATGTCTGCCTAAGTCTAAATTTATTGAGGAGGCAATGTCTACACCGTTTTTATGCGATTCAGGGGCGTTATGTAGGGTGCTGTCATCTGCGTAACAATGAACCGGATTGGAGGGCAGGTTTAGAAGGTCGTTGATATAGATAAGAAAGAGTGTAGGGAAGATAACCGATCCCTGAGGAACTCCAGCGTTGGTGTGGAAGGGGGAAGATGATATTCCATCGATGACAACCTTAATACTACGGTCTGAAAGGGCCTTCTGTGGGTCCACAGAATATAATTACAAAATTTGTTTGAGTTTGGTCAAAAGCGTTAGAATTTTTTTCGTTTGATATAATGTTTAAAACACATTTAAAAAAAAAATTATTTTATGTTCTTTTCAAAAATATATTCAGTTTTTTTCTAGTTAAATTTTTTTCATTTTTTTATACCTCTTCAAATAATGGTAGATCTTAATGGCCCACCCTGTCTATCTATAAAAATAAATTAAATGTTTGAAATTTTAGGGATGCGCCGCATTCACATCATCCATGGACCCCACACCACTGATACCTATTTATAGGTAAAATATATATACCTACTTATATTATAACTAGGCAAAAATGAATAGGGATATGACAATATTTTTAAAATAAATTCCTGGACTTTATTGGAGTTATTGAAGAAACACTTGCTGCTAAATACTAGCGACTGAGGAGTGTCTCTGTCCATTTGGCTGCCTATGAATGATTGACAGGGCCCTGTCGGACCAGATGTCGGCTTTCTAGTCTAACCCCCCTCGCCATTAAGCGTCTAACCGTCTAAGCCGCTGCTAATTGCATTTCGCGATCGTCTGTTTTGGCAAACCTATCATTTGAGGTCGTTCAACTTGAACATAATTTATTGTAATTTAAACTACACACCAGCCAACAAACAGCCCAGCAATGCTGATGATTTATGCCACTCAGTTCTCCCTTTTAACTATAGTAATAAACGTTTTAATTAAATTTTATTATTATATTAACATGCCTGTTTCGTGTTTCATTCAAATATTTTTCATTCATTAATAAGAGGTTATCCTATCGTTATATATGAGGAGCTTTTGAACAAGTATAGCTAATTAGCTATAAATTTGGCGTAAATGTTTGTATTTTTAAATTATACCTTCTTGTGTAGATTTAACATTCTATTTATAACTTTAATTTTTATTAATCGAGTATGTTTGCAGGTATTTGGACAGGAAAGTAGCAAAACAAAAAATTCTAATTGATTTACGCGAAGTTTTGCCAATTTTATTTTGGCTTCATCAGGCGTCTAAAAAACACAAAAAGCAAAGTTTCAGAGAAATTACAAAAGTTACATCTTTTTTTTCTTTTCTGACTAAATCAACAAATGAAATTACATGCAACAATGATTGTAATTAATTGTAAGATTACATAGATATGCACATTAAGGTGGTCCTTATTTTGGGTATTTTAAAAACCCTCTTTTCCGATAATATTTATTTCCCATTCACCTCTATTCCATTTAATTTATTAATTTTATTAAACCAATTATTTTACATTAATATATACATTATATTTGAGCATCGACTCCGGAGATTACTTCTCCATTATCGAGTGTCCTTGATCATCCTTTTAGTCCTTGTTTTTAATAAGAGGAAAAAACTAATTAAATAAAAAAACCTCTTTTTCCGATAATTATTCCAATTCCATTATTCATTCGAATATATCATCCGTTCAATCCTCTCATTTAATTTATTAAATTATTAAACCAATTATTTTACATGAATTGATCTATACATTGTATTTGAGATTCGACTCCGGATATTACTTCCCCACCATCGAATGTCCTTGATCATCTTTTTGGTTCTTGTTTTTAATAAGAGGAAAAAACTAATTAAATAAAAAAACCTCTTTTCCGGATATTATTCCAATTCCATATTCCAATCGTCCAGCTGTCATTTAATTAATTAAATTTGCTAATTTTAATATATAATACTATTTCTAATTAACTATTTTAAAATTAAAAAAAATAATTAATTAATAAAATGGAATTGAATGAAATTATAATTTTTTATTGACAAACCCACCTTTGAATAATTATTTTAATTAAGAAAAAAATAAGCAAATTAAAATTACCCCAAAGAGGGGTCGGGTAGGCTAGGGGTTAGCGTGCCAGCCTGCTAACCAAGTAGACCCGGGTTCGAATCCGACTAGAGGCTAAAACCTGGCCCCGAAGTAGAGACAAATTTTAAAATAAAAAGTAGTCTCGCAAGTTGGCTTATGGCTAGAGAGGCCGAAAAGCCAAAAAAAAATTACCCCAAGATGTTACCCTGAGTGATCAAATTATCGATCCAAAAATCCCCTAATCCGTGATTATAATTGATATAGCTTAGAGATTAAATAGATATGTAGCTGGATCTATTATAGATTCATTATTTATAGATTAATTTATTGAGTACAGAACCTACGGTATGCGAATTTCAACCGCTTTATTATTATTATTTTATTTTTTTACTCCCATTCTATTTTATTCTAAAGGAATTTATTTATTTATTTATTTTATTTATATAAAATACAACATATTTTAGTTAAATATTTCAAATAATCAATTTAAAATACTCTACATTTTGCCGAGGTGTAAACAAAACTCGTTCGAATTTTCTAAACTCATCGTTTGTGTTTCCAAATGATTAAATAGCTTGATATTTTCTATCAAACTCAGTATTTAATCAATTAACATGTGGACGCTATGCAAGTATAGATAAAATAAAATGTGATCAACCATTGGACAATTGAATTAGGCATAGGGCTTAAAAGCCCGAGTGGCATTTATCTATAGGCCCTGAGGCCGCTAAGCTCAATTAATGTCGCTTTGTTTTAAAACCGGATAGCTATAATATTATTCAAAATGTGTATTTTATACAATAAGCCTTCTATTCAATACATATATTAGATTACCTAAAATTTAAGATATAAATTTTTTTATACTATTTCAGGTAAACAAAATGTTTTTGGAATAAATCTGATATTAAAAATTTGGATTTTTAGTGAAATCACACATAGGTAATTAATTATAATTATTTGTTCTTGTTCAATAAATAGTTATAATTAATTATGTGTGATTTCACTAAAAATCCAAATTTTAATCAAATTAATCACAAAAATAAAAGCTTCAATAGCTTAATCCTTCATTACTAATAAATCTGATATTACTCGTGTTTCAATTAAAATTAATACAATATAATGGTATAATTTCTAATATTACATCTTTTCGTATCTTTGTTGGAATTTATATTATATTATATAATTATTATATGTATTACTAGATGCAAGGCAGCCCCCTGGATCCCCCCATCATCCCCACCCCAACACTCCACCCGCACCCTAACCCATGAACTCCCCTCCCATCACCCCCACCCCCTGCACCATACACCCGTGCCCCCCCCCCCCCCCCACACACACACACACCACCGCCCGGACCCCACTCACCTCGGACCCCGCACCCCATACACCCCGGATCCCACCCCGTGCCCTCCAACCCTGCGCACCACACCCCCACCTAGCCCCCTGGGCTCCACCCCTTGTACCCCCACCCTACTTCGCATCACTCCCTCACCCCACCCCCATTCCACCTACCCCGCGCATCCCATTCCCTAACCCATCCCCACTCCATTCCACTCCAGCACCCAGTTTTTGCATTTCTAGCCTTCTAGTGACCCACAGTTTATCTATACAAAATTTGGTTGAGTTTGGTCCAAGAGAAAGAATTTTCATTTTTTGACCCTCCCTCCCACATTTTGCGTGGTTAGTTTTTGAATTTCTAGCTCTCTAGAGGCCCAGAGATTATGTATACAAAATTTGGTTGAGTTTGCTCCAAGGGCAAGAATTTACATTTTTTCACCCTCCCCCCTATTTCGCGTGGTTTTTTGGCGAAATTCTTTTAAACAAAAGTTGTCAGAAATCACATCCCCTACAACTTTGTTTATCATAAAATTTGCCGTATGGTTAATAGTTTAAGAGTTATTTGATAATTTTCATTCGAGCGCGCCCCCCCCTCCCCTCCAACCCCATTTTGGGGTCAAAATATCAAAACGTTATATAGCTAAAAACGTAAGTTAGAAGACATCTGATGTAAATATGAAATTTCATAATAATCCCTTAGGCCGTTTTTACGTGAAACGTGAGCAACTTTTCGCGGAAACCACTGAAACAGAAAGACATACAGACAGACAGGAATTTTGTTGATGGTGTTTTCGTTCATAACTTTGCTTGAAACTTGTGCAACCAAAATTTGGGGTGATTTGGAGCAATGTACAGACAAAACCTTAATTTTATATATATAGATTATCGTTAATCTATACAAAGTGACAATTTCCAGATCTTGAACAAAATTCTATATTCTATATTTTTGTATTATGTAATTGTTTAAAAAAAATATACGAAATGTTTCATTTTTCCATTTATTAGTACTACTGAAGATGGTCAACCAGAGGTGACCGAAACTGTTTGGTGAATCAATAAAATAAATAATAATAATTAACAAAAATTGTTGTCTTTTATTAGTTTGTGACTAAAAAAACCATTCAATTTAAAAATAAGTTAATAATTCCGTAATTTCAAATACGACAACCATAGCCTCCGCAAGGGAGGGTCCAAATGCACCTGTGGGTAGCCTGCAGCCCAGATGGGATATATTTTTTTAAGGGGGTATGTTAGAAAAAAAATGAGTAGGGTGACCAACTTTTTCCAGTTCATAAAAAACACATACTTATTCTATAATAAGGTGCCCCGTTCAGATTTTGGGCCCCGGGCCCGAAATTTGATGCGGGGACCATGACGATAACATTTCGTATTTATAGAATAATATTGCTCTAATTTTCAACAACAAGACGTTTCACATCTTTGTTTAAAATTTATGGAATAATAATGCTGTAATTTTTAATAATACAACGTTTCGAATCTTTATTAGAATTTATTCGATAATAATGCTAAGATTTATAATAGGACAACGTTTCGTATCTTTATTGGAATTTATAGAATAATTATATGTATTATTATCTAACTATACATAATATAAACGTCCTGCGCAACGACGTCGACGTGATTTTTTTAATTTTAAAACCTCTTTTCGAAGGCTACTTGATACAAAGGGGGGACCCGTATCAACATTATTGAAAATTTCAAGTGAAAAAAAATATTAATTTTCCACTAATATAGTTCATGACAAATAAAATGTATTAAAATTAAGAAATTTTAAAATCCACTACACCGAGTCCAAGGGGGCACGCCCCATGGCCAGCATTATGTCTGCCGAAAGGTTATTAATAATCATTAGTATTGTTCAGTTCCATAATCAGTATTAGAGATATAACAAATCAGATTAAAAATAAAACAATTAAACACCGTGTTAAATCATACGACTAATAAAGTGGCGAAACGTCGCGATTTTTTGTATGATTTAACAGGGTGTTTAATTGCTTCCTTTTTTGTAACATCTAATAGTTATTAATAATGACATAATTTCTAATACAACAACGTTTCGTATCTTTATTGTTATTTATAAAATAATAATGCCGCAATTTCTAGTATCACAAATTTTCGTATCTATATTGGTCCTTTATTAGGTTGAAAATTTGATAACAAGCTGACGTGTTCTGATGTGGCCTTCTACTTGACTTTACCATACACCCTCTGGGCCTTCACTTATATTTAATATTTAATAAAATTATTTATAATCATGTAGGGGGGTTAGTTTTTGCATTTTTAGACTCCTGGGGGCCCACTGATTATGTATACAAAATTTGGTTGAGATTGGTACAAGAGCCTAGATTTTTAATTTTTGACGCTACACCCCGCCCTCCAATTTTGGTCGGTTAGTTTTTGCATTTTTAGACTTCTAGGGTCCCACTGATTATGTATACAAAATTTGGTTGAATTTGGTGAATGGCCAATATTTTTATTTTTTGACCCCACCCCTCCTCCTCATTTTGGGAGGTTATTTTTTGAATTTTTAGACTTCTGGGGTCCCACTGATTATGTATACAAAATTTGGTTGAGTTTTCTAAAATTGCCTAGATTTTTAATTTTTAACCCCCCTCTGCCCCCCCTTAATTTTGGGTCGATATACACCAAAATCTAATCAGTTCTATATCTCAATGCATCAAAACTACGTGTGAAATTTGGTTTCGATATTCAAACTAGTTTTTAACCGACTTCAAAAAAGGAGGAGGTTCTCTATATTCGACTGAATTTTTTTTTTTCTGCCTATGTTACCTCATATCTCCGCCAATTGTCAACCGATTTTGAAAATTTTTTTGCATTGGGTCCAGTCTAGCTTCCGATTGGTCCCATTTTTTTCGATTTTTTTCCATAGGTATTAGACCTTTTTTATTAGGTTTGTTTAGACATAACCTCTTTGTTTATGAACCGATTTCGATGGTTCTTTTTTTATCCGAAAGGGGGTGTCTTAGGGATGGTGTCATATTAATTTGGTCAAGTTCTGATGATATCATCACTATTAATAACATCACTAAAAGAGAAAAATAAAAATTATTTTTAAGAAAAAATAAAAACCGACTTCAAAAAATTAAATGCAACAAATAAAATACACTAAAAGGTATAAAATAATTATTATCTTATTTAGTTACAACTAAACGACGAAATATTAACATGAAATTACTTTTTGAAGTTGGTGCCAAACATATACATTTTATGAATCGCACTCGACGGATCTTACATAGTACGTTTGGAGAGTATGCTCGCTTATAGGTATAGTTTGTTTGGCACCGACTTCAAAAAGTAATTTCATGTTAATATTTCGTCGTTTAGTTGTAACTTAATAAGATAATAATTATTTTATACCTTTTAGTGTATTTTATTTGGTGCATTTAATTTTTTGAAGTCGGTTTTTATTTTTTTCTTAAAAATTATTTTTATTGAGCTAGATCGTCCACAAAAATTTGGTAACGCACAGACTAACAGAATAACAACCAGACTAACTAACTAACAGACATTTTGACAAAACAATTATTATCTCGAAAAATATAATTTTTTCGATATTCACTTATTAGAGCTTTTTTGTAGACCGCAATGCCATGGATTTGCTCAATTTTTTTAATCAAAATAGTTTCAGCCGTTTTTTGAGATATTTTGAAAAAAAAAGAAGTAATAAAAACACTTTTTTCATGCACGATTACAATACTTGACCATACCCTAAAAAATGGGGTTATCGTCTGCTTGATGTAAATAAACACAAGTCTATAGCTTATGAAAATAGGTACTCTGACAGACAGACAGCATAGCCACACTAAAAGGGTTTCTATTTATTTGAACAGAACCCTAAAGATTTTAAGGAAAATTCTGAAAATAAAAAAAAAAGAAGTTTTTTCACTGTTAAAACGGTTTAGCGTCGATTTGGAACAGAAATATCACACAATTTAAAGATTTCACCCGTCAATAAATAGCTTTAGTATATTTATACATTAAAATAAAAATTTAAAAAACAACAACAACAGTTTTTTCAGTGTTAAAATCTGTTTAGCATGGGGAATAGGGGATTTTTGGAACACAAGTAGATCTCCTAATTTAAAAAGCTTTTACCCTCTCAGTAAATATCGCTTATACATAGGTGTATTTCTCTCGAGATTAGCGTTTCTACATTAAATTTTGGCAATTACAATATTGATCTTTTTGTTTGTTTTTTCTCCCTTCTAAATACATATATTACAACTAAAACGTAAGTTAATCTGGTGTATAGGTATAATCTCGATCAGCCCATCTGTTTTATCTCGAGTCAACAGCTGCACAGGTAGACAGACTATCGGATTTACCCTTGCCAGAAGAGAGAGAGATTATATACTTTGCTCTTCCAGGAATCTCATTTAGATTTAATGAATGATTGACGTTTAAAGGATTCACTCACAAATATTATATATTATAGATGAAAAAACGAATTTGCCTTAATAGTATTATATTTTCAATCTTTTGACATCAATATAATCAAAAAAGAATTTAAAATTTTAATAAAAAAGTTCAAATATACCTACGAAAATAGCAGAATTCAGGTTATTACGAGAAATTGTCTTTTACTATATTCCAACTAATATGAATAATCTTTATTATACGTCAGAAGGGATGTATTAACACTTTTTTTCCTGTCATGTATTATAATAAAGATTATATAACATATCGACGCAAAAATTCGGATTTATTACGATTGAACAGCTCCAAACACTGCTTCGAATAATCGATTCGTTGTTGTTTTTGGTCGGTTGTGAGCTCGCGCGGCACTCACTTTGAACAGAGCTTTCTCATATCCAAATATTCATCCACTATATGACCAACACGTTCCTTTGATATCTTTAGGGTCTCAGCTATCTCAATTAACTTCAATTTACGGTTATTAAAAATTATTTTGTGGACTTTTTTGATGTTTTCGTCGGTAACTGCCTCTTTGGGGCGTCCACTGCGTGCATCGTCCTCGGTGCTCATTTCGCCTCGTTTAAATATAGTAAATCACTTTTCTACGGTTGATTTTGCTAGTGCAAAGTCCGAATAATGTTTATCAAGCCAAACCTTGGTTTCAACAGTATTTTTTTTCGCCAAAAAGAAATGCTTTATTAACACACCAAATTCCTTTTTATCCATTTTTTCAAAGTACTAAAAGTTCTTTCACTAAAAATGCTATAACTCAGATACTAATAGTGCAACAGTTGTCAAATTTATACACGCCTCTTATTTCTTCTATTTTTATTTAATTTTTTATTTATTTTATTAACTTGTTTTTTGTGTAATTTAATTATTTATCCTGTAATAGTTCCTAAATAAGTTTTTATAATATTCCTATCATATTTTATGGTATTCGTTTAAAGTCATACTACTTACCATTTTAGTTATATTTTCTTTAAATGAAATTGTTTAAAAATTATTCATATTTTTTTAAACCCATATAAAATAGAAAGAGTGATTATGTTTAAAAGTAAATTTCATATTCGAACAGGGGTGTGATTGGGGGGGGGGGGGGGCAAGAAAATTTCCCGGTGGGCTGAAAATGCCCGATCCACCCCTGACTATTAATATTTATTATTATCTATCTAAACTTATCATTATCGGCTTATTTATTTAATTTTAAAACCCACTAATAGTTAATGCCAAATAAAATTTATTATTAAGAAATTTAAATTATTATTTTAAAACCCAATAATAGTTCTTGACAAATGAAATTTATTAAAATTGAGAAATTTAAATTATTATTTTAAAACCAGCTAGGGAGTCCAGGGTGCATAAGCCTCCTGACCAACAAAACGCCCGCTGAAGGAAAAAGAGAAGTCTAGAAATTGCCTACCTGCAGGCGTCTTCTCTGCTCAAAGCTATGCTAAGGGAATAATAGATCCTCGGCGTGGGTCGAAATCTTCACTGAAAAAAAAGACAAATTACTTATAATATGTTGATATATATTACAATTTATATCATTAAATTCAAGGTGGTGCTGAGGATTCTTATAGGTGTTAAATAAAAAGGCTTATTTTTCAGCAGTTTTTTTTTTAATTAATTTAAATGGTAGTTTTTAATTAATACAAATATTTCGGAAATTTTCACAATATTCCTTCTTCAGTGGACCTTTTTATTAGCATATACCAGGAGTGGCCACTAATCTTAACTTTAGGAGCCGCAAATTTATAAAGCTGTTTCAAAGCGAGCCACATTATTTGAAGATTAATGTTTTATTAAAAAAAAGACCCATTTTTATTTTTATAAAATATAAATGAAGAATATATATTTTTTGCTCTACTTACTTATAACATTACAAATTACAAATTAATTTAATTTTTGTAATTATTATTTTTTTAATTTAATTATTATACAGGGTGGGGCATAATGATCTACCACATTTTGAAAGTGATATAAAAAATGAAAAAATTTAACTAGAAAAAAATGTAATCTTTTTTAAATGTATTTTAAACATTATCAGACAAAAAAGGGAGAAGGGGGGGGGGGTCAAAAAAAATTCTCGCCCTTTTGACCAAACACAACCAAATTTTGGATACATATTCTGTGGATCCCCAGAAGGTTAGAAATGCAAAAACTAAACAAATTTTGTATACATAGTTTGGTCGAAGTGGCTAGAATTTTCATTTTTGACCCTCCCCCCATGTTCGACTGGTTAGTTTTGCATTTCTAGCCTTTTGGGGGTCCACAGAGAATATGTATAAAAAATTTGGTTGAGTTTGGTCGAATTTGTTTTCATTTTTGACCCCCCCCCTGTCTGATAAAGTTTAAAGTACATTAAAAATTTGTATTTTATGTTCTTTTCAAAAATATATTCAGTTTTTTCTAGTTAAATTTTTTCATTTTTTTGTACCTCTTCAAAATGTGGTAGATCTTTATGCCACAGCCTGTACTTTTTAAAATCAGTATTATTCAAGAGGGTTCAAGAGCCGCACGAGATTGACTGAAGAGCCGCATGCGGCTCGCGAGGCACGTTGTGCCGGCCACCTCTGGCATATACAATAAATAGAATGTTAGTTAAGGTTAGACAATAAATTAAAAAAAACTAAGTTAAAATTTTTTAAATATAGGCATATTATATATTATTATGTTTTTATATATTACCTTAACCAACTTAACGTAGTTTTTTTAATATAATGTCAAACTTTAACTAACATTCTATTTATTGTATTTGCTCAAAAAGGTCCACTGAAGAAGGAATATTGTGAAAATTTCCGAAATATTTGGATTAATTTATAAAAAACCACCATTTAAATTCATTTTAAAAAAATTGCTGAAAAATAAGCTGTTCTATTTAACATCTATATCTTTAAAGTTTATGTTATATCGAAATTAATTTTTTCTAAAATAAAAAAACAAATTAGCTGTTAAGAAAATGTAACCATTTGGACATAGATTTGAAATTGCTAATAAGCAGCAATATTCCCACCAAAGTCGGGCTTCGCAGGAGATATATATATATATATATATATAATTCAATTACTATGCATTAAAGTTTTAATACGATTTCTCTTAACTGCGTGGATAATACACTTGAAATTTGGAATTAAGGTTAAATTTTAGAATAAAAATACTCGTTAATAAAGTTTTTAAAATAATTCAAATATACGAGCCCCGTCCCATCTCAATTGGCCCACCAATATTTTTTCTTTTTAAATAAAATTATGCTAATTCACGGTAAATTTAATTTAAATATTTATTTATTATCATTTGGAACAACATTTTAAACAATTTAAAACATTTTATTGTATCATTTAACTTAAAATTATTTTTTAATTTTTAAAAATATATTTTTATATAAAAAATAATTCTTTGCTTTTCACGATTTTTTTTTTTAAGAATCTTTGAATATGTGAAATAATCAAGTAGGCTTTGCCTTTTTCCAACAAAAGAAAGTTTGTTTTGTTTATTATTAGTAAAAATGACTCGTGGAAAGGTTGTTGATGAAAAAATTCGCTCAATTATTATCAATTTATTTAAAAAGGGAAAATCAAACGCGGAAATTGGCGATCTAGTTAATTTATCAAAGTTTACTGTCAGAATTATTATTCGAGTTTATAAAACAACGGGTACAATAGCTACAAAACCTCGGTATGCGTCGAAATCCAAAATTTCAGATGATGATAGACGGGCATTGAAGAAGATTATTAGAAAAAACAGGCGTTAGAACTATGATGAATTATCTGTTCTTTGGAGCGATGCTGTGGGGCGAAGTGTTTCAAGACCCACGTGCCATAGAGAAGCCCTTATGTTAGGTTTTAAAACTTACAAGGTAATTTTATTGCAACTTTTTCCAAAAATTGTTTTTGTAATTTTACTAATTTTTTTTAGGCGAAAGAAAAGCCACTCTTGACATTAAAACAAAAGAAAAACCGGCTTAAATGGGCTAAAAGTCACATTAATTGGACGAGTGATGAATGGAATAGAGTCCATTGGAGTGATGAGTCTCGTTTTTAAGTTTGTGTTGGGGACAATCGAAACAGAGTTATTCGCCAGAAAAATGAAGCTTTCAATTCAGATTGTTTAAAAAAGAAATTAAAATTTCCTGTTTCAGTTATGGTATGGGGTTCAATGTCTGCTAGAGGTGTAGGAAAACTTCACTTCATTGATGAGATTGAAAACACCAATAAATATTTAGAGATTTTAAAAAAATCGTTACTTCCAACAATGGCAGATGCATTGCAGAATAATAATAATTTTGTGTACCAACAAGACGGGGCGGCCTGCCATACATCAAGGAAATCTTTAAATTGGCTTTCTGATCATAATGTTCCACTTTTGGAGTGGGTGGCAAACAGTCCCGACTTGTCACCAATAGAAACTCTTTGGCACACAATGAAAAAACTATTACGAATACAACCAGCTAGAAACGTAGTCGAATTAAAACACAAACTTCAAAATATTTGGGATACTTTCACTCAAGATGAGTGTCAAAACTTAATAAGTACGTTGCCCAAAAGAATTCAAGCCGTAATTAAAAATAAAGGCGACGTCACACAGTGGTAAAGGTTTTGGATTTTGTATGTTTTCCTTGTTTTTAACAATTAAAAAATAATTTTAAGTTGAATGTTACAATAAAATGTTTTAAATTGTTTAAAATGTTGTTCCAAATGATAATAAAAATAAATATTTAAATTAAATTTACCGTGAATTAGCATAATATTATTTAAAAAGAAAAAATATCGGTGGGCCAATTGAGATGGGACGGGGCTCGTAAAGGGGTGAATAATTAAAAATAAAAAATAAAATTCACCCGTTGATCACGATTTCTCTTAAACTACTTGGAGAAAGTATTGTAGAAACTTGAAATTTGGTATGAAGTGAGACTAATAGAGTCTGGTTTTACTTATTAACCGAATTCTAAAAATGTGAAAATAATAATAGTCATATTATATGTCTAAAATAATTAATTTTAAAGCCAAGACGAATATGATATCGCTAATTTAACAAACTTGAGAATATTACCTACCTTATAAAATACCATTGAACTTATTCTTTTCTCTTTCAACTCTTTAAAAGTAAATGAGAATAATAATATTAAAAAGAAAAGCATTTTCTTAAGAATTTTTTAATATTTTTTTGCAAATTATATTTAATAAAAAGTTTCTCGTAAAAGATTGTAATTTAGTTTCTCAAAAAAAAAAAAAATAAATAAAGTAGATAATTTTTAATATAAATTTGTTATTTTGGCAAATGTGCAATAAGAAAATGAACATCAACACACATAATAATATTACAAGAGAAATTTAAAAAGTCTATTAATAAATAAATAAATGTCGCAAATGTTGTTTAAATATATAAATAAAAAAACTACAACGCAAAATACATAAATGTAACTGACCTATGCACACACATACTATTGGTACTTTGTTAGTATAATTAGTTGTTTCCAACATTCGAGTGTTTATCTATAATAATAATATTTACAAATTAACATTACAGCTTATACTAACGATATCATTTATTAAAATAGAAATAAAAATATAATGTAGAAAAAGAAGGGGTTTATAGTTTGAAATGCAAAGACTGCGATGCGATCTATGTAGGGAAAACAGAGAGAAATCTGAAAATTCGATTAAATGAACATATTAGAGATTTTAAAAATAAAAAGAATGAAAACTCTTTTGCGGAACATTTAAATTCAAACAATCACTCTTTCCCAGAAGGCACAGGATTTAGACTAATAAAAGGAAAAAGAAACCCAAAATTAATTAGCTCAATTGAATCGTTAGAAATTTTGAAATCATTCAATAGAAATTTAAAACTTTGTTTGAACAACCAAATTGAATTATCAAATAGCAATTTGCTTAAGATGTTTGCTAACAAAAGATAAAAGGAACAAAAGAAAAACAAACCCTTCCATTGTCAGCCTTTCTCTTTGTAAAACAAGGAGAAAGGGAAACATATGGTTATATTTGAATGTGAACCAAAAGAATGTCTTTAGTTCTAAGCTGACCACCAGTGAAGAAGGAACATCAAATTTTCAATATTCATACGATATTGACTCCATGAAAAACAACATTTATAATTAAAAAAGACTGATGATGAAGACCAAGTCTTCGAAACTATAGTCTCAAACAAATAAATAATATACCAGTATTGTATATATATACAGATATATCATCTCGATATATATATGTGTGTATGTTTATTTGCATCAAGCAGAGGACAACTTCTTTGTTTCTCTTTGTGAATCAACAACTCTGCTACTCTCGGCAAAACAAAAACTTTTCAATTTTATCTCTGTTTTTTATCCTTTATAATCACATAGCTTTAGTTATAAATCGAATTCTTATTGAGCTAAATTCAAGTGGCAATTTGAAAATCAAAGAGGAAGCTGTTTTCTATTACGTCAACAATATATTTTGATTTCAAATATTGCTGTTTAATAAATAATGGGAGTTGAAAATAGGTCAAAATGGTCTTTTTCGTCGTTTTGACCGATAATATCACAAAACTCTAACGTATTGTAAAAAATCGGGAAATTGCATGATAATCACCGTATAAAAACTATTGGAAAAATGTTTGTCGAACAGTGCAATCTAAATAATTAGTGTTAATTTTTAATTGGAACTATTCAAGAGCTCCTAATATAATATATTACAAAGTTAAATTTAGGAATTTAGGGAACGAAGAAAAGATAACTTTTATTATAGACAAAAGGATCAGCCGGGGCTCGAACCCGGGATCTTTGCATGTGTACTGCAATGCTTTGTCATGTTTTTGTCTGCAATCCATTAGGAGACGATGGGACATAAAAATAATTATATTTTAAGAATATATAGAAAACATAAACTTTATATAAATTTAACACAAAAATTTTATATTTTTAATATATTTTCAAAAAATATATAAAAAGCATATTTCGAAAATCTATTCATTTCCATACGGGTTATTTATTTATTTGTTATTATTTGTTATTTATTTATTTATTTGTTTGTTTGTTTGTTTGATTTTTTCCTTTTTCACTTTATAGCGATGAAGTATGAAAGCCTAAAATCTAATTATTTTTTCCACATTGTTAATAGAAACATTTTTACACCAGAACGATCTTTATACGATTTTCTGTTCTGCTCCGGCGAGAGAAGGAAAACTTTTTTTAAAACTCCAAACTTAGCATCTCTTTACTTTTTAATAATATTACTTTGATTACGAAAAAACTAATCAAATTAAATTTACTCGAAGATGAGACCCTGACAGAATGATTTGCCGATCCAAAGAACCACTAGTGCGTGATTTTCATCGAAATAGAGCCGTTTTCGAGAAACTGATACTACCCTGAAGTGCAAAAAAATCGAGCCACCTATAAAAATTTATTAAATAGTAAATCAATTTTAATTTTCACTTTATCCAATGCGAAGCATGGGAGAAAGTATTGGAATCGCTCTCGCGGCAAGCGCGACTTCAAAGGATCCTCAGGTAAAGGCTACGGAACCCATGGACTCAATTAAGGTCACAAATTGAAGTATTCAATGAGATTGAATTTTAGCACGTGACGGTTTTGCCAAAAATTACCTGGGATCTCGCCGAGAGGCCAAAAAGTGCCATTTTTTGGAAGTGCGTGCGGATGGATGGATGTATGGATGGATGGATGGATGTGTGTGTGTTATCGTTTTTTTCGTCCACGAATTTTTCCACACCGTTGCACCGAATGAATTGAAATTGAAAACCTACAAGTATTTTAACAAAATGAAGCGCTGATTAGTTTTTGGTACATATCCGTCCACAAACATTAGTACTTTATTTCAGTACTTTTTTAGTTTTTTCTAAATATCTTGAAAATGACTTAACCAATTTTGATGAAATTTAATATCCTAATTAAGTACCTTGGGACCCACAAAAAGGTTAAATAAAGTTTTTAGTAAAATTATATTTTAAAGTACTTTACTCTAGAACATATTAATATTTCAAATGAATTTGGATAAAGTTTAGCAACGATCCGTTGCAGTTTATTTTACAAGGAAACATACATTATTGAAATTATTGCTTATTGAAAGTGTACCTACTAGCCACTTGTCGTTGACTTAGCCCTTGATTAATTAGGCACACAATTTGAACTGCTTGAAGTTCAGAAATATCCATTTTGTATATTTGATCTTTCTATCAATGATGCTTAATTCAAAATTATTCATTTTATTGATATTTCAAATGGAATTTGATCTTTTATTAAAACTTTATTTAAATTAAAGTGATATTTAGAAATAGGATTATTTGTAATCTGTATCTTTTAATTTAATTTTACTTATTTTTTTTTTACAAAATTCAAAAATTTTGAACAATATTTATTGAATATGTTAGTTTAAGAGTTAATGGAACAAATTATTTGAATATTTGTAAAAAATTTAAAAAAATTTTTATATTTAAAAAGTTTTTATTGGTGGCTCGATTTGTTTGCACTTCAGTATATATATAGGGTTTTCCCTATCACAACAATAAACCGTGAACAGATGATAGGCCAGTTTATGACGGTCCAGAACATAAAAAATTTCTTTATTAAAATTCTCATAGTTTTCGAGTTATAGGCATTTTTTTTAAATATGCTGAAAATTGCTAACCTGTTCTAAATAATGAGATTCTTTCACTACAAATTTACATATTTTATTATTATAATTTTTGTTACGCAATCCTGCTATTGACCAGAATTCAAAGTAAAACCATAAGTACCTACTATACTTTTGGAGAAAAAAATATTTTTGCAGGACTTATGTTTTAAAAAATTTAATTGGCTATCTTTAATGTAAAAAAAAAACTAGTAAACAAGCATGGCAAGTTATTTAAAAAATTGGCCCATTTAGTCGAGATTTCAAAATGGTATAGCACTTTGTACTTCCTTCTATAGAAAATTTTTTTTTGACAAAATTAGCTAATTTAAAAACATATATTTTTTTTTTGCTTTTCGGCTTTTCTAGACATAAGCCAATTTAAGATATTATTATTGATTGCCAACGATGTTCAAAGGCCATGGAATTTGATGCATCTTTTGTCTTTTGAGAGAGCAGAAATATACAAATCATTGATTAGGTTTATCCTAGCAAATAAGATCAATAGTTTTTAAGGAATTTGGTGTTGGTACTTGGTGAAACATTTTTTAAAAATTATTGGATAAAATACTTGGTAGGTTTCACATTAAGATATAAAAAATAAAACGAATTTATTTTTAGAGAATCTTTAATCTCGATATATATATTTCGGGTGACTAAATTAAAGATTCTCTAAAAATAAATTCGTTTTATTTTTTATATCTTAATGTGAAACCTACCAAGTATTTTTATCCAATAAATAAGTATCAAGCTATAATACAATTGACAACTGCAGTTATTATACTTAATTTATATTTTGGCTATGTTTTATTTGTGACATTTTTTCATTATTTTTTATTTATTAATTTATTGTTCTATTTATTTATTTATTTGTTTATTATTTATTTGTTTATTATTTATTTGTTTATTATTTATTTGTTAATTATTGTTTTATTTGTTTATTATTATTTCATTGTCTGCGATACTATTTGATAGTTTATAAACTCATGGTAGACTGGCTACAATGGAATTCATTCCGAAGCCATTAGGAGGAGAGAAAATAAAAAATAAAAAAAAAGAGATACTTATTATATATTTTTAAAATTTTGTCTCTACCCAGGGATCAGATTTTAGCCGGATGCCTCGAGTCGGATTGTTTGTATGTTTGTTTGTTTGTTTTTTCTTCATAGGCTCCACGAGGAGCGCTTCATGAAAGTCATGATTTAAAAAATAAAACAATAAATAAACAAATAAAAAGAATAAAATATATAAATAAACAAAACAAATAAATAAATAAAACTTATATACAAAGTATTCCTGCCGGGAATATGTCAGAATCAAGTCCGGGCATGATCGTCGCCTAAAACTCGCCATCCCGATAGTATGCCTTTTTTAGTAATGTGCGCTTAATGGAGGATTTAAATTGATTTAGAGCTAGACTAGCAATTTCCTCCGGAATTGTGTTGTAAAAGCGCACACCTTGACTCATGAATGAAGCGTTTACCTTTTGTAAACGAAACCTCGGGATGGCTAGTTTATTTTTAACCGACTTCAAAAAAGGAGGAGGTTCTCTATTCGACTGAATTTTTTTGTTTGTTTCTCTGTTACCTGATATCTCCGCCAATTGCGAACCGATTTTGATGATTATTTTGCATTGGGTTCAGTCTAGCTTCCGATTGGTCCCGTTTTTTTCATTGGTATTGGACCTTTTTTGATATGTTTGTTCAGGCATAACTTCTTTGTTTATGAACCGATTTTAATGATTCTTTTTTTATTGGAAAGAGGGTACTTTAGGGGTAGTACCATATTAATTTGGTCAAGTTCTGAAGATATGATCAATGACGAAATAACGTAAATATCCCAATTCTTATAATCAAATAATCGATATAATAAATAAAATCTTTTATAAAAAAATCAATCTTAAAACATTCATTTAAAACCCGCCAACGTTTCGAGAGAATTTCTATATTTATGAATTGAATTTTATTATCATTTTCTGATTCATTCGCCGACGCTTTCTCTTACGAGATGCATGCAAGGTATTATATTAAGTCACTATTAAATAACATCACTAAAAAGAGAAAAATAAAAATAATTTTTATAAAAAAAATAAAACCGACTTCAAAAAAATTAAATGGAACAAATAAAATAATAATGACTTAAAAATCAAATAAAATACACTAAAAGGTATAAAATAATTATCTAATTTAGTTACAACTAAACGATGAAACATTAACATGAAATCACTTTTTGAAGTCGGTGCCAAACATATACATTTTATGAATCGCACTCGACGGATTTTACTTAGTACGTTTGGCAGGCACACTCGCTTATAGGTATAGTTTTTTGACCGACTTCAAAAAGTAATTTCATGTTAATATTTCTTCGTTTAGTTGTAACTAAATTAGATAATTATTTTATACCTTTTAGTGCATTTTATTTTATTTTTGAGTTCTTATTATTTTATTTGTTGCATTTAATTTTTTTGAAGTCGGTTTTATTTTTGAATCTAGTATCGAATTCATGCCTTTCACTATTCGTTGCGAACTCAGTAATATTCTTCTGCACATATACCAAGCATTCATAAATGTATTGGGATGCCGCCGTCAGAATATGTATCTCCTAAGAGACATTTGTGGACCCAAATTATATATAGCTCTAATGGCTCTCTTTTGAATAACGCGGGTCCACTTGGTTAGCAGGCTAGTACACTAACTCATAGCCTAACCCGACCCCAAAAACGTATTTTGATAGTATTTTTTATTTAATATGTTTAACATTTATGTCGCATCTTAATTGAACTAATCTTTGGTATTATAGACATTAATACTAGAATAGCTATTAATAATGCCATTAATAGGCATCTTAATTGAACTAAATTTGGCTATTAATGGCATTATTAATAGCTATTCTAGTATTAATGTCTATAATAGCCAAAGATTAGTTCAATTAAGATGCGACATAATTGATAAACATATTAAATTAAAAAACACTATCAAAATATATTTTTAAATTAGCTAATTTTGCCAAAAAACTACAAATATTATTTTTCTAAAAGAAAGAAGTATAAAGTTCTGTACTATTTTGAAATCTTGACAAAATCCGCCATTTTTTTTTAAATAACTTGCCATACTAGAATATTAGACTTTTTTCCATTAAAGAAGATTCAAAGTTAGCTAATCAAAATTTTTTAAGTCTGGCAAAAATATTTTTTTCTCCAAAAGCATAGTATTACTTATGGTTTTATTTTGAATTCTGGTCAATTGCAGGATTATTCAGGATTCCGTAACAATAATTAGAATAATAAAATATGTAAATTTGTATCCACAGCATCTCATTGTTTAGGGCAGAGTAGCGATTTTCACCATTTTCAAAAAAATGCCTATAACTCGAAAACTATGAGACTTTTAATAAAGAAATTTTTTAGGTTCTGGACTGTCATAAACTGGGCTATCACCTGTTCACGGTTTATTGTTGTGATACGGGACACCCTATATATATACTGAAGTGCAAACAAATCGAGCCACCAATAAAAACTTTATTAAATAGCAAATTATTTTAAAAATTTTTACAAATATTCAAATAATTTGTTCGATTAACTCTTAAACTAACATATTCAATAAATATTGTTCAAAATTTTTGAATTTTGTAAAAAAATAAAAAAAGTAAAATTAAATTAAAAGATACAGATTACAAATTATCCTATTTCTAAATATCACTAACATTTAAATAAAGTTTTAATAAAAGATCAAATTCCATTTGAAATATCAGAATAATTTTGAATTAAGGATCATTGATAGAAAGATCAAATATACAAAATGGATATTTCTGAACTTCAAGCAGTTCAAATTGTGTGCCTAATTAATCAAGGGCTAAGTCAACGATATAACTCGAAAACAATGAGACTTATTAAAAAAAAATTGAGGTTCTGGACCGTTTCACGGTTTATCGTTTTGATACGGGAATTGCTCATTTAATTTAATTAACATTAAAGAAAAAACATTCATATTATAATTCCTATGTATTTTTTTATAGTATAAAAATATGAAAATTAATTTTATTATTAATAACGTGAAAAATATTTTTATTACTAGCTAAAGAAGTTGTTTGTTGGTTGTTTGTCATTTCTCATTTAAATTCTTTCTGACATGTGTGCTGTGCATTTGGTTTGCAGGAAGAGGAAGCCAATATAAGGAAAAAAAAATATTTAATAATAAAATCGAGCATGCCTCATAAATTTAACACATTCTGAATTGTGAATGTGAATTAATTGTGTGCGGGGTTTTCTTTTCGCCTGGAGACAAGTTTCTTTCGGGATCGAGAAGTTCGATTTGGATTCTGGCCAACCCAATGAGCTGCTGCTGGTCCTCTACAGGCCTGCGAACCCTCCGTTTTTTTACTCTCTAGGTCGTCTTTTTATAGAACAAGAGAGAGAGAGAGAATTTTTCGAAGATTTATTGGATTACACAGGTCTGCGAAATTTAATTTCTTAAAAATTGTTAGTATTAGTGGCTAATATTCGTATGCCTACACGAAAATACGGAAGAAATTGGCATCTAAAAATAATATAACCGATTAGATGGGTGTGTGTCAATAATTTTTTTTTTAATTTCCTTTTATTAATAAACTAGCTGCAAGGCCCGCCTTCGGCGGCCCTCTTGCTAGCCAGAGGACACACCCCCTGGACCTCGCATCCCATCCACCTCGGACCCCACCCCGTGCCCTCCAACCCTGGGCACCACACCCCCGCTATGCCCCCTAGACACCACCCCGCACAACCCCCTGCACCCCCACCCTACTCCGCCTCACTCCTCACCCCACCCCCCATTCCACCCCAGCACCCACCCTCCTACCCAGTTTTTGCATTTCTAGCCTTCTAGTGGCCCACAGATTATGTATACAAAATTTGGTTGAGTTTGGCCCAAGTGAAAGAATTTTCATTTTTTTACCCCCATTTTGGGTGGTTAGTTTTTGCATTTCAAGCTCTCTAGAGGCCCAGAGATTATGTATACAAAATTTGGTTGAGTTTGCTCCAAGGGCAAGAATTTACATTTTTTCATCCTCGCCCCCTTTTTGGGTGGTTTTTTGGGGAAATTTTTTTAAACAAAAGTTGTCGGAAATCACATCACCTAATAGTTTAGGAGTTATTTGATAATTTTTATTCGTGCGCCCCCCCAAACCCCCTTCTGGGGTCAAAATATCAAAACGTTATATAGCTAAAAACGTAAGTTAGAAGGCATCTGATGTAAATATGAAATTTTATAATAATCCCTTAAGCCGTTTTTACGTGAATCGTGAACAACTTTTCGGAAACCACTGAAACAGACAGACATACAGACAGACAGGAATTTTGATGAGGGTGTTTTCGTTCATAACTTTGCTTGAAACGCGTGCAACCAAAATTTGGCGTGATTTGGACCAATGTACAGACAAAACCTTAATTTTATAAATATAGATTGGTATTTTATAATTTTAAAACCCACTAATAACTACGACGTTTCGATCGACTTATTCTGCTATCGTTCTTAAATATGAGCACCCACTCCGATTATAGATTAACTGAGCCAATCACGTGTCGGTCAAGCTTTAGTATATATGTAGATGATGGTTACAATTTAAATGAGATGTGGAACCTGATCTTATAAATATAGGTAAGAAAATCATAAGTTGGTGTCATCTATTAAATCCGATGGAATGGAAATATTTTTAATTATATGTCAAAGGGGTTGTTTTTCACCCCTCGAGAATCGAACCCGAGTGGCAGTAACCGCAATCCGGGCGTAAAATATTTTACTCAAAGATTGTTATCTTAATTTCTAAAATTTTACGCGTGTACATATGTCAGAGAGATTCGCATCCTGCAAGTGAGCCAGATGGCCCGGATTGCTGTTACTGGCACTCGGGTTCGATTCCCGAGGGGGTGAAAAACAGCCCCTCTGACATATAATTAAAAATATTCCATTATGCTTTATTAAGAAAACTTGATGTTTTAGGTATGGGGACATGATATATCGCCTTAAAGAATTTTTCTTCGTCTTTCAATTTATTGAGTAATATACGGGGGTCTCATTTGAAAAAACGAACTTTTGACCCCTTTTATGAATGCCGGAAATAATAGTAATCTTAGCACGCCCTGTGTATTATGGAGTCGATTTGTCGGCGTAAATTAAATATTTCGGGTCTGTCTAAACTACCATCAAAATATCAACTTTTCATGAATTGAGAGCACTAATTTATTTAAGTTTAATTATGGCCATGTTTTGGACCAAATTCAACACAAATTATTTTTTATCTCGAAAACAGATAGAGATAGGTATAGGACAATATTAACAAGAAAGTTTTTTTGATAAAAGGGCGGTTCTAAAAACGTGTTAATATATGGGGTGTTCCATTTAAAAAAATAAAGTTGCTACGACTTTTCGATGAAAGCCGAAACGTCGCAATGCTGAAAATATTTTCGATCGATAGAAGAGGTAAGAAAATGTAAGGGGCTAAATTTTCAGAAAAATCCTGCGTTCCGTTTTCGTCTAACGTGCCATCGACCGTGAATCACCCTGTATATTATTTAATTTTGTCTACAAATAAAAATCATAAAAATCGACCTTTTTTTACGTGTATTCAAAATTCAAAATAATATTAAAACTACTCGTATATATTATATATTGCTTTGACTAAATCAAAAAATTACTACTACTAATATATATATATTTGTATCTTAGTTCTATTTTGAAAACGGCTCTACCGATTTTGATGAAATTCACGGGTTAGGGAATTTTTGGGTTGACAATTCGATCTGGCACGGTCTCATCTTCGACAAAATTGTTTTTAATGGGATTTTTTCGTAATCAAATTAATTATACTCAGGTAGAAAAACGCCAATCTTAGGGATTTAAAAAGGGTTCCTCTTTTCTTTTGTACCCAGGCAGACAATTGGTTGGGTTAAATCTTTGTTCTCAAAGGCCTTGAAGAACTATTGTTATTGTGGTATGTTGTTGTCAAGCATTAACTAAACTAAATAATTAAACAATTAAACACATTTTTCGGTAAATAATGATTAATAGAAAATAGGTAGTAGATGATTTTGAGCGAAATGCCCCCCCCCCCCCCCTTTCATGCTTTCTCTGCGTGGGCCTCGATTTCTCAGAATAGAATCCCATGAATTTGTTTCGATGCCAAAGACAACAGCTTGTCCAACATGTGGTCACTGGCCATCCTTCACCCTGCATCTACTTTCGCTACTCATACTTTCTTTATTTATTTTTCTATAGTATATTGATTTATTATTATTAGATATTATTATCTTTTAACATAATTTTCTATTTATCAAATTTTAAATTAAAAAGCTTTTGTTGGCCGAGAGTAGCAGTAATGTTGATATATAAAAAAAAAAAAATCAATGAGGTTGTTCTCTGTTTGATGCAAATAAACATTTCGTCACACATGAAAAGCTCGTATTTATATAATAATTTCTATAAGGCAATATCTATAAGTTAATAAATTAATGTAACCTTAAGAGTAAATAAAAATTATTACCAAAATATATAATTTTAAAAAAAATGCTGCATTAAATTATTTCTTACCCTGTACCAATGCAAATAAATAAAAGTTTCACGGGTTTTTTGGACAATTTTTGTGCGCAGCACAAACTGTTCCTGCTTCCCTTGACTACGACCCTACTATAAAATATACTTCAAAAAAGGCTTAAAAATCGTGGATCCAACAACTTTTTAAACTTTAATGCTAAAACGCAATGCTCTCTAATTTCTGGGCCCAGAGAGGCCATATTGTAATATTCCCAGTCGATGTTTCATACGCCACTGCCAGAGACACACTGACCCTCTCCCTATCACTCCCCTCTTAAATAATTAATATATTCACTTTCACTACAAACACACACACATTCACACACAATTTCTACTTACCTAAAAGTATAATAAGTAGAAAGAAATAGAATTATATTTAATGGTTTCTCTAATTCTATGCATATAATTAATATAAGGAATGAAGGGTTGTTTATTAGTGATGGGTGGAGACAGCAGAGAGGGTGGATGAAGGTGGAGAGGCCATATTGTAATATTCCTACTCGATGTTTCATCTGACACTGACTCTCTCTCCCCCTTATATACCTCTCCACACGGCCCCAACCCCCCTTCCTACCACTGTCCCTATCTCCCCCCCCATACTGTCCCTATCACCCCCCGCCTCTCACCTTCCCTATCTACCCCCCTTATATACACCTCGATACCAATTATACAATACAATTGTTTCAAAATGTATTGTGAAACTATTTAACAATCAAAAAATAGTTGCATGAGAGTTGAAAAAAGTTTTTCTTTGCCACCTGTAACCTAGCCACCAAAATATAAAAGTATAAAACAAATTTAATGCAACTTTCTGTGCTATACGGATATTTTCTTCATTATTGAACCGGAAGTTCTGAAGTGAAATAATTTCACATATTTCCTGTGCAATTCAACGCCAAATGAGAACTAATTTGAAATCTCAAACATTTTGAAAGGATATAATCATTTTTTGCTTACATACGGCCTCTCGGAGTGAGCCAAAGTATGGATTTTATACGCTCCAACTCGCATTTGTCCGGATTATTATATTAAGAAACTGAGTACCTGGAGCCACTGAGCGATGCACGGTAACCAAATTAAAAAAATACAAATATATATAGCACACCCTGCCTGCCCCCCCCCCCCCCCCGAAACGACGCCCCTCATCGCCACCACTGCACCTCCATCTCCACCCCCCATCCCACCCCAACTCCGCCGCAAATCCCCCACAACCGCATCCTACCTCCTGCCCCTCCCCACCCCGCATCCAGTTTTTGCATTTCTAACTTTCTAGTGGTTCACAGATTATGTGTATATAAGTATGTAAATAAATTTCGTATAATTATTTTTTTTTAATTAAATAACAATTTATCGAGTTTTTTAATCAATTAAATAAATAATAATTTTTATTGAAGCAATTTTTTATATGAAATAATGTATACATTGTATATGAGGTTTTGATTTCAGAGATTACTTCCCCACCATCAACTGTACTTGATCCTCTAGCTTGCGATAATATTTTTAGTCCGTGTTTTTAATAAGAGGAATTTTAATCAATTAAATTGGCAAATTCTAATATATAACAATATTTGGTATAAAGTATTCGTGGGTTTTAAAATTGAAAAACCAATTAATAAATAAAAGATAATTGAAAAAAATGTAAACAAATTTTTTTATTGAGATTTGCATCTATAAATAATTACTTTAATTAAGAAAAGATCAATTAAGATGAAATTTGTCGAGGTCCAGACCTAGCCAGATCGCTTTCTCATCCTCAAAACTTGTTAATAGAATGTGTTTCATCAAAATCGATAGAACCGTTTTCCAAATAGAACTAAGATACAAATATACAAACAAATATATAATTTTTGCTCGTTTAATAACAGTAGATTTATTCTAGTAATTAAACTAGGTTGGAGATGGAGCGATTTTTCTAGAAACTAAATTAGCTATTACTGATGAGTTTTTTAATGAAAAAATCTCTTGGAAATTCTTATACCTATATATATTTTTTAGATTAGTTAGATAAAAAAGCCCTTAGGAGGTAAACTCTCAAAGAAAATGTTAACGAGATAATTATTTCTATCTGATATGCCGAGGAGGAATCTATCTCAAAGAGGGCATCTTGGCTGCAAATAGATATCGACCTCTTTACCTGAATTAAAAATTAAAAATAATATTAGGTACTAATTTTATTTTATTCTTCCCAAACATAAAGTGACTTTGTGATATAGCTATATTTTCTCCACTTTTGTTCAATAGTTATTAATTAGTCAGAGAAATAATCTATCGTAGGAAATTTAAATTATCTATATATACTATATATATAAAATTAAGGTTTTGTCTGTACATTGCTCCAAATCACGCCAAATTTTGGTTGCACACGTTTCAAGCAAAGTTATGAACGAAAACACCATCAACAAAATTCCTGTGTGTCTGTATGTCTGTATGTATGTCTGTCTTTTTCAGTGGTTTCCGAAAAGTTGCTAACGATTCACGTAAAAACGGATGAAAGGATTATTATGAAATTTCATATTTACATCAGATGTCTTCTAACTTACGTTTTTAGCTATATAACATTTTGATATTTTGACCCCAGAAGGGGGTTTGGGGGGGGGGGGGGGCGCACGAATGAAAATTATCAAATAATTCCTAAACTATTAACTCTACGGCAAATTTTATTATAAGCAAAGTTATAGGGGATGTGATTTCTGACAACTTTTGTTTAAAAGAATTCCCCAAAAAACCACGTAAAAAGGGGGGAGGGTGAAAAAATGTAAATTCTTGCCCTTGGAGCAAACTCAACCAAATTTTGTATACATAATCTCTGGGCCTCTAGAGAGCTAGAAATGCAAAAAGGGTGGCGAGGGTGGATGCGGGGGTGGAATGGCGGTGGGGTGAGGAGTGAGGCGGAGTAGGGGTGCATAGCGGGGTGGGGGGTTCAGGGGGCTAGGCGGGGGTGTGGTGCGCAGGGTTGGAGGGCATGGGGTGGGGCCCGGGGTTGATGGGGTGCGGGGTCCGAGGTGGGTTGAGTGCAGGCGGGGGTTGGGAAAGGGTGCATGGTGCGCGGGGGTGGGGGTAGTGGGTTTAATATGTGTAATGGAGTGTTGGGGTGGTGGTGTGGGGGCGGGGGGTGCTGGGTGGGTTTCGGGGGTGTCGAAGGCTGGGGGTCCAAGGGGCGTGCCCCCTGGCTAGCAAGAGGGCTGCCTAAGGCGGGCCTTGCAGCTAGTTATCTTATATTATTAAATGAGCAATTCTTGTATATATAATCGGTTTCTCGAAAACGGCTCTAACGATTTCGCTAAAAATTGGTGTACTTATCAACTCATGATTTATTAGTCGTGTATAAATTTTAATCCGGTTGGCGGTGTAAATTAGTCATGTCCCAAAATAAATATTTTAATCGTTCATATCTTGTCTTCTTCGGTAAATCGCAGAGCCTTGAAATTTGAAACATGACCTATTTAGAGGCAAAAAGTTACCTAGCATCGTTCGGTTCTCCAAGCACTATTTAATTAAAGCAAAAAAAGAGCAGGTATCTTTTTTTGAAAATAAGATGGAATTTTTTCAAAAATACAACTCGCCGTGACAACTGAATTATTTATGAAAAGAATTTAGTTTTTAGAGTCTTAATTTCTTTGATATTAGTTTAAATATTTATATATATGGGGGACGATCCCTCTGATAATGCAATATTAAAATATTTTAATTAATATCAAAAAAGTAAGACCTTAACAACTAAATTCTTATCTTAAATTAGTATTTTTAAACTCACTAATTGTTCATGACAAATAAAACTTAATAAATTTTATTTGTCATGAAATTTTAGTGGGTTTTAAAATTATGTCGTCGTCGTCGTTGCGCAATCCGATTATAATAAGTATAGATATAGGATAGAAGGCGGTAATTTAATTAATTCAAAAAATTATTCTTTTCATCCCACAATGGTCTTTCGTACGTTTAAATGACGTACACCACGTACGTAACAGACGTCGTTAATTCAGCGGATAAATCCAGAAATACGTCTCAAATATGTACGTCTTAATTTAGATCAACATAAACTACGTTCTTTTGGCAATCTTTTTTCATACACAAAAACGAAAAAAAGCGATGAATCTGACGTAAAAAGAACAAGTGTCAGTGTGTGTTTGTGCATACTTTTTTATGCGTATATGAATTAAAATGAAGAGGCGCTATGATGTCACACCACCCCTCCACACAAGCTTTGCTTAATTATTATTAATAAGAGGAAAGAAAGGGAGAAATGAAGGAAGAAGAAATAGATATTATAAATATTAATATCATAATTTGAATGTGTTTTTCTTTTTATAATTGTTTTTTGTTCAATTTACACAGGGACGCCCCGAGTCCCTTTTGCGCCGCCGTGTGAAATACTGATTTGTGCCTTTATACCGGGTGAGTTTTTTATCTTGAGACAGTCTTATAACTCAAAAAGTACATTATATGAAAAAAAGTTTCAAATAAAAGTTTATTTATATAGAGGGGGAAATATAACTATGCTATTGTTTGTCGACTTAGAACAAGCTTTCAAGGGTATTTCGAGGTCAAGTTCTGTTTTTACTTTATCCAGGGGAAAGTATTGTAATCGGTCGCGCGGCAAGCGCGACTTCAAAGGGTCCTCAGGTAAAGACTACGGAACCCATGGACTCAATTAAGGTCACAAATTGAAGTATTCAATGAGATTGAATTTTAGCACGTGACGGTTTTGCCAAAAATTACATGGGGTCTCGTCGAGAGGCCAAAAAGTGACATTTTTTTTGGAAGTGCGTGAGGATGGATGTATGTATGTTATCGTTTTTTTCGTCCACGAATTTTTCCACACCGTTGCACCGATTAAATTGAAATTGAAAACCTACCAGTATTTTAACAATATGAAGCGCTGATTAGTTTTTGGTACATATCGGTCCACAAACATTAGTACTTTATTTAAGTACTTTTTTAGTTTTTTCTAAATATTTGGAAAATGACTTAACCAATTTTGATGAAATTTAATATCCTAATTAAGTACCTTCTTGGGGACCACAAAAAAGGTTAAATAAAGTTTTAGTAAAATTATATTTTAAAGTACTTTACTCTAGAACATATTAATATTCCAAATGAATTTGGATAAAGTTTAGCAACGATCCGTTGCAGTTTATTTTAAAATGGAAACCTATATATTTCTGGACATATTCTGAATCTACAAAAAAAACTGAACAACTTTTATTAGAACTATTTTTTAAACGACAGCAAATAAAAAAATATTAAATAAATATCTCAAAATCAGCTGAAACTATTTTTATTAAAAAAATTGAGCGAAACCATGGCATTTCGCTCTACAAAAAAGCTCTAATAAGTGAACATCTATAAAATTATATTTTTCGAGATAATAATTGTTTTGTAAAAATGTCTGTTAGTTAGTCTTTCTGGTTGTCAGTTAGTTAGTCTGTGCGTTACCAAATTTTTGTAGACGAGCTAGTTCAAAAACTAGTTTGAATATTCGAAACCAAATTTCACAGGTAGTTTTGGTCCATTGAGATTAAGAGCTGATTAGATTTTGGTTCATATCGACCAAGGGGGGTGAAGGGGGTTAAAAATTAAAAATCTAGACCATTTGAGCAAACTCAACAAAATTTGGTATACATAATAAGTAGACCCCCAGAAGTGTAAAAATGCTAAAAATAACCACCCAAAATGGGGGGGGCAAAAATTAAAATCTTGGCCATTTACCAAACTCAACCAAATTTTGTATACATAATCACTGGGACCCCAGAAGTATAAAAATTCAAAAACTAACCCCCCCCTTACATGATTATATATAATTTTAGGGGCCAGGTTGTATGGTAAAGTCAAGTGGATGGCCACATCAGATCACGTCAGCTTATTTAGATATAGAAAAGAAAACATAGAGATGCGATATAATTTTTCCCCATTTAATTTGAATAATAGACTTTTATCTAAAATTGCCATTCAAATGAAATTCGTGCACACCACATAATAAGTAGACCCCCAGAAGTCTAAAAATGCTAAAAATAACCACCCAAAATGGGGGGGGGCAAAAATTAAAATCTTGGCCATTTACCAAACTCAACCAAATTTTGTATACATAATCACTGGGACCCCAGAAGTATAAAAATTCAAAAACTAACCCCCTCCTACATGATTATATATATATAATTTTAGGGGCCAGGTTGTATGGTAAAGTCAAGTGGATGGCCTCATCAGATCACGTCAGTTAATTTAGATATAGAAAAGAAAACATAGAGAAGATATAATTTTTCCTCATTTAATTTGAATAATAGACTTTTATCTAAAATTGCCATTCAAGTGAAATTCGTGCACACCACTTTTAATTAAACGTCACTTTTGTCCCAACTACCTAAACATTAAATAAATTAAACCCCTAATTATCAAAGTTTATACAATAAAAACAAATTTCAAAATTCCATCTATAATTCACTAAACACAATAACATTTTACATCTACCTATATATTTAATAATACATAATTGAATTCCTCCAAACTGATTCTGTTAGCAAAGCCAAGCAAACGGGAATTGGTATTAATTAAAATAGAATTGTTACAAATGAATAATATAATCGGATGATATATTTAACAGATAGATATGCTCGCGTATAATAACCAGAAGGAAGAGCGTTTCGCTGCTTCTCTATTACGTATGTTTGACAAGTGGAATTAATAATCGGTGTGGGTCGGGAGAGATATCTTTTGTCGTACATTCTCTATTGTCTTCGAATTTTCTATAGAGAATTCTAGTTTTGTAAGCCTGTCTATAGAAAAGACCCCATAAGGATTAGAGAGAAATTAATTAAATCATAATCGGAGCTTCAATGGGAAAAACTGAAAAAGACCATCCTGAATGTGAATGTGCATTTAATTAGAAATATTATTGAATATCATACAATTTTTTTTTTAATTCAATTTCAATCAAACGAACGTGAGAGTTTAATTAATTAATTACAATTGGTAGAAAATAACCAAAGCAGATTGAAGAACTGATAAGTGAATTAAGTGGATATTGATGAGGCAGTCCAAAAACCGACTTCAAAAAAATTAAATGCAACAAATAAAATAATGAGAACTCAAAAATAAAATAAAATGCACTCAAAGGTATAAAATCTATATATATAAAATGCTTTACCCGATACACTCACTCACTCATTCACTCACTCACTCATCATCAAAACAGCCAGAACCACTGGAAATAGAAACATGAAATTTGGAGAGGATATTACATCTATGACATAGGAGCACAGTAAGAAAGGATTTTTTGAAATTCGACCCCTAAGGGGGTCAAAGGGGGCAAAGTGTGTTTTCACTGATTATACGATATCTCTTAAGGACGATAAAATATCTACTTGCTTTTTACTTATAAAAATACTAAATTAAAATATCTAAAACTAATTTCCGGATTTTTTGAAATTCGACCCCTAAAGGGGTCAAAATGGTCAAAATATCTTTGCAATGTGTTTACACTAATTATGCATTTTCAATTAAGAACGATAAGATATCTACTTGATATTTATTTAATAAAATTCTAAATACAGATATCTAAAAAATGATTTCAGGATTTTTTGAAATTCGACTCCTAAAGGGGTCAAAAGGGGCGAAATATCTTTGAAATGGGTTTACACTAATTATGCATTTTCAATTAAGTACGATAATATATCTACTTGATTTTTACTTAATAAAATTCTAAATACAAATATCTAAAAAGTAATTTCAGGATTTTTTTGAAATTCGACTCCCAACTATCCAAAATGTGAGTGGGGGCAAAATTAAAACTCTCTCCTATCTTGGTCAAATTTTGTTATTCTTTATTACTTTAAGAAACTATTGCTGCAAAAATCAACTATCAAAATTAACTGTATGCGAGCGAAAGAGGGGGGGGGGGGGGGGCAAATTATAGAAATTTTTAGCTTTTTTGTACATTTACTCTAGAAAACTGTAGATTATTTATTTGAAAATATCTAAAAAATAATTTTAAAATTTTTTTGTAATCCGACCCCCCCCCCCTCAACTATCCAAAATGTGAGTGGGGGCAAAAATTAAAATCTCTCCGATCTTGATCAAATTTTATAGAGCTATTTTTTATTACTTTAAGAAACTATTCCTGTAAAAATCAAGTATCAAAATTGACTGTATGGGTGCTAAAGGGAGGGGGGCGGCAAAATATAGAAATTTTTAGCTTTTTAGTACATTTACTCTATAGAAAACTGAGAGTTATTTATTTGCAAATATCTAAATATTACAAATATATATTACAGAACTAATAATCACATGTCGAGACGCTGCCCGCCAGGGCCACCCGCCCGGAGGGCCCAGCTGTAGAGAGCGTGCCGAAGGCACGCCTGGAGCAGCTCGTAATTAAATAATTTAGTTACAACTAAACGATGAAATTGTTACATGAAATCACTTTTTGAAGTCGGTGCCAATCATATACATTTTATGAATCTAACTCGACGGATCTTACTTAGTACGTTTGGCGGGTAATGAAGACAACATCGCGTAAGCTCGCTTATATATTATTGTTTGGCACCGACTTCAAAAAGTGATTTCATGTAACAATTGCATCGTTTAGTTGTAACTAAATTAGATAATTATTTTATACTTTTTAGTGCATTTTATTTAATTTTTGAGTTTTTATTATTTTATTTGTTCCATTTATTTTTTTTGAAGTCGGTTTTATTTTTTCTAAAAATTATTTTTATTTTTCTCTTTTTAATGATGTTATTAATAGTGAAATTTAAGATAATACCTTGCATGAAACTCGTATGAGAAAGATTCATGAGAATGAATCAGAAAAGGATATTAAACCAATTATTTTACATGAATTAATGTATACATTGTATTTTAGCTTTGACTCCGGAGATTACTTCTCCATCATCGAGTGATCATCTTTTTAGTCCTTGTTTTTAATAAGAGGAAAAAACTATTTAAAGAAAAAACCTCTTTTCCGATAATTATTCCAATTATTTCTCCTTCACCCCATTCCCAGAAAATGATAATAAAATTCAATTCATAAATAGAGGAATTATCTCGAAATTTTAGCGGGTTTTAAATGAAGGTTTTAAGATTTTTTTTTATAAAAGATTTGTTATCATAATTTCGTTTATTTGCTCATATGAATTGGAGATTTCCGCTATTTTGTCATTGATCATATCATCAGAACTTGATCAAATTAATATGGTACTAATCGGAAACTATACTGAACCCAATGCAAAATAAGCTGATGTGGCCATCCACTTGACTTTACCATACAACCTGGCCCCTAAAATTATTTATAATCATGTAGGGGGGGATTAGTTTTTGCATTTTTATACTTCTGGCGTATACAAAATTTGGTTGAGTTTGGTAAATGGCCAAAAATTTTATTTTTTGACCCCCCCCCACCCATTTTGGGTGGTTAGTTTTTGTATTTTTATACTTCATGGGGTCCACTGATTATGTATACAAAATTTGGTTGAGTTTGCTCAAACGGCCTAGATTTTTAATTTTTAACCCTCCACCCCCTTTAATTTTGGGTCGATATGCACCATAATCTAATCAGCTCTTAAGCTCAATGTAGCAAAACTAGGTGTGAAATTTGGTTTCGATATTCCCACTAGTTTTTGAGCTAGCTCGTCCACAAATTTGGTAACGCACCTACTAACTAACAGACATTTTAACAAAACAATTATTATCTCGAAAAATATAATTTTTTCGATATTCACTTATTAGAGCTTTTTTTATAGAGCAAAATGCCCTGGTTTCGCTCTATTTATTTTAATCAAAATAGTTTGAGCCGTTTTTGAGATATTTCGAAAAAAGAAGGAAAAACCCCACTATTTTCATGCACGATTACAATACTTGACCATACCCCGTATGGTAAAGTAAAAATCGGTTCACAATTGGTTAAGAAATCGAGTAACATAGACACACAAAAAATCGGTCGAATTAAGAACCTCCTTTTTTTGACGTCGGTTAAAAATATTATAAATATGAAGATTTTCTTTACCTTGTATTGATTGCCCGAAGATGTTGCGTTGAGTCGTCTCGGACACCAACTGAAAAGAAAGAATTCCGTTAGTTGATTAGATTAGCAACCTGGCTAAAATTCTTCAAAAAGTTTCAATAAGAAATCGTTAGGGGGTCGGGTAGGCTAGGCGGTAGCATGTCAGCCAGCTAACCAAGAGGACCCGAGTTCGAATCCGGCTCGAGGCATCCGGCTAAAATCTGACCCCCGAGGTAGAGACAAATTTAAAAATAAAAATAAATATTATCGTAAATGGCTTATGGCTACCATGGCCGAAAAGCCAAAAAAAAAAGAAATCGTTAAAAAAAAAAAGAAATCGTTAAAAAAAACATACCCAAATATTATTTTATTTCTTATTTTTTAATATCAGCATTAATTAAATAATCTGATGTAGCCGCCATCCACATTTTATTCAAGGTAAATCATCTCCAAGACAAATCATATCATTGTGTATTTTTTTAAATATTTATTTGCTTATAATATTGCTACTTATCATTACTTTTTAATGGAGCCTATTTTCTTCAATTTCTATTGATAAAGCAAAAATTTCTACCAAAACTTTTGGATTGTTAATAAACGTTTTGAAATTGTTTTTACTTTACCATACAGGGTATGGTGAAATATTGTAATCATGCTTGAAATAATTTTTAAGAAAAAATAAAACCGACTTCAAAAAATTAAATGCAACAAATAAAATACACTAAAAGGTATAAAATTATTATTATCTTATTTAGTTACAACTAAACGACTAAATATTAACACGAAATTACTTTTTGAAGTCGGTGCCAAAAATATACCTTTTATGAATCGCACTCGACGGATCTTACTTAGTACGTATGGAGGGTATGCTCGCTTATAGGTATAGTTTGTTTGGTACCGACTTCAAAAAGTAATTTTATGTTAATATTTCGTCGTTTAGTTGTAACTAAATAAGATAATAATTATTTTATACCTTTTAGTGTATTTTCTTTGTTGCATTTAATTTTTTGAAGTCGGTTTTGTTTTTTTCTTAAAAATTATTTTTATTTTTCTCTTTTTAGTGATGTTATTAATAGTGATCATATATCATCAGAACTTGACCAAATTAATAGTGCACCATCGCTAAGATACCCCCTTTCCAATAAAAAAAGAATCATCGAAATCGGTTCATAAACAAATAAGTTAGGCCTGAACAAACCTAACAAAAAAGGTCTAATACCAATAAAAAAAATGGAACCAATCGGAAGCTAGACTGAACTCAATGCAAATTTTTTTTTCAAAATCGGTTCACAATTGGCGGAGAAATGAGGTAACATAGTCACAAAAAAAAAAATCAGTCGAATAGAGAACCTCCTCCTTTTTTGAATTCGGTTAAAAAGTGTTTTTTTTTGCTTCTTTTTTTCGAAATATCACATAAACGGCTGAAATTATTTTGATAAAAAAAAATTGGGCGAAACCATGGCATTTCGGTCTACAAAAATTCTAATAAGTGAACATCGAAAAAATTACATTTTTCGAGATATAACTGTTTTGTCAAAATGTCTGTTTGTCTGTACGTTACCAAATTACCAAATTTTTGTAGACGATCTAGCTCAAAAACTAGTGTGAATTTAATATTAAAACCAAATTTCACATGTAGTTTTGGTCTATTGAGATTAAGAGCTTAGTAGATTTTGGTGCATATCTCGACCCAAAATTAAGGGAGAGGGGGTTAAAATTTAAAATTATTATATTTTCAAAATAAAAAATAAGAAAAATGAAATAAACCTATAATAACGAAAATATTGTTTTTCAAAACTAGGGGGAGGGGGGTCAAAAAATAAAAATCTAGGCCCTTGGACCAAACTCAACCAGAAGTGTATGGTAAAGTCAAGTGGATGGCCACATCAGAACGTGTCAATTTATTTATAATAAAATTGTATTTTTGTACAATCAAATTTAAATTTAAATTTAAAAAATAGGAGTATAAATTACTAGGTATATTTCACAAATAAAAGACAAATTGCTTATATAAGCCAGACTCTATAGTATCTACTAGTAACTACTCAGTTTTCTATGTGAACTCCTGAAGATGGGCTCGTAACTCGAAAATTGATATAGAGTCTTGATAATATGCAATTTGTCTTTTATTTGAGAAATCTACGTACTAGTATTTTATATTTTTTAAATTTTAATTTTTTCAAATATGTTTTTTCACCTATAACCTACACCATTCTCCCTTAACAAAATAGTACATAAAACAACCAATAAATTATTCCAAATAAAATAATTTCATTTGTTTTAGGTTAAAAATAAAATAAAATGAGAGAGTCTTCTGTTTTTTAAATAAAATAATTTTTAATTATTTCTAGAGACTATAGTTTCGAAGGCATTGCCTTCATCATCAGTCTATCACAAATATTTCAAATTAGTTACAAATTAAGATTTATACATAGAAAATTTTGAAAAATATATAATTATATATTATATATTTTTCAAAATTTTCTATGTATAAATCTTAATTTGTAACTAATTTGAAATATTTGTGATAGACTGATGATGAAGGCAATGCCTTCGAAACTATAGTCTCTAGAAATAATTAAAAATTATTTTATTTAAAAAACAGAAGACTCTCTCATTTTATTTTATTTTTAACCTAAAATAAAAACAATTCTGTTACCATCGACAGTGAAATCTTTTATTCAACTAATAATTTCATTTGATTTGAAATTTTATAAAATATGTTAATTTTTGAAAAAATGTTATCTCTCTTTTAAAGGGACAAGATCTATTTCACAAAATTGTGAAAGATTTCCATTGCGTAAGTTTTCTTTCCAGAACCAATTAACGTACGTTATCGCAAGAAAATCTCTTCATTGGAAGTATATTTCATCGGCTTCTACATATATACTTAACGTCTATCGTTTGTCTATTAACATAATTTACTTAGATAGAGTGGAGAGATAGATTTAATGAATACCAACAACGAGATCCTTTTGCTTGCTTATTTTATAAAAGTCGAATATTCAAACAAGTTTTTTAAACACAAACTAGAAAAACGGATATTTTGAAACTTTTAATTAAAATTTTACGATTTTATATATCGTAAATTAAATTTGTCTTCTTTGTGTACTATAGATGGTTCTCTGCTTAATATCATTTAGAAAGTTTAATTTTCTTGATTATTTAGTATAATATTATACCTACTATTAAATGAGAATTTCTTGTATATTTATATAGAATCAGTTTCTCGAAAACGGTTCCTAGATTTTCGATGAAAATAACGGATGAAAATGTATAATTTAATTTAATTTTTCAATTAAATTTTATTAATTATAATTAGTTTTTTTTTAATTTTATTACCCATTAATATTTCATTATAAATATTAATATTTATTAAAATTAGTAAAATAAAATTAATTGGTGGATGGAGAGGATGGATAAACCAATCGACTTGATTGGGGAATAATGGAATTGAAATAATTATCGGAAAAGTAGTTTTTTTATCTAATTAGATTTTTCCTCTTATTAAAAACAAGGACTAAAAATGAATAAGGACACTCGATGGTGGAGAAGTTATCTCCGGAATCGAAGCAAAAAAATACAATGTATACATTAATTAATGTAAAATAATTGGTTTAATAAAATTTGTTTATATAAAATTAATTAGAGATGGAGGTGGATGATGGAGAATTGGTGGGTGAAACCAATCGACTTGATTGGGGAATAATGGAATTGAAATAATTATCGGAAAAGAAGTTTTTTATCTAATTAGATTTTTCCTCTAATTAAAAACAAGGACTAAGGGCCGGTTGCATGACGCAAAGTAAATGCTAACCAAGGTAGATGGTAAATGGAGGGGCTGGGATGGCCAATCAGATGACAGGCACTGAATGTTCCTGACCATGACGCAAAGTAAATGCTAACCAAGGTAGATGGTAAATGGAGGGGCTGGGATGGCCAATCAGATGACAGGCACTGAATGTTCCTGACCATGACGCAAAGTAAATGCTAACCAAGGTAGATGGTAAATGGAGGGGCTGGGATGGCCAATCAGATGACAGGCACTGAATGTTCCTGACCATGACGCAAAGTAAATGCTAACCAAGGTAGATGGTAAATGGAGGGGCTGGGATGGCCAATCAGATGACAGGCACTGAATGTTCCTGACCATGACGCAAAGTAAATGCTAACCAAGGTAGATGGTAAATGGAGGGGCTGGGATGGCCAATCAGATGACAGGCACTGAATGTTCCTGACCATGACGCAAAGTAAATGCTAACCAAGGTAGATGGTAAATGGAGGGGCTGGGATGGCCAATCAGATGACAGGAACATTCAGTGCCTGTCATCTGATTGGCCATCCCAGCCCTCCATTTACCATCTACCTTGGTTAGCATTTACTTTGCGTCATGCAACCGGCCCTAAATATGAATAAGGACACTCGATGGTGGAGAAGTAATCTCCGGAATCGAAGCAAAAAAAAATAATTAGAGGTATTTCCTATTGAATATAGAGTGTGTAGAAATCAATGCCGAATTGATGCATATAGGCAACCTAACGATAATAAAAACTACAAGTTCCATATAAAAGAATTTATTAAAACGTTATTCTCATAAAAAAAAATTCAGGCTTTAATTTAATATTATTTTAAATTGCCAGTTCGAAATTGTATGCTTTCTGATGCCTTGATGATGGATACGAGTGGGTCAAAACGTTGGCAAAATAAATAAATAAATAAAATTTTATTTCAATTTTAATTCTTCAAATAAAAATCGGCCCTTTTACCTAAATTTTAAACTAAAAATAATATTAATATATCGATTATAAATAAAACAAAGAATTATCAAGCCATCAGGGACTATATATATATGGTAATTATTTATTTATATAGAATTGGTATCTCGAAAACGGCCTTAGTAAGGATTTCGTTGAAAAAGACGGATTTTGTAGTATTTGGACCGAAAAATCGATCTGTCAGGGTCTCATCTTTGGAGACCTTTAATTTGATTGTTTTTTTCTTAATCAAATTAATTATTTACAGGTGGGTGTATCAATAAAGGTATATAATTACATTTTTTTCAATTTCATTTTGTTCGTTACCACTAAAAGTTCATTACAAATATTATATATTAAAATCACAAAAGTTAATAAATTAGCTCACTGACGAAATAAATGTCTACTATATGTGAAATTTTGTTTTTTAATTCACATTAAGTAAAAGAATTATTTCATTATATTAGTTGAATAATTAATTAAAAAACAGAAGACTCTCTCATTTTATTTTTAACCTAAAATATTTCATTATATTCTGTTTTTTCTGTTTTTTCAGGTAAGGATGCGTTTTCCAATCTTCTACTGCCTTTATCAGGTTTACTTCTAAAGGTAAAAAATATTAATCGAATATTGTACATTTAAATACATTTATAACTTTTCACATATTCTTCATGCTTAGCAAATATCATTCTGGGAGCTTTTCGGATGCGTTAGGCCATTCAGGGTATGGTCAAATATTGTAATCGTGCATGAAAAGAGTGGTTGTTTTAGGTGTTAGGTTGCGTGGTGCGTGTCCGCGCTGCCCACCTAGTTGGTGGGAACCTAACAATGATCTGGACATTGTTTTCAATATTATATAATTGGGTTGATTTTTGAAAAATTCCATCTTTTTTCAAAAAAAGAAACTCAAAAAAGATGCTTAAATCTTTACATTAATATTTTATATTTGAATTTTGGTGCTCATGTACATTTTATTTTCCTGGGCAGTAAATGGGATTGAGCCGTCACGCGTCACGGTTGGTACCAATTCAAGCCACAGATGGCGCTGCAGCATTAACTCTAAGCTCAAATTAATATTTTATATTTCAATTTTGGTGCTCATGTACATTTTATTTTCCTGGGCAGTAAGTAAATGGGATTGAGCCGTCACGGGTCACTATTGACCTGTGGTCTAGTGCCATTTTATTCATTGTCGGAAAATATATAATTATTATTTTAAAAAATTATTAAAATTTATTTTTTATAAAAATATAAATTTTAATAATTTTAGAATATTAGAATTATAAATGCCATATAATAAGTTATCACTTCTGTCGTGTGGTCTTAAGCACACAACCGATTTTTTTTATTCAAGGTAATTAATTCATCTGCTGATCTGCAAAGCTGATATTTAAAATTGAAATTTCTTATAATTAAAAGGAGATATTATTAATTGTTAACGGGGCCAAAATTAAGAAAGGGGGGGGGGGGTTCTTTGGTAAACAATTATAAATTATTTTATTAGATATGAAATATAAGAGAGGGTCCAGGTGAATGGTAAAGTTCATGTGGGTGGCCAAATCAGCATATTTTTTATAGAATTATGATTAAAGTAAAAAAAATAATAATAATAATAATAATTCTCCCAGCTAAGTATTATTATTAAACATCAATCCAAGAATTCTAGTCTTGTCTCCTGGAAACATATTTTTTTTTTTTATCCCAAAATGGACACATTCAATTAAATATAATCCGGATTTATTTATTTCATACATGATATCAATCCAAGTGGTAGATTTAAACCTTTTCAAATCGCCCGGTGGAAAACCACTGTCCAATTTCTAAGAGCTCACTGATATTGAATATATTCAAAAATATATCCAAGTTCGGAGTTTTAATTGGTTTACCGGCTCTCTTATCTTTACTTTTCTTGTCACCCTTTTCATTTCCACCTCAAACTCTCCTTACTAATGACATCAATTAAAATCAATTTCTGCAACATTCGCGGTCTATCTCGCAATTCGAATTTACACGACGTATTTCAACATCTCGAACATGAAAAACCTGCTCTTTTAGGCCTATCCGAAACTATAATTGACGTAAATAAATCTAACTGTCGTGACTACCAATTCGAAAACTATACACTTCACTCAAAATTTCGAAAAAAAGGAGGGGTCTGCTGTTATATTAGAAAGGACATCCCTAGTAGGCGTTTAACTAATCTAGAATCCAATGAATTCGATGCCATATGGATCAAAATCACGTTAGGCCATTCAACTAAATTCTTCTGCATAATATATTTGCCCCCCAAAAACCCCAGATACAAACAATTTTTTGACTACCTCCTTGAGTGCCATTGCAATATCCTGAAAGAATTTCCATCTTCTGAAATATCTTTCCTAGGTGACTTTAACGTCCACAACAAAAATTGGCTAAAATTTTCTAGCCATAATTCCCCGCAGGCTCCGACGCTGAAATCTTCTCTACGGCGTGTGGCCTCACACAAATTATTAACGGCCCCACAAGAATCCCAGACAAAGCCAATGAAAAATCCAATCTTCTCGATCTTTTCATCACTTCACACCCTTCGTCCTATGAAGCAAAAATTTCGGCCCCTTTAGGTAAATCTGACCACAATCTGATAAAAATTAAAACCTCCGCCAATTTGCCAAAACCCCCGTCACCCCACTCCAACCCCAGAAAAATATGGCTAGTCGATAACGATAACATTAATTGGAATGACATGCGTAACTTTTTTGCCGCTTACCAGTGGAATGAACTCTGCATCAGAGATAAAAACGCTTCAGAATTCGCAGACGCCCTTAACGAGGCAATTCAAATAGGCTTAGAAACCTATATCCCCTCAAAATTGATTAAAGGGAACAAGGATTCTAAGCCTTGGTTTGGTAGACAATGCGCAGATTCCGTCCGTGAAAAAAACAAATCTTTTCAGAAATGGCAACTTTCACAGCTAGAATGTGACCGAGCTGCATTTACCAAGTCGCGAAACTCATGCAAAAAAATCATCTCTGAGGCAAAGAAATCATTCGACCAGAGGATAGCTGACCGTCTCGCATCTTGCCCCAATGGAAAACGGGCCTTTTTCTCGTTACACAAGGCAATAAATAGAAATTTCGCGTCCCCCTCACTTCCGCCCCTCTTTCACCCAAATGGTTCAGTAGCCACGACCCCCGCTGAAAAAGCCGAATCACTAGCATCCTATTTCGCAACTAACTCCACTTTAGATGACAAAGGGCTTAACCCGCCCACTTATACCCCCCAAACCAACCTCATGGGCAAAATAATTTTCAGGCCCCAAATAATCATAAAAGCCATTAATAAATTAAATTCCAAATCCGCCGCAGGCCCCGATAACATCCCACCAATTCTCATTAAAAAATGCGCCCCTGAACTTGCCCCTATCTTATCCAAGCTATTCCAACTCTCTTACGAGTCGAGCATATTCCCCAAAAGCTGGAAAATAGCCAGAGTAACACCTATTCCTAAAAAAGGAGACACATCACAAATCTCTAATTACAGGCCTATCTCGATCACCTCTGTTCTTTCCAAATTAATGGAATTAGTCATAAACCAACACGTCCTTCATCACTTAGAAAACAATAAATTAATTCACGATAGGCAATATGGATTCAGACAAAATCGTTCCACAGGCGACATCTTAACCTATGTCACCCACACCTTGAACAATACTCTAGAGGCCGGAAAAGAAACCCTCGCTGTAGCCCTTGATATCTCCAAAGCTTTTGACCAGGTTTGGCACAAAAATCTTCTTGCCAAACTACCAGCCTTTGGATTCACACCAACACTTCGCAAATGGATTGAAAGCTTTCTGACAAACCGAAGTATAAAAGTTGTGGTGGATGGAACATCTTCTGAATCGTTCTCCACAAACTCTGGTGTTCCCCAAGGCTCTGTAATCTCCTCCACACTCTTCCTTATTTATATAAACGACCTTATTGATCAAACGGCAAACCCCACTCATTGTTACGCCGACGATAGCACTCTACACGGCAAACCCTCTCTCCCGAATAATCGAATCAATATTGCCTCCTCAATTACTCTCGACCTAGACAAACTGAATAAATGGGGCTCTCAAAATTTAGTTAACTTCAATTCAAACAAGACTCAATGTTGTCTAATTTCTAGGCGCGAAAATAGAGATTTCCCTGATATTCACTTCGATTCGAATACCCTGAAAATGTGTGACAGCCTATCCATGTTGGGCGTCTCTGTCGCATCTGACCTGTCTTGGAATGAACACATCTCCTCTGTGGCGAAATCTGCAGCAAGGAAGATTGGCTTCTTATTCAGGTCCAAGCGATTTTACAAACCCCCACAACTTCTCACCATCTACAAGGCCCAAATCCGCCCCTATCTCGAATACGGCTCTCATCTGTGGAGAGGAGCCTCAAAATATTCTCTTGCTACCCTTGATGCAATTCAGAAACGAGCCGTCAGGCTAATTGACGATTCTACCCTCACCGACTCCCTCGACTCGCTGGCTCATCGAAGAGATGTCTCCGCCCTTTCCCTTTTCTATAGATACTATCACGGCAGGTGCTCTGATGAGATAAAATCAATAATTCCCCCCAAAGCATGCTTTGCACGCAGCACACGTTTTGCCGACTCCCAACACTCTTTCGCGGTCAAATTAGAAAAGTGCCGGACCACTTCATTCGCGAATTCATATATCCCCATGACTTCAAGGAACTGGAACTCTCTCCCAGCCTCTATCTTTCCCAGCACCTATGATCTTCAAACCTTCAAAACCAGGGTGCATAGACACCTACGTCTACACCCTCTCACTTAAACAACTTTCCCTTCTCTTCGGTAATGCAAGGGTCTTTCGAGATCCATAGGGGCTACATCTTTACTGGTGCACCCTTCTTGCATTCGATTGCATTAAAAAAAAAAAAAAAAAAAATGACGTCATTTCATTTTTTTATGATTTTTCCACTATAATGAAGAAACGATTTATTTTCATCAAAACTTTTTTTTTTGTTTCTTGCAATAAAATAGTTGAAGGATTTGCAATAAGCGTTCTTTTGATTAATGATGTGCAACTGAGAGCTTAAAGGCTTAGTAAGAAGGGGACTCAGCCAAGGCGAACCAGAACATCATTTATATATATCGCAGTTGAAATCATAAACTTATTTGTTGCACTTAAATAAAGCTTTAAACCAATTAGCGAGAAATTTTCTCTCGGATATAAAAAGCAATATATAGCAGTTAGGAATTACTAGATAAATATCACGCACGTCATAATACTATAAATTATTTTTTTCAATTATACTCTGATGAAAGGGAAATATGGTGAATAAGATTTGATCAAATAATAATATAATTTATCGGTTTTTGTGTTAATTTTAGGGTTCCGTTTAAAAAATGAAAATTTAGTAATCTAAATAAGATAAGAATTTGAAATTTAGAAATTTTCAAAAATATTTTTAAAATTTAAATCTTAGGGACTGTTGAATTTTAATTGTGATCCAAAATTAAATAGCTGTGTTTGTACATTTAGTATACACGTTTATATTATAATATAATATTTTCAAACTAAAAAAAAAAACAAGAAAATTGAAATATACTATAAACTGAACCTATAATAACGAAATTTTTTTCTAGCGCCAAAATTAGGGGTGGGGGGGGGGGTATAATATAAAAATCTAGGTCATTTTTTTTTTTTTTATCCAATCGAATGCAAGAAGGGGTGCACCATTAAAGATGCAGCCCCTATGGATCTCGAAAGACCCTTGCATTACCGAATAGAAGGGAAAGTTGATTAAGTGAGAGGGTGTAGAAGTAGGTGTTTATGCACTCGGGTTTTGAAGGTTTGAAGATTATAAGTGCTGCGAAAGATGAGGGTGGGAGAGAGTTCCAGAACCTTGAAGTCATGGGGATATACGTATAGGCGAATGACGTGGTCCGGCAGTTTTCTAATTTGGCCGCGAAAGAGTGTTGGGAGTCGGCAAAACGTGTGCTACGTGCAAAGCATGCTTTGGGGGGAATTATTGATTTTATCTCATCAGAGCACCTGCCGTCTATAGAAAAGGGAAAGGGCAGAGACATTTCTTCGATGAGCTAGTGAGTCGAGGGAGTCGGTGAGGGTAGAATTGTCAATTAGCCTGACGGCTCGTTTCTGAATTGCATCTAGGGTAGCAAGAGAATATTTAGAGGCTCCTCTCCATAGATAAGAGCCGTATTCGAGACAGGGGCGAATTTGGGCCTTGTTAAAGTTAACTAAGTTTTGAGAGCCCCATTTATTCAGTTTGTCTAGGTCGAGAGTGATTGATGAGGCAACATTGATTCGATTATTCGGAAGTGAGGGCTTGCCGTGCAGAGTGCTATCGTCGGCGTAACAATGAGTGGGGTTTGACGTTTGATCGATAAGGTCGTTTATGTATATTAGGAAGAGCGTTGGGGAGATTACCGAGCCTTGTGGAACACTAGCATTTATAGAGTAGGATTCAGATGACACTCCATCCACCACAACTTATCTGAGCAAACTCAACCAAATTTTGTATACATAATCAGATGGACCCTCAGAAGTCTAAAAATTCAAAAACTAACCTCCCGAAATGGGGAGGGGGGAGGTTTAGGGTTAAAAAATGAAAATCTAGGCCTCTGTACCAAACTCAACCAGAAGTGTATGGTAAAGTAAAGTGGATGGCCATATCAGAACGTGTCAATTTATTTTGATTACGATTTGAAGGGGGAAAACGTCGCATCTAGCTAAAAACTTTCTGCTATATAACTAAATAATGAAGTTACACTTTAAAAATATTTTTTTATTCATAGAGCGCCTGGTATCCCCCCTGTAAATATCTTTTTAAGTAAAATTGTTTTTTATTTTATGTATTTATATCTAAAAAAAAATCAGGATGACTAAAAAGCTTTAAAATAGTCGTTTTAAAATGATTTTTTTAGTTTATATATGGCTCTTAATCTAAAATTATATGGCTCTTAATCTAAAATTATATAAAAATATATATACAAATAAGAATGAATGTGATACATCAATTATTTAGGAATTTTCTGCTGTCTGCTAAAGTATGAAATTCACAGAACTACAGGCTATACAGCTAGTAGGTAATATATTCATAATATGGTATATATTAGAAGTCCTCAGTATGCGAATTCAACAGTTTATTTTTTCACAAAGAGAAACAAACAGCTTGTCCTCTGATTGATGCATTATTGTTTGCATATTGATTTATTTTTTATTTAAAATTCTTCTAAATCCAAATATGTAGTAGATAATTTGAAAAACATCGTGATAGTAAAAGAAAATTGTTTAACCCTTTAAAGATCTTTTTATGTGATTTTTGTATCAGCTCTATTTCAATTAAATACTTAAATTAAAATTATAAAAAAATTCGTCAAATTCACTCATTTTCTCCTTATTATTGACAAATAAAACAAATTTGTTATCTCAAGTATTTTGGAAGATATAACATATTTCTTGTCAAAGAAGCTGAGAAATTTATTTTTGTTAACTTAGGGCCACTTGTATAAACAGATAATCACCAGTGGCTTTATCTGAACCTGAAGTCGACTCATAAAATGAGTGGCAAAAAAAGATGGTGAACCTCAAATCAACTACTCTATCTTTTACCAGCCAAAATTGATGGTTCAGGCCTTCAACCAGTGTTTATTGACATTAGCTGAACATTATTTTATAGATTAGAAAAGACATCGGGGATTTCCTACACATTAATCATTCATATACAGGTGATTTTAATTATATTTAGATTATAATTTTTTTTTAATTATGAAAAAAATAACTCTAGTTTTTCTATAGGATTAAAATGGAAAAAAATCTCACAGACGATGAGGATTTTATGGAATTGGTTCAACTTGTTTATTATTATTAATATATTTTTTTACTATAGAAATGAATTTAAAATCTCGAAAAAATTATTCAGAAAATGATATTTGTCGAATAATTATTCATTTTTTTTAACTAGAAGATCTTGAGCTAGAAAGCCCGAAATCTAATCAGCTCTCTGTATTGGAAATATGTATAAACATTTTAAAGCACAAAAATGAACTTTTTACAGTATCCGAACCCGTGTACAGGCAGAGAAAAAAAAAAAAAAAAAAACATGTTTGAAAATTATTTTCTTTCAAATTCCAGACATTTTTAATACAATGAGCAAAAATAATAGTTTAAAAAACAAGGTAGTTTAGTTTTTTGAACTACAAATTTCTTTAAAATCAAGGGGCAATGAAATGACTTTTCCCAAATTGGATGTAAGAGTTCAAATTGCTGATATAGAAATAGACTTTCTAACAAAATCACAAGATTAGATCCGAGATGGAATGGATTATTTTGAATTATATGTCAGAAGGGTTGTTTTCACCCTTGAGAGCCCGGATTGTAAATTTTAAGAGGGAGTTCTTGCGTATTCAGTCTTGGTCTTGGTCTTGCTCTTACCATTTTAAGTGCTGTCTTGATCTTGTTTTCTTCAAGACCAAGACCAATTCTGCTCATCACTAAACTCTAGAAAAAAATTACATTTTATCATATTGGTAAATGGACAGAAAATCAATTTTTTAACCAAAATTTCAAAATCAAAATATTTTGAGTATCATTAGAAATTTTAAACATAAAAATAACTAATTTGCAGGGGATTTTGCGTTGCCAACCTATTCTTTGATCATTGACTTTCGCTCTGCTGACTAGCCCTCTATTTGGTTTTATGCAACTCATATGACCTCGAAGCAATCGTTAATTAACAATCATTAGTCAGGGGATTGGTTTAGTTTGTTTATATGCAACTGGGCCTTAATCGCATTCCCTTTTGAGTGACTAAATTATAGCTCTGCGAAAATCTAGATGAAAAATTTAAAACACGCACAGTTTCTTTATTGTTTAATTTGATAACAATTTATTCCTGCATACCTTTATTAAAATAAAATTATTATAAATGTCACGAGTTATTTTTACTATATTTCTCTACCTTAACTGAATATATTATTAAATATTCTTAGGTTATTTTTAGAACGAAGGTTTAATTTAAACTGAAGAATCCATAAACGTTTTTTTCTCTAATATGCAAGGTCACTGTGAATCATAAACATGTATGCAAAACAGACATCCAGAATTCCATTTGAATGTCATAAAAACCCGAGATCTGGCTGGCTGGCTGGCTGGCTGGCTGGCTACTCTTCATTTTTCATTTATTCATAAGAGGCCTATTCTCTAGGCTCGCTCGTTCGCACACCCACTCCTTTAAGTTCATTAGGAAAACAACTGAGGATTTATCATAACCGGAATGACTGAGCACACACCAGACCTGCCAACTTTAACAGACACTTGATTTAATAAAACATGCTATGAAATTAGAAATCAAATGTAATTTTTTACTAGTGTTTAGTGATGAACAGATTTGGAGTTGGTCTTGCAGAAAATAAGACTAAGACAGCACTTAAAATGTCAAGACCAATATTGAATACGAAAAAATCGAACCCCAGTCCTAAAATTAACAATCCGGTCTCTCAGGGGTGAAAACAACCCTTCTGACATATAATTAAAAATAATCCATTCCATATCTCGGATCAAATAGATAATCTCTTGTGATTTTGTTAGAAAGTCTATTACTAAGATTCCGCGACATTTCAGCCCCCGACCAAATATCCCCGACAAAACATCCCCCGACAAAATATCCCCCGACAAAATATCCTTCAGACAAAATATCTCATGACAAAATAACCATTCCCCTCGTGAATCTTATGAGTAATGCAAATCGACTCCGGTTCGGTTAATATATATTCAGTTCGAAAAGGAGCTATAACGAACCCAACCGAGCCGAATTGAATATATATTAACCGAACCTCCGAAAGTTTAGTCCGGGCGGGGTGTGTTTCGGGCTCCCATTTTTTTTCCTAATCAAACACACATTGAAAACCGAACAGCCAATCGTCGGGCGGGGTGTGTTTCGGGCTCCCATTTTTTTCTAATCAAACACACATTGAAAACCGAACAGCCAATCGTCGGGCGGGGTGTGTTTCGGGCTCCCATTTTTTTCTAATCAAACACACATTGAAAACCGAACCAGCCAATCGTCGGGCGGGGTGTGTTTGGGGCGCTATATTTTCGCCCAATATTATAATAATAATTAATAACGATAATGATTAATAACACTTTTAACAAACAATCAATAATTGTGTAATGTAAACATAGACGATAAATAAGTAAATATAGATGATAAATACTATATTATAGATAGTAAAAATAATAAATTGTTAGCTAGAAAATCTAACGACAGACAGCAGCACTTTCAAACGGCTAATTAGCCGCCAAAATAGGAAAGTCTGTTTATATTATTCAAAACTATGATTATAAGCTTCTCACTTAATCTCTTTTGTATTCTCCCTTATACTGGGGAATATTTTGTCAGAAGATATTATGTCGGGGGATATTTTGTCCTTGGGGGATATTTTGTCGGGGGCGGAAATGTCGCGGTACCATTTCTAATTTGAACTCTTACATTCAATTTGAAAAAAGTCATTTCATTGACCCTAAATTTTAAATAAATTTATAGTTCGAAAAACTCAACTTTTTTTTTAACCGACTTCAAAAAAGGAAATCTTAGAAAAACAATCCATATCTGAAGTTTTCTTAATTTAATTTTTGTTAAGAAAGATTCTAATTTTAAGGTCAAAATTTCAATGATTTTAGTAGAAATAATTTTATATTGCTTATTAGAGGGGTTCATCCTCTAAGGAGTTGAACCTGGGAACCAACATGCTTTCCGGGCAGTTGATCTAACCTGAAAGACAAAAATCTCTCCGACTGATGAACCCCCTCTGATAAGCAATATAAAATTATTTATACTAAAATCTTTGAAATTTTGACTTTAAAATTAGAATCTTTCTTAATAATATATTCTGGTTTCAGTCATCTAATTAATTTTAAAAAAAATTAAATATTCTTAATTATTTCGATTTATTAATTTTTGTTGTTTAATAGAAAGGTCAAATTTGTGTCCCAGGCTAGGTGAATGGAATAGGTATTTATCAGGGAGATAGGGAGTGCCTGTAAGCTTAGAACTTAGGAAAATTGTCTCCTGAAGCGGGGGAAGAAGAAGCTCGACCGCCATCTTGCATAGTTCAAAACATTGTCAAACATAACGTTATCAAATGAGAAATACATGTTTAACAAAGAGCTAATACTCTCATATAAGCACGTTTTTCTTTAATATAAAATACAGTATATGTTCCTATGACTATTTTGTGTATATTCATCTTATTTTAATGTGAAATTATTTTAATTAATTTCAATTTTCTCTAGATATCTGTAAAAATCAAAAAACTATAATTTAAAATAGTTCTTTTATTATTTTTTTTTTATTTATGAGAGCTTATAATTTTGAAAATCGAAGGTATAATGATATATATTTTAGTATAGGACCATATGGAAATCTCAATGTTTTGAAAGATTCAAGATGGCGGACTGTGAGTCAGCGATGACGTAGGCAGGCGACACTTTTCTAGCCATATGCTCTCTCCCTATCTCCCTGGTATTTATTTATGTTCGTAAATACTTCTGTTTTTTCTTTCTTATAAATATAGGTATGTGCGTTATAATCTAAGCAAAATAAATTTTCTATTATAAATTAAAAGAAAATTATACCCAATTTTTTATTATTATTATATAAAAATGTTTAACCTAGAACCAACACCTATCTCCTTAAAAGTTGCAAAATAATAAAAGATGGATGGGAATAGAAAGATTAAGAATTGAAAAAAGGCCTGCCGCTCAGAAGTTTTCACTTTTTAATTACTTAATTGAAATATTGAATCTTAAGACAGATGAAATCTTAATAATATTAGGAATTTTTCAAGTTTTAACCCCACATTCCAACCATCCGAGAAGGAGGAGTATACGAGGGTATAAAAAAGAAAAATTAATTAAAAATTTCTTTTAAGTACACAAAATCAGAAGCTTATTTGTTTGAATTCCTGTCAAAAGATAAAAGCAGGAAGGGCGAGCATCCAGGAGGGGCCGCGGGGGCTGAACAAGGGGAACATTTTAAATTAATCAAACGCGGGGGCTTTCAATTTTAATAACTTTCTTGGAAAAAAATCTTTATTTAAAAAATTATATCAAATATGGATATATATCTATACATATATTGATTTTGAAGAACATTTAATTATCACTTGATATTATAAAAGATGGCAACTCTATTTTAGAGCGTATATGGTATATACCAATGGATGTGTGTGTTTGATGCAATTAAATTAAACAATAATCTAAATCGGAATGACGAAATCAATTACTCCATATACTCCTCTGGTTTAGCATATACCAGCGGTTTTCCACTTTTTTTAATGAAATTCTAAATTCCGCTCTTTATTTTCAACCGACTTCAAAAAAGGAGGAGGTTCTCAATTCGACTGAATTTTTTTTTTGTGTCTATGTTACCTGATATCTTCGCCAATTGTGAACAGATTTTGATGATTTTTTTGCATTGGGTTCAGTATAGTTTCCGATTGGTCCCGTTTTTTTTCACTGGTATTGGACCTTTTTTCTTATGTTTGTTCAGGCATAACTTCTTTGTTTATGAACCGATTTTAATGATTCTTTCTGCATTTGGATCAGTATAGCTCCAAGATAATCAAGATACCTAACTATTATTTATATTTATTTATTTATTTTATGTAGGCTTTTTGCCATGTGGTCCGATTTTGATGATTCTTTATTCATTGGAAAGGGGGTACCTTAGGGGTGGTCCCATATTAATTTGCTCAAGTTCTGATGATATGATCAATGACGAAATAACGTAAATCTCCAATTATTATGAGCAAATAATCGAAATTATGATAAATAAAATCTTCTAAAAAAATCTTATCAAGTCACTATTAATAACATCACTAAAAAGGGAAAAATAAAAATAATTTTTATAAAAAAAATAAAACCGAATTAAATGCAACAAATAAAATAATAAAACTCAAAAATAAAATAAAATGCACTAAAAGGTATAAAATAATTATCTAATTTAGTTACAACTAAACATGAAATTACTTTTTGAAGTCGGTGCCAAACAAACTATACCTATAACCGAGGCTACCCGCCAATCGTACTAAGTAAAATCCGTCGACTTTGATTCATAAAATGTATATGTTTAGCACCGATTTCAAAAAGTAATTTCATGTTAATATTTCGTTGTTTAGTTGTAACTAAATTAGATAATTATTTTATAACTTTTAGTGCATTTGATTATATTTTTGAGTTCTTATTATTTTATTTGTTGCATTTAATTTTTTTGAAGTCGGTTTTATTTTATTTTTTTATAAAAATTATGAGAATAACCGCTCTGTGATAATGACTCAGAGAGCGTATCGTAGATATCTTGCTCTCGGTCCAAAATCTGTACTAGATCGAAAAACAATTTTGCTATAATATTATTTAGGACAAGTACTTAATGATTCGTATATTATTTTATAAGATCAGGAACGAGGCTTAATGAATCCGGTGGAAGATGGAATCCTTTGAGAATGAACGTTTCATGATCAAAATAAAATAAATTAACAACCTTGATGAAGATTTTTTATCTTGAAAAATAACCATCATTCTCAAAGGATTCCATCTTCCACCGGATTCATTAAGCCTCGTTCCTGATCTTATGAAATTTCGCTATAGATTTCAAATCTTCGAGCAACTAGATTCACACTGAAAAGGAAATCGCCTGATAGACCTAGGACCGTTAGAACGCCAGAAAATGTGGAAGCAGTAAGAGCATCCATTCAGAAATCGCCAAAGCTTTCCGCCCGTAAGCACTGGTTATATCAAATCAAAGTTTGAGGAGAATTCTCCATGTCGAATTAAAACTTAGTCCTTACAAGATGAATCCGACAGGGAATAGACGCTATTCCGCCTGAACTAACGCGAAGGGTGATGATAAACTTCCGGGAACTTCTCCAGCAATGTATTGACAACGATGGCGGCCATTTGTCTGATATAATGTTAAAAACACACTAAAAAAAAATTTATTTTATGTTCTTTTCAAAAATATATTCCGTTTATTACTTTACCATACAGGGTATATGGTCAAGTATTGTAATCGTGCATGAAAAAAGTGGTTTTTTCCTTCTTTTTTTCGAAATATCTAAAAAACGGCTGAAACTATTTCGATTTAAAAAAATTGAGCGAAACCAGGGCATTTCGCTCTACAAAAAAGCTCTAATAAGTAAACATCGAAAAAATTATATTTTTCGAGATAATAATTTTTTGTCAAAATGTCTGTTAGTCTGTCAGTTAGTCTGTGCGTTACCAAATTTTGTGGACGAGCTAGCTCAGAAACTAGTGTGAATATCAAAACCCAATTTCACACGTAGTTTTGGTCCATTTAGATTAAGAGCTGATTAGATTTTGGTGCATATCGGCCCAAAATTAAGGGGGGTGGAGGGGGGTTAAAAATTAAAAATCTAGGCCATTTGACCAAACTCAACCAAATTTTGTATACATAATCAGTGGGACCCCATAAGACTAAAAATGGAAAAATTAACCGCCCAAATGGGGGGGGGGGTAAAAATTAAAAATCTAGGATGTTTGAGCAAACTCAACCAAATTTTGTGTACATAATCAGTAGACCCCCAGAAGTCTAAAAATGCAAAAACTAACTGCCCAAAATGGGGGGGGGGTGTGCATGGTCAAAAAATTAAATTCTTGGCCATTTGACCAAACTCAACCAAATTTTGTATACATAATCAGTGGGATCCCAGAAGTCTAAAAAGCAAAAGCTAACTCCCCTCCCCTAAATGATTATAAATAATTTTATTAAATATTAAATATAAGTGAGGGGCCAGGTTGTATGGTAAAGTCAAGTGGATGGCCACATCAGAACACGTTAGCTTATTTCTGGTTAAATTTTTTCATTTTTTATACCTCTTCAAAATTTGAGAGATCTTTATGCCCCAACCTGTAGTACCTTTTGAAATAAAACTTATTTTTCAAGTGTATTTTAGTATAGGATTTAGTAGGTTTTGTCATGAAATTGATAACTATCTATATCTACTAGAAATCATAATAGTTATATGCAGGGCCGGCGCTAGGGGCAGGTAAGCCTTAGGAGGCGGCAAATAGGCTGTAAAATTAACTAGTTTATGAAGAAAATGATTAAATCAAGATTCATTTGAATACTTATGAAAAATGAATAGGTGGAATTTTAATAAAATTTGCTTTTAATATCAATATTCAATTTTTTTGTTGGGGAGCATATTAAAAAAAGTTGAAAAATCAATCGAATTCAACAACCCGGCATACTTATGTTTCATAGACCTTAAAAAAGCTTTTGACTGGGTAAGATTAGAAGATATAATAGGTTGTCTCAGAGAAAGAGAGGTCCCAGAAAGATTAATTAGGATAATAAAAGATCTAAACACAAATACAAGAGGAAAAATAAAATCGAATAACCAGATATCGGGATCTATTTCAATAACAAGTGGAGTGAGGCAGGGCGATTCGTTAAGTCCTTTGCTCTTCAATCTCATTATGGATAAAATTTTAGCATATCTGACGACCCATCTTGGATACAAAATGGGAGAAAACTCCATACAGGCTGTGTGCTATGCTAATGACGTGGTTTTGGTGTCGGACAGCGAGCAGAATCTGCAAACTCTCTTATCACAATTCGATCAAATGGCAGAAAGATTAAATATGGAAATATCCATTGGAAAAACAAAATGTATTGTGATAGCGAAAGAACAGCTTAAGTGTGAAATTAAACTTAAAAATACAACATTAGATCAAGTTGAAAAAATTAACTATTTGGGAGCCGAGATTTCGGCGCACAGAGATCTGAGCCAAGAGGTTAAAACCCAAATAGCAAAAGGAGCTAGGATAGCTGGATGTCTATATGGTTTGGTCAGGAAAAACAAATATATGTCAGCAAAAAGCAAAGTACGAATTTAAAAGACCTGCGTACGCCCAGTATTAACATATGCAGCAGAAACCAGAGCATCAACAATTACCACCCAACAGCTACTCCGAACAACAGGGATGAGAATAATAAGGGCTATACATGGGAAAACATTAAGGGATAGAATCCGCAGCAAAGATCTAAGAGAACTAAGCGAAATCCAGGATATAGTGGAATGGATCGATGTGAGAAAGAGAGGATGGGGGGAACATGTGGAACGAATGACGGATGACCGCCTTGCAAAAATCGTGAAGGAAAATCGCCCACTTGGCACACGGAGCAGAGGGCGGCCGAAAAAAAGATGGAAAGATGCCGCAGCAAGAAACTAACGTCTTCATTCTTTTTTTCTTTTTGGAAGAACAGGCGAAAGCCTATAGAGAAGATGAAGAAGAAGAAGAAGAAGCTTTTAATATGGTTTACGAACTTTAAAGTATCTTAAAAAATCCTCATGCATGAGAAGGACATATGAAGGTTGAGGTATGTAGTTCTTAAATAAATACACGTTTTGAAAGATTCGTAGAGTTTTCGTGTATTAAAGACCAAATCCAAAACCGAACCAAAAATTCAGAGCAATTTAGATAAATTATCAAAATATTTCAAGGAATCCGCTCACAAGCATAATAAACCCCCGCTTAAGAATGGATTACGCTACCATAATAAAAGGAAAAGAAGCAGTTTGATTATTTTATTTATGTAAAAATTGCCCTACAGGTTGGTTACTAGTGAAGTAGAGTGGATGTTTTTGAAAAAACGCGGAAATGCGTCAATTTTTTGGCCACTTTGGTGTTTCATGCAGTAGAATACACCTCCTATGAGGGGTAATTCCTCTTATTTAGATAGGGAATATGGGCCTAGTAGCATCTTGTTTTTTAAGGGCTCTTAATTTTTTCTTACTATGGTCGATTTTTTTTATAAATCGTTTGAATAGTTTATGATATATATTTAAATTGAAAGTTTTTGTGCCGAGAGTAGCAGAATTTTTATATATTGAAGGAGACAATAAAAGAGTGTGTCTTCTGCTGGAAGTATTTTACTTTTTTAGTTTTTTCTTTAAATATGTTGTTTAAATGTTTAGCTAGTTTTGAAATTGATGAATTTGTATAAATAACTACAGGTCTAATTGGAATATCTTCCAATGTTTCAGACTTGTGAATTTTTGGAAGAGAATATAATCGTGGACATTGTGGGTTCTTTTCTGGGAGTGAATATTTTTATTCTTCCAGCAGAAGACACACTCTTTTATTGTCTCCTTCGATATACATTTAATTTTAAATTTGCCATGAGCCATTTAAAAATTATTTTTTTAAGTATGTTATCTTTAAATTTTGACTTTTTGCTCGGACACGTCGATTTTGTTTTGAAGGAAGTCATTTTTCTTTTTATATTTATCAACCCATATGAAGGGTAATTTTTACCCCTATAAATTGGATAAAGAAAGTTAGTCAAGTGGCACCTCGTTTTGAAAGGTTTATAATACTACTAAGCGTCGGGCGGGTTTAGGATATCTCTTTTAATTCTTGTTATAAAGGGGCGGCATTTTACCTTTTTGTCCGGGGCGGTGAAACTGCTAGCGCCGGCCCAGGTTATATGAAATCGACATTACCTAATTAAAAAAAAAAATAGATTTAGTACCTTTTGGAAATGAGCTTCTCAAATTTTCAAACAAAAATATTAGAAAGCTAGGGACGGGGGATAATAAATTAGTTTATTATAGCAGTGGCGTACCGGGGGTGGAGAGGGGGATATCGGAGTTCAGGAGGCGTAGTCATCAAAATGACCGCCAAAGTCGGGTTTCGCAGCAAGTTATTTAGTAAATTATTTGACTTCACGCAATTCAGTACCTGGAATCACCGAGCGATGCAGGGTAACCCCTGCCGCACCCCCGCCCCCCGACTGAAACCACACACCTCGCCCCCGCCACTTCACCCCACTCCACCCCGGATCCCCACAACGCCACCCCACCTCCTGCGCCTCTAACATCCACCCCACCCCCACCCCTAGCTTTCTAATGGTCCACATATTATGTGTATAATATTTGTTTACTCGTACACCAATTTGCCCACATTCGTTCTTATTGATAAACATTATATAAAATAAATAGGAAAATAATAAAAAAAAAATAATCGTATAGGATCTGAAATTAAAACATAAAATTAAATAAGATTTGTTTCCAAGTTATATATAAATAAAGTAAAAAAAGCCACTTCAACCACTTTATTTGTAAACACACCTGTAGTGTTATGATTTAGACACCTGTTAATTAAAAACAAAACAAAAAATTTATAATTTTAATATATATATTTCTGACCCTCGAGGTAGAGACAAATTTGAATAAAATAAATAGTATCGTAAATGGCTTATGGCTAGAAAGGCCGAAAATCCAAAAAAAAATATATATATATATATATATATATATATATATATATATATATTATTTTTTTTATAAATTTTATTAAACCAATTATTTTACATTAATTAATGTATACATTGTATTTTTGCTTCGATTCTGGAGATTACTTCTCCACCATCGAGTGTCCTTATTCATCTTTAGTCCTTGTTTTTAATAAGAGGAAAAATCTAATTAGATAAAAAAAACCTCTTTTCCGATAATTATTTCAATTCCATTATTCCCCAATCAAGTCGATTGGTTTTTATATCCCCCAATTCCCATCCAATCCCCACCCTCTCCCCCTCAATTCAATATATTAAATTAAAATAAATTTAATATATATATATTTATATTTGCTATAACCTATTAATGGGTTTTAAAATTAAAAAACCAATTAATAAATAAAAGATAATTGAAAAAATGTAAAAAAAATCAATAAAAACTTTAATTAAGAAAAGATCAATTAAGATTAAATTTGTCAAGGTCCAGACCTAGCCAGATCGTTTTCTCATCCTCAAAACTTGTTAATAGATTTTGTTTCATCAAAATCGGTGGAGCCGTTTTCAAAATAGAACTAAGATACAAATATATATATATATAATATATATACAAACAAATAAATATATAAACAAATTTTGCTCGTTTAATAAGAGTAGATTTACTTAAAAATATTAAAATTATCCTTTATTAATCGAATAACCTTAATAGGATAGTATTTGAATAAATAATATAATAACTAGCGTAACTTAGTAGAGATTTGTCCTATTAGTGCTCATCGTCGTCTCGAAGCTCAATGACTTTGGAATCTAAACAGGATTTCCCATTTGATAATTCCCTATGACTTCTCTTTCGAAATGCAAATCTAATTATAACTGAATCTCTTAGGAGCAAGCAACCAGGAAGAGGCCCGCCCTCCTACCCTCCTATTCGGCGTGTCTTTGAGAATCATCTAATTCAATTAAAGGCATCAAACACCCTCCACGTCTAAATCGTGTATGATGCTTTCGATTATAATTCATTTCTAACATTCCATTCAAGATTATCTAATTGAACACACTCAAAGGAACAAGGTCTTTTTAAACCCTCCTGAATCAAAGATAATCCAGATAAGTGAGAGCCGGTCTCGCTTACCGAGGGCCTCAAACCTAATATAATAGGTAAATAAATACAGTTATTAACAATCTAAAAACATTTATTAAATATCCTGGAGAAATTATCCCTTCATTAAGAGAAATTTGTAAAAATAGTTGTTTTAAAAATACGACTATAAATAAATAAATGTTATATATATATATATATTTAAAATTTGAATTTTTATTTAAATCCCACATAATTAATTATAATTATTTATTGAACACGAACAAATAATACAATATAACTAGTCTTATTTTATTTGTTGGTGTTCAATAAATAATTATAATTAATTATGTGGATTTAAATAAAAATTCAAATTTTAATCGAATTAATCACAAAAATAAAAGCTTCAACAAACTCATTACTAATAAATATATATACTTCATATTATATCGTTTATGTATGTGTGACTACTTTAGTATGCATGGTTTCTATTGGACTAATACTACAATGTTTATACACGGAAGTGCAAAAAAATCGATCCACCAATAAAAACTTTATTAAATAGTAAATAATTTTTAATTTCTTTACAAGTAACCATACATTATTGATATTATTGCTTATTGCAAGTGTACTTGTCACTTGTTGTTGACTTAGCCCTTGATTAATTAGGCATACAATTTGAACTGTTTGAACTTCAGAAATATCCATTTTGTATATTTTATCTTTCTATCAATTAAGCTTAATTCAAAATTATTCATTTTATTGATATTTCAAATTAAATTGGATCTTATTATTAAAACTTTATTTAAATGTAAAGTGATATTGAGAAAGTATGATAATTTGATAATTGTATTCCCGTATGGAAATAAATAGATTTTCGAAATATGTTGTTTATATATTTTTGAAAAATATATTAAAAATATAAAATTTTTATGTTAAATTTATATAAAGTTTATGTTTTCTATATATTCTTAAAATATAATTATTTTTATGTCGCTCTAGTATAAATTTTATATAAATTTAACACAAAAATTTTATATTTTTAATATATTTATTTATATTTTTCAAAAAATATATAAAAAAGATATTTGGAAAATCTATTTATTTCCATACGGGTTAATATCTTTTAATTTAATTTTACTTATTTTTTTATAAAATTAAAAAATTATCAACAATATTTATTGAATATGTTAAGTTTAAGTGTTAATAGAACAAATTATATGGTTATTTGTAAACATTTTTAAAAATATATTGGTATTTAATAAAGTTTTTATTGGAGGATCGATTTTTTTTGCACAGTAGTGTATATACTTCATATTATATCGTGTATGTATATGTGACTACTTTAGTAGGAATGGTTTCTATTGGACTAATACTACTATTTTTATATTTGTATGGCTAGATGAAATAACGAATTTCATCATTTGGTTAGATACACATTGTATTGATATTGTTGTTATTATTATTATATTATTGTTTTAAGATATTGTTACGTGAAATTAAAAAAACGTATTTAAAAAATTGCTAGTTGTAGCATACTCCAAATGTTTGACTTTTGTATTTTCTGCTCTATGAGACGACTCACCTCAGAGCATCACTAAATAAATAAATAAATAAAGACTTAATATTAATATTTAAAGGTCGCTCGAAAAGCGTAAAAAACATCAATCACTAAAATTTTTTTCATGAGCGGCTTTTAAAAATACATATTATTTTGAACTGAAATTTTCAAGCAGTTATTTTTAATACATATAGAAAGAATTCCCGTATTTAAAATAAAAATTTGCCAAAAAGAAAAAAAATTGATTTTTTTTCAGAGATTTTCAAAAAATTGAGAGGCAACCTTTAAAATTTTTTTATCACACTAAAATTTGGTTTATGCGCCAAAGAGAGTAGGGGCGAATCCCCCTGTTTTCCTTCTCTTCTGGAGTCAGAGAGGGGAAACGTTTCACTTTTAGCTCATATAAAAGTTTACACTTCGAAAAATAGTCACTCAAAATGGTTCACCCTTAGATGGGCCGTCCATAAATTACCTCACACAGTAAGGAGGAGCGGGCATCTCAGATTTGTAACAAAATGTGACAGGGGGGGCCCGGGGATCTTAAAAATTGCGATATCACAAAATTTAAAAGATTGGTGCCCTTGTACATGGACTGAAGAAACATAATATATTTTTTATTAATAATAAAAATTTGTTTATAATTCAATAATATTAATAGTGAATAATTTGTTAAATGATATGAATAATTATAGTTTCAAAAAACTAAAGAACACGCTAATGCTCTAAAAAGTACATAATAATGTAATATAATCAACAAGTGTGTGGGACGCAGAAGCATATACTTTTAATTAATTTCGACAAAGTGCCCCACGCATTTTGATTATTACATTAATATGTACTCTTTTAGTCTTTAGTGCATTGGCGTGTTTTTTAGTTTTTTTTAAACTATATAATTTTTTTTTTTTTTTTTTTTTTTTTTTTTTTTTTAAATTTTATTAAACCAATTATTTTACATTAATTAATGTATACCATGTATTTTAGCTTCGATTCCGGAGATTGCTTCTCCACCATCGAGTGTCCTTATTTATCTTTAGTCCTTGTTTTTAATAAGAGGAAAAATCTAATTAGATAAAAAAACCTCTTTTCCGATAATTATTTCAATACCATTATTCCCCAATCAAGTCGATTGGATCTCACCTCCTCTCCCTCTCTCTTCTATATAATTATTTTTTTACTTTTGAGTTTTAATTATTTTTATAGAAAAAAGTTTGCGGAATTTAACATTTATTTTTATATAATTTCATTTAAATTGAGTAAACATTTATTTTTATAGAGAAATGTTTACGGAATTTAACAGAACAAAAGTCACATTGATACACATATACCTACATACAGGTGAAGCTAATAAAAACGTGTTAAAAATAAAGTTAAACTTAAAATATATATTAAATCCCTCTAGTTAAGTTTAATTTATAAAAAAAATCTACAATTATTAAATAAATTATAGGGTATAAAAGAGATACTGTGACGACACAATACAGGGGGCTCAATGAAACTGTGACAAAATGTGACACAGGGGATGGGTGGTCTAAAAATCTTGAAATTCGTGTGACGTAATTATTAGACTGTCCTTTACAGGTATTTGAAAAAGTCTTCCAATTGTCTTTCAATTAATTATCTCTGTAAATATAATCTATTTAGCTTCTGAATGTGGAATATTCCTTGCAAATTATCATAAATTGTTGTTTGCCTTCCAATATTAAATGATGCATTTGCATAATATCTCTAGGTTAACATCGCTACTTCTATTTTCATTCCATACTAATGAATGCAATCGTGATGCATCCAGAGACAATGCATTTTTTTCGGCTACTTGCTCTACTCTTGGTTTCTACAGACAGGCAGACGCTCGTTATCTTCATCAAACTCAAGGCAATCAGTTCAGTAGGTACAAGAATGGCATTGAACGAGATACATTTGTGTGTTATGTTTCAATTTAAACCATATTGGTGTATGTGTATGTGTGTGTATGGACATATATAAAAGTCAAAGAGCCGTTGGGATTTATCCAGATGCATAATTGTAATGATGGATGAAAACTGTGCCGTGTTTTATCCAGGTTTTCTCTTCAAATCTTTAGAAACAGTTGAAAAGGGTAGATATCGATCTAATCGTATTAAACGAGCGAAAATTGTAAGTATGTATATGTATATGTGAAATCGAGGGGTGAACCGCGACCTAAAATCGTGTACACCTACTTCCACTTCCACGTCCAATTAGAAGACAATAGATTATCTAATGAATTCCAAAGTAATTCCAAATTATTCCAAAGACGGTGTACACCTACTTTCAATCGCGGTTCACCCCTCCTGTGAAATTGTATATACCTGGGGTGTGACATTTCAACCAAAGAATGCTGTCCACAAAAGAACCCTTCACTTTTTAGAATGTTATTTTATTTTTTGCGCCTTTTTAACCGACTTCAAAAAGGGAGGAGGTTCTCAATTCAACTGATTTTTTTTGGATTTTTTTTTTGTATCTATGTTACTCGATTTCTTCGCCAATTTTGATTATTTTTTCTGCATTGGGTTCAGTATAGTTTCCGATTGGTACCATATGAATTTGGTCAAGTTCTGATGAAATTATCAATGACAAAATAGCGGAAATCTCCAATTCATGTGAGCAAATAATTGAAATTATAATAACTTATAAGATTGGAGTAATTTTTAGAAACGGACTGATAAGTGAAATTGAGTGGATATTGATGAGGCAGTTAAAAAAAAGAAGATAATTTATACTATCTTTTTATTTTTATTCAAAAACCGACGTTTCGGAGGCTATTCCCTCCTTCTTCAGCGTTTTGAAAAGTCAGTGAAGGAATGTGACATTCACCTCTGTCTCCTCTTTCAGTGACAGTAACAATAATATATTGTATTTCATTCTTAGCAGAATTATAATGTTGTTACTGTCACTGAAAGAGGAGACAAAGGGAATGTCCGATTGGATTTTCTTCACTGACTTTTCAAAACCTGAAGAAGGAGGAATAGCCTCCGAAACGTCGGTTTTTGAATAAAAATAAAAAGATAGTATAAATTATCTTCTTTTTTTAACTGCCTCATCAATATCCACTCAATAATAAATTATATTTTATAAAAAAAAACAATCTTAAAACGTTCATTTAAAACCCGCAAACGATTCGAGAGAATGCCTCTATTTATAAATTGAATTTTATATTTTTTTATCATTTTGTGATTCCTTCGCCCGACGCTTTCTCTTAAGAGATGCATGCAAGGTATTATCTCAAGTCTCACTATTGTCAACATCACTAAAAAGAGAAAAATAAAAATAATTTTTCGAAAAAAAAATAAAACCGACTTTATAATAATTAAATGCAACAAATAAAATAATAACAACTCAAAAATAAAATAAAATGCACTAAAAGGTATAAAATAATTAACTAATTTAGTTACAACTAAACGATTAAATTATTACATGAAATCACTTTTTGAAGTCGGTGACAAACATATACATTTTATGAATCCCACTCAACGATTCATACCTAGTAGTATAATTAAAAAAGACTGATGATGAAGACCAAGTCTTCGAAACTATAGGCTGAAACAAATAAATAATAAATATACAGATATATAATTTCGATATATATGTGTGTATGTTTATTTGCATCAAGCAGGGGGCAACCTCTTTGTTTCTCTTTGTGCATACCTAGTACGTATGGCGGGTAATGAAGAGAACATCGTTTAAGCTCGCTTATATAGTTTGTTTGGCACCGACTTCAAAAAGTGATTTCATGTAATAATTTCATCCTTTAGTTGTAACTAAATAAGATAATTATTTTACACCTTTTAGTGCATTTTATTTTATTTTTTTACTTTATCCAATGCGAAGCATGGGAGAAAGTATTGGAATCGCTCTCGCGGCAAGCGCGACTTCAAAGGGTCCTCAGGTAAAGACTACGGAACCCATAGACTCATTAAGGTCACAAATTGAAGTATTCAATGAGATTGAATTTTAGCACGTGACGGTTTTGCCAAAAATTACCTGGAATCTCGTCGAGAGGCCAAAAAGTGCCATTTTTTTGGAAGTGCGTGGGGATGGATGGATGGATGGATGGATGGATGTGTGTGTGTTATCGTTTTTTTCGTCCACGATTTTTTCCACACCTTTGCGCTGATTAAAATGAAATTGAAAACCTACCATTAGTTTAACAAAATGAAGCGCTGATTAGTTTTTGATACATATCGGTCCACAAACATTAGTACTTTATTTCAGTACTTTTTTAGTTTTTTCTAAATATCTTGAAAATGACTTAACCAATTTCGATGAAATTTAATATCCTAATTAAGTACCTTGGGGACCACAAAAAAGGTTAAATAAAGTTTTTAGTAAAATCATATTTTAAAGTACTTTACTCTATAGTAAAATAGAACTTTTTTTAATTTTAAATTCTTTAAAATTTATTCATTTGATCGTTTTAATATAGCTCATTTAACCTTAACTCAAGCTTGAGTTATTTGCCATAAAAGAATTTAGTCTTATTGATTTTAAGTCGATTCTTCCACGTTTTCAGTAGAGGTTGCCATTAATAGTCAAAACATCAAAAATGGAATGCAATAAGGTTATTCCTCTAGTATTAGATAAGAATCGATCGTTATTTTTGATTTTAAGCCGATTCCTCCATGTCTTCAGCAATGGTTACCAATAATAATCGAAGGGTCAAAAATCTAAGGTAGAATTATTATTCCTCAAGTATTAGATGAGAATCAATCGCTATTTTTGATTTTAAGTCGATTCCTCCATGTCTTAAGCAATGATTATCAATAATAACCGAAATGTCAAAAATCCAATGTAGAATTGTTATTCCTCGACTGTTAAATGAGAATCGATCATTATTTTGGAATTAAAGTCAACATGAACTGCAAATTGCAAGTGATATCTGATTTATATAAAGGAATAAACATATTAATATTTCAAATGAATTTGGATAAAGTTTAGCAACGATCCGTTGCAGTTTATTATTTGTTGCATTTAATTTTTTTGAAGTCGATTTTTTTCTAAAAATTATTTTTGTAAATTTCATCGATAAACGAAGAATTTTTTGTTATTTATCAAATTTAATATTAAATTTATTATGACACGAAATGAAAGTAGATACTCTTGACGTTTTGAAATTTTAGGGATGTGTAGGATCCACAGAATCCATGGACCCCGCACGCCACTGCTGGGCATCCTTTTTTTGAATAAAGTTTTTGGAAATTGTTGAAAGACACCACTGATCTTTCGAACCACTAGTTTACGAACTGACACTGTCTTGTTAAATTTTATTTATAAAGATAAATCAATGAGGTAATATTAAATAAATAAATATACATATAGGTATATAAATAATTTGTTTGAGTCTATATTTTCGAAGATTTGAGCTTCATCATCAACCTTTTTAATTAAAAATAATTTATCTGTTATTTCCTCTGGGTAAAGGAAGTCAACAAATGAGACAAATGTTGGTTTGAAAAGGCTTATTTTCGGGTTTTTAAAATTGAAAAGAATTGCTTGCCCCAAGAATAGCAGTTATTATTTTAATTATAAAACAATCTAGAAATTAATATATATATATATATTTAGAATATTCTTTCAAGTGTCATCATGTCTCAGCTGAAAAAAGAAAACCCTATCGTTTGTCTTTGCTGAAAAAAGGAAATCCTATCGAATGTCTTTGCTGAAAAAAGGGAAACCCTATCGGTTCAACTACAAGACTTGGGCTTAATCTTTAATTATTTCTTTATTTCTGTATTTTTTTTTTTTTTTTTTTTGTAAATATTTCATTTGTTTTTTGTTTTTCCTTGAATAAATAAATAAATAAATAAATAAATCTTTATTTCTCGACCTGCTTAGAGGCACAAGTCCTCGGTGGCTAGGTCCTCCAAACATCAATACAATCTAGCTACAATACATTAATAAACATCAATACAAATTAATTACAACTAATTACAATTAATACTAATAAGCTTGGTTATTCGCATTTAACGAATATTATATTTATTCAACCACAGGGTGACCTAAAAAGAGATGGAAAGATGTCGTATTAATCATCTTATGTCCTTATTATTTTTTTTCTATTGGAAGAACTGACTTAGCCTACAAAGAGAATGAAGAAGATATTTATTTGTTTTATGCAATGGCACACTTTTTGATTTGCTCTTATATTAGTTTGTCTGATCTGTGTTGCTAAAGGGTGATCATTGACTTCTTGATTACAGTTGATCAAGATCTTTTTTTTCCCTAATTAAAATACTTGTTATATACCGAAATTTTCGCAATTTAATTCTTTAAATTTTATTAATTTATATATTTAAATTGCTTGTAATATGGTACTTTAGGACTTATTGGCTATAAAGCTAAAAACGAGGGATGATCCTCGATTGGAAGTAGGTGTACACCTCTTCGGAAGTATTTTGGAAGTACTTGGCAGTATTTTGGAAATACTTGGAAATATTTGGAAGTGCTTGGAAATATTTGGAATTACTTGGAAATATTTGGAGGTACTTGGAAATATTTGAAAGTACAAGTGGAAGTAGGTGTACAGCATATTAGGTCGCGGTTCACCCCTCGGCTAAACATCACCAGGAAGTTTTTTCAGGCATTTTTACATAATAATTCATTGATAGAAATTGTATTACAATTACTTATAGGATAATTAACAATTTTACTAGACTATGAGTGAAAATTATCCGAATCGTCGGTTCAAAAATGAAAAGGAAGAATTTCCAAAAAATCTTCTCTTGGAAATCCTTAATTCGAATTTTTATTTATTTTCAGTTTTATATCTATCAGTCCGTCTCCAAGAAAAAAATATTTGATACCTACAAAAAGTAGTAGATTTTTAAATATTTTTTTTTTACGATATTTATTATTTTCAAGTACCTATATAGGTAAAAAAGAAAAAAGATTAATACGCTTTATATTATTGTGTATAAGGACACTTTTGTCCGTCTATTGATTTAAAATAAAATAAAATATTAGTTTGTCTGATCTGTGTTGCTGAAGGGTGATCATTGACTTCTTGATTACAGTCGATCAAGAACTTTTTTTTCCTAATAAAATCTAAATAAAAATACTTGTTATATACCGAAATTTTCGCAATTTAATTCTTTAAATTTTACTAATTTATATATTTAAATTGCTTGTAATATGGTACTTTAGGACTTATTGGCTATAAAGCTAAAAACGAGGGGTGATCCGCGATTGGAAGTAGGTGTACACCTCTTTGGAAGTATTTTGGAAATACTTGGAAATATTTGGAATTACTTGGAAATATTTGGAATTACTTGGAAATATTTGGAATTACTTGGAAATATTTGGAATTACTTGGAAATATTTGGAAGTACTTGGAAATATTTGGAGGTACAAGTGGAAGTAGGTGTACAGCATATTAGGTCGCGGTTCACCCCTCGGCTAAAAATAGACCGCGGCCATTTGGAAAAATCTGCCATATTATGCCTAAGCACCACCAGGAAGTTTTTTCAGGCATTTTTACATAATAATTCATTGATAGAAATTGTATTACAATTACTTGTAGGATAATTAACAATTTTATTAGACTGAGTGAAAATTCTCCGAATCGTCGGTTCAAAAATGAAAAGGAAGAATTTCCAAAAAAATCTTCTCTTGGAAATCCTTAATTCCAATTTTTATTTATTCTCAGTTTTATATCTATCAGTCCGTCTCCAAGAAAAAAATATTTAATACCTACAAAAAGTAGTAGATTTTTAAATATTTTTTTTTTTTACGATATTTATTATTTTCAAGTACCTATATAGGTAAAAAAGAAAAAAAGATTAATACGCTTTAATTAAAGTTTGAATTACGTCAAAATCGCTTTTGAGCAATCCAATCACTCTCTCTCTCTCTGAGCAGTAAACTTCGCCCGTTCCGTTCACAAACACCCCCTTATTAGAAACTCGATTGAAAGATGCTAATTATGATATCCCTTTAGAAGAAAGAGATCGGTTTAATTAGCTATCAGCGCTCGCTCCTTTCAGAGAAAGAATAGATCGATTTAAATCAGCGTTTCGTTATTTCTTAATCGATTTAATCGAAGAAATGTAGGTCGAGGTGGGTTTTATTTTCTCACAGATGCATAGGTAAGGACAAACTGGGAATTTGCCCAGGGCGGTAGATTTAAGGAGGGAAGGAATAATTGTAGTTTCAAAGAACTTATTATAGTTTTCGTTAGAAACAAAAGAAGGAGAAAATTTGTTAATTGGTCCAAATCTATATATATATAAAATTAAGGTTTTGTCTGTACTGTAGGGGGCGGGTTTTGCCCCCTTGGCTCATAGGGGTTTAATAACACATGTATTTATTCTTTAAAATATATTTATTTACAAAAAGGGGGTTATACATATTCGTGTCTAGGGGTTTCGTCGTATAAACATCTTAGCACATCATCTTTACATCGTAACATCAATTTAGTACATCTTTAAAACTGTTGACTGAGCCAACTGCTCAGACCATCCCCAAAAAACCACCCCAAAAGGAGGGGATGGTGAAAAAATGTAAATTCTTGCCCTTGGAGCAAACTCAACCAAATTTTGTATACATGATCTGAGGGTCACTGGAACGCTAGAAATGAAAAACTGGGTGCGGAGGGTGGGTGCGGGGGTGGAATGGGGGTGGGGTGAGGAGTGAGGCGGAGTAGGGTGGGGGTGCAGGGGGTGGTGCGGGGTGGAGTCCAGGGGCATAGCGGGGGTGGGGTCCAGGGGGCTAGGCGGGGGTGTGGTGCGCAGGGTTCGAGGGCACGGGTTGGGGTCCGGGTGGGGTGTGGTGGTTGGGAGTGGGGGGTGAGAGTGGGTAGCAAGAGGGCCGCCGAAGGCGGGCCTTGCAGCTAGTATTTAATAAAATTATAAAATGTTTATTATTACTACGCCGAAGGCGGGCCTTGTAGCTAGTATTTAATAAAATTATAAAATGTTTATTATTACTACTATTATTAATTGTACATTTTTAGTCTACCATACAGGGTATTGGCAAATATTGTAATCGTATATGAAAAAAGTGTTGTTTTTTATTCGTTTTTTTTTCAAAATATCTCAAAAACTATTTTGATTAAAAAAATAAACGAATTCATGGCGTTGTGAACTACTAAAAAAACCTTAAAAAAATGAACACCAAAAAAAATTGTTTCATATGCCTTTGAGAGAATAAATTCGATAACTCAAGTATTTTCCGGTAGAGCCTAAATTTTACGCAACTTTGAAGTCGAGGTGACGAATTGATTGCCTATATTCAGGCGTTTCGTGCGTACAAATTTTTCTTTAGGAATAATCTAAATGTTTTCAAATATTATTATATTAGGAATAACCTATACAAATTTAAGTATAGGTATAATCTATCTATACGTCTATGTAAAAGCAGTTCAGAGGCCAATCCAATCAAGTCTATAAACCAAAAAAATGTATGATTTGTTAAATCACAAATTCATTAGAAAACAATTTCACAAAAAATAAAAAGAATGCTCTACTGATTATCTCTACTAATGACTTAATTTTACAATGCTCTATTTTTATTATGGCAATACAATATCTACTAGATTGACACGAAAAATAAACTTCTTTTATAAACTCTAGAATTTTAAATAGATCTATTAAATAGAAAATAATCTCTTAAATCTGAGTATAATGAAATATTAATATTATTATAAACACTTATTTTCATTGTTGTGACTTTTCGATTTAATGATTATTTATTTAATAATTAATTATTTAATGATTATTTATTTAATAATTAATTATTTAATGATTATTTATTTAATAATTAATTATTTAATCATTATTTATTTAATAATTAATTATTTAATCATTATTTATTTAATAATTAATTATTTAATCATTATTTATTTAATAATTATTTAATCATTATTTATTTAATAATTAATTATTTAATGATTATTTATTTAATAATTAATTATTTAATCATTATTTATTTAATAATTAATTATTTAATCATTATTATTTGATAATTAAGTTAAATAATTGTTAAAAATTATTATTAAGATTTTTTTGAAATCTATTTGATTTAATATTTTTTATTGTTTGATGTCGTATAAAAAAATAGTTCTAATAAAATTTGTTCAGTTTTTTGTTGTAGATTCAGAATATGTATAGAAACATATAGGTTTCCATTTAAAAAACAGAACTTGACCTCGAAATACTCTTCTTCTAGGTCTTCAAACAATAGCGTACTTTAGTTTCCCCCTGATATAAATAAACTTTTATTTGAAACTTTTTTTAATATAATGCACTGTTTTTGAATTATAAGATCCCTTAAGTCTCAAGATAAAAAACTCATCTGGTATATATAATAGTATACAAGAATTGCTCCTTTAAGATAATAAGATAAGATATGTAAAATGGCTGCAGAAATTATTTTTCCGCCAGCCCGGCTAAAAAGCTGAATCGGGGGCTGGTTTCTTGTTTCTAAATACTTATAAATTAATATTTTCTCTCTCGGCTGTTTCTATTCTATTCTATTCTGTTAAAGCTTTTGAAACCGCCGAATGAGGCGGCCAAAGTAATTCCCTGTTGAATGGCTGGCTGTTGTTCATGTTCCCGGGTCTGTTTCTCACTTTAGAAAATATCCCTTGAACAAGAAGGCAGGGGGGATAAGTCTGAATGGGGCGTTAATCTTGTTTGACGTCGTTCTTGTTTATTTTCTCTAGAAAGGATCTCGCAAGTTAATACCCGCTCAATTGCTTTCAACTTCCTTTCTCTCCCAATCGAGCATGACTTATGTATGTTATGCCCAGGCAATTGCTAGGGGGCCCATTATTACAATTATTAAAGCTCCTTTAACTCCTTCGGCGGCCCCATGGACCCGTGCCCAACCCCCGCCCCCACACCACCACCCAACACTCCCACCCCGCACACCATCCACCTCGGACCCCCACCCCCGTACCACCCCACTACGCCTCTGGACCCCCACCTAAACCTCCCACTTCACCAACCCTGCACCACTACCCCGCACCACGTTTTTAAATGAACGTTTTAAGATTGTTTTTTTTTATAAAAGATTTTATTTATTGAAGGAGACAATAAAAGAGTGTGTCTTCTGCTGGAATTATACATTTTATTTATTTATAACGAGACTATAGTTTCGAGGGCTTTGCCCTCTTCATCAGTTTATTACAATGGATTCACAGGAATTAATTTATGAATTCATAAATATTCTGCTACTCTCGGCACAAAATCTTTCAATTTATTTTTGATTTTATTTATTATAATTTTGATTATTTTCACATAAGAATTGGAGATTTCCGTTATTTTGTCATTGATTGTATTATCAGAACTTGAGAAAATTAATATGGTACCACCCCTACGGTACCCCATTTCCAATAAAAAAAGAATCATCGAAATCGGTCCATAAACAAAGACGCTATACGTGACGCTGAACATACATAACCAAAAAGGTCCGATGGCAATGAAATTTATACGGGGCCAATCGGAAACTATTTTGAACTCAATGCAAAAAAATCATCGAAATCGGTCAACATGGTAAAGAGAAATCGACGAACAAACATCATCAGAACTTGACCAAATTAATATGTGACTAATATGACCCTAAGGTATCCTCTTTTCAATAAAAAAAGCATCATCGAAATCGGTCCATAAACAAAGAAGTTATGCGTGAACATACATAACAAAAAAGGTCCAATACCAATGAAAAAAAGGAACCAATTGGGTACGAGACTGAACCCAATGCAAAAAAACATCCAAATCGGTCCACATGGTAAAGAGAAATAAATGTTCAAACACAAAAAAAACAGACATTCCGTTGAATTAATAAGCTCCTCCTTTTTTCGAAGTCGGCTAATAAAAGATGAGCTTTTTAATTGACGTTACTATATGGTATTCTCGACTAAATTACCATAGTGATGCTGAACTTCTATAATAGAAAAGATGCTTTTTCTAATAAAATTTTTCTTTTGTACAATTTGAAATTCCATTGATAAACGGAGAAATTCTCACGAAACGTTTAACTTTCATTAAACGTTTGAATATTCTTTTTCAAACGATTTGCATTTATTTTAATTTACAAAACAACCAAAAATATTTTTCAATATATACATGGTATAAAGGAATATATTTTGGACTACCCTTTGAAGTGTCATCGTGTATCTGCTGAAAAAAGAAAACCCTATCCCTTTTATATCTCACAACTTTTTTTGCCAAACAGTTTTGGCCTTTTTTTACACAAGTGTTTTTGTAAGAATATAAAATAAATGCAAAGAAAAAAGTACGTTAAATAAATTTCGTAAGGTGTTCACACCTTGATGTCTATTTCAAAGAACAAAGCGCAAGCACTCAGCCAGCCAGGCAGGCAGGCTAGTGACTTATTAGCATTTTTGCGCCCACAACCTTGATTTTGAGAGGTTAACGACTTCATCTTTCATCGGCACCAAGCCAAATTAACAAACAAATAAATAAATAAATAAAACATTATGTAACATTTTTTTATAATTACATTTTTTTCACCGTCAGTATCTTCTTTATTATCTACTTTCTTTTAGAAAAAGGAGAATAAAAAAAAATAGTGCATCTCCGGGAATACTATTTTATGTAGAAAACTTCAAATTCTAAACATATTAATTTGACATTTTAACCAACTTTAAAAAAGGAGGATGTTCTCAATTCGACTGAATTTTTTTTTACCTCATATCTTCGCCAATTGTGAACCGATTTTGATTATTTTTTGCATTGGGTTCAGTCTAGTTTCCGATTGGTCCGTTTTTTTTCATTGGTATTGGACCTTTTTTGCTATGTTTGTTTAGGCATAACTTCTTTGTTTATGAACCGATTTCGATGATTCTTTTTATATTGGACAGAGGGTACCTTAGGAGTGATCCCATATTAATTTGGTCAAGTTCTGATGATATGATCAATGACGAATTAACGTAAATATCCAATTCTTATGAGCAAATAATCGAAATTATAATAAATAAAATCTTTTATAAAAAAACTCAATCTTCAAAACGTTCATTTAAAATCCGCAAACGTTTCTAGAGAATTTCTATATTTATGAATTTAATTTTATTATCATTTTCTGATTCATTCGCCCGACGCCTTTCTCTTACGAGATGCATGCAAAGTATTATATTAAGTCACTATTAATGACATCACTTAAAAGAGAAAAATAATAATAATTTTTATAAAAAAAAACCGACTTCAAAAAAATTAAATGCAACAAATAAAATAATAAGAACTCAAAAATAAAATAAAATTTACTAAAAGGTATAAAATAATAATCTAATTTATTTAGTTACAACTAAACGAAGAAATATTTAGATGAAATCACTTTTTGAAGTCGGTGCTAAACAAACTATATAAGCGACCGCACTCACTACTACTACTAAGTAAATTCCGTCGAGTTTGATTCATAAAATGTAAGTATATGTTTGGCACTGACTTCAAAAAGTGATTTCATGTAACAATTTCATCGTTTAGTTGTAACTAAATTAGATAATTATTTTATACTTTTAGTGCATTTTATTTGATTTTTGAGTTCTTATTATTTTATTTGTTGCATTTAATATTTTTGAAGTAAGTTTTATTTATAAAAATTATTTTTGATCTACCAGGATTGGCAAAGCGCTTGGAATACATCTAGTAGAGAAAATTTTTGTAAAAATTTTCCAAAGATCCCTATTAGACCTTGTTTTGAAAAATTTCGTACTTACACTCGATTTTTTGTTTAAAAATTTAAATTATTTTTTGTGATCCAGTATATTTTTTTATTCATTCGCCCTTTCTCTTTTTTATAGCGAAATACGCGATTTTCTAAGATTCAACACCCCAACGCGCATAAATTGGATACTAAGCCAATTCGTTTATCCCTATGACAACTAGAGACTGGAGCTCTCTTCTTCCGACCATCTTCCAAGCAACTTATATTATAACCGAGGGGTGATCCGCGATTGGAAGTAGGTCTACACCTCTTTGGTATTTTGGCAGTACTTGGAAATATTTGGAAGTACAAGTGGAAATAGGTGTACAGCATATTAGGTCGCGGTTCACCCCTCGATTATAACCTTCAATCTTTCAAGACTCGCATCGACAGATATTTTCAACTCCGATCCAATCCCTAAATCTCTTCTTATTTTCAGGATACAAGGGTCCACCGAGGACTACAGAGGTTGTACCTTTTTGGTGCAACTTTTTCTTGTATCAGTATCATTATAAAAAAAAAAACATTCATTTGAAAAAATTTTATATAAAACATCTATTTATATAACAATTTTTACATTATTTTATTTTTAATCTATGAAATTTTTTTTTTCAAATTTTTAAAAATTAAAAAAAATTGTAATTTTCAATATTCAACGATCAAACCTGTCCGGTAAATTGTTAAATAAATAGAAGTTTAATATAAAATTTTTTAAAAGAATATAAATAATACCTATACCATATATTTGGAATTTTGTTAATTGATTTTTGTTGTTAAAAATTTCGATTATTTTTTAATTTTTTTTTTTGGTGATACAATAATAATTTAATTAACAAAAGGTCAGATAAAAGTATAAAAAAGTTTTTTTTTACTTTACCATACAGGGTACAACATATGGTCAAGTATTATAATCGTGCATGAAAAAATTGTTTTTTTCCTTTTTTTTCTCGAAATATCTCAAAAACGTTTGAAACTATTTGGATTAAAAAAATTGGGCGAATCATGGCATTTCAGTCTACAAAATAGCCCTATTAAGTGAACATCGAAAAAATTATATTTTTCGAGATCATAATTGTTTTGTCAAAATGTCTGTTAGTTAGTCTGTGCGTTACCAATTTTGTTTTAATATTATTTTAGTAAAGAACTCTAAAAATAAAAAAAATACAGACAGTCGTGGGACTGTCGGTAGAAGCTTTGATCCTTCGTCGTTGATATGCATTGTCCATTGATTACAAATATCAGGCATTAGCCGTTGAAATAAATAAATAAATAAATAAATAAATAATAAAATAATAAAAATAAAAAAATAATCAATTATAATAATGAAATAAGAAGATGTCGGATACATAATTTTTTTCAAATAACTATCAGTGCCTGTCATCTGATTGGCCATCCCAGTGGCTCCATTTACCATCTACCGTTTGTTAGTGGTAAAAAGCATTTACTTTGCGACATACAACCGGCCCTAAGAGCTGTGTGAACGGTTGTGCCATCAATAGCTACTGCAGCTTTACCTCTGGCCTCACCCTTCATCCACCCTCCCTCACTTCCCCTACCAGCAGCCCAGAATCGTAGCGGAATGGGAATCTTACGGGGTCGCTTTTTCCCATAAACAAGCAAAGCTTCAAAAATCATTAAAATCGGTTCACAATTGGCGAAGATATGAGGTAACATAGACACAAAAAAAAATCAGTCGAATTTAGAACCTCCTCCTTTTTTGAAGTCGGTTAAAAATTGTAACCGAACACGATATAAGAAGTTGTTATCATGAAATTCTAAATATACTAATTTTCCAGTAGCACCATTACATAAGCCGTCAGATACGTCAATGTTTGTCTCGCTTGACCTGGCTCTCCCTGCACCCGTCCTCTCTCACTTCCCCTACCAGCAGCCCAGAATCTTACGGGGTTTCCCATTTAGGCCCTGCCCAGCGCGCTTTAAGAAGGAAAGCTTCAAAAATTAAAGGAATTCAATACTCAAATCCCCCAATAAAATGTACAATAAGTGTTCAAATTGTCAAAAATACAATAAACAAATAAATAAACGAAAAAAAAATTAATTTATATTTTATACATCTTCTCTTTAAATCGTTTATCATTTCGTGTAAAAATAAAACAAACTACCCCACTAAAACAAACCCCTTTGAACATTCCACGAGGGGCAATTTATTATAAATATATTTATTTTACGATTCGTTACTTCGTTTTAATATATATATAATAATATTTTCATATCCTTCTTGAATTTTTTTCTTCAATTTTATTATTATAATTAAATTTTCTCTTCAATATATTTTTGAAAATATATCAAAACACATAAAATAAATATTTTATTAACCATTTTCGGAATTTCAATGTATAGTGTGATGTAAAACTTTTTAAGTTTTGTAATCTACATACAAAGCATAGGTTTTATGTTACCATCGTTAAGCTAATATTGAAATACATTCTCAGAATATGTATCAGATATTTAACCGACTTCAAAACAAAAGGAAGAGGTCATCGGATCGACGAATATAGCTATATACGAGGTCTGTTCAGAAAATAACAGAACTTTATACTTTTATATTAATTTTATAGATCACTAGCTGCTTTAGGCGTGCCTTTGGCATGCCTTCTGCACCTAGGCCCTCCGGGCTGGATGCCCTGGCGGGCAGCGTCTCAAAACGGCCAAAAGTTTTTTTTAATATTTATTTAACACATTGTCTAAGCACGACCGCTATCCTACCAATCAGAATCATTCTAATAAGTTAACACTTTGCCATTGGCTATGCACTGGCCAATCAGATCGTTTGGATCATTTATTCTAGTACATACTTTTCTATTATATATATAGTCTGTCTGGTTGTTAGTTAGTTAGTCTGTGCGTTTCCAAATTTTTGTGTACGAACTAGCTCAAAAACTAGTGTGAATATCGAAACTAAATTTCACACGTAGTTTTGGACTATTGAGATTAAGAGCTGATTAGATTTTGGTGAATATCAACCCAAAATTAAGGGGGTGGAGGGAGTTAAAAATTAAAAATCTAGGCCATTTGACCAAACTCAACGAAATTTTGTATACATAATCAGTGGGATAATCAGAAGTCTAAAAATGCAAAAACTAACCCCCCAAAATTGGGGGAGGGGGTGCATGGTCAAAAAATTAAAATCTTGTCCATTGACCAAACTCAACCAAATTTTGTATACATAATCAGTGAGGCCCCCAGAAGACTAAAAAATGCAAAAACTAACCGCCCAAAATGTGGAGGGGGGGAGTCCAGGGTCAAAAAATTAAAATCTAGGCCCTTGTACCAAACTCAACTAAATTTTGTATACATAATCAGTGGGCCCCCAGAAGTCTAAAAATGCAAAAACTAACCCCCCTCCTCCCTACAAGATTATAAATAATTTTATTAAATATTAAATATAAGTGAGGGGCCAGGTTGTATGGTAAAGTCAAGTGGATGGCTACATCAGAACACGTCAGCTTATTTTTCATAAAAACTTAATATACCTAATGTTCGAGGTCTAATTTGCTATGCATTGACTGTGTGTGTTTGTTTGTTTATAGGTAGGCGCGGGGGTGGCCGTTTGCGCCCGGTGAGCTTGTGCCATGAGCGCCGGCCCGCCGCCGCTGCTGTTTTGCGGGCCGCCTCGCCGGATTCCCTTCGCGGTCGCCCTCGTGTTCGGGCTGCTGCTGACCCTGATTGCCGCCGCCGTCACCGACCAGGACCCTTTCCAGGCCATTAGTTCCAAGCAAAACGGCTCCCTGGTCTCTGTCGCCGGTTTGTGGCCGAGCGACAACGTCACGGCGACAGAGACAACCCCGCGAGGCGACAACAACAACGGATCCGACATTCTCGACAAACCTCTACTCAATGAAACAACCACAACCACAACCACAACCACTCCAACGCCAAAGTAAGAAAAAACATTATGATTTTGTTTGCAATCTAATATATATAAATCGGACGGTTTGAAAATGGCTAATTTTTTAACCGACTTCAAACGAAGAGGAGGCTATCAATTCGACTGAATTATATTTTTTTTGTGTATATGTTACCTGATTTCTTCGCCAATTGTCAACTGATTTTGATAATTTTTTGAATTGGGTTCAGTCTCGTTCCGATTGGTCCCGTTTAAATTTCATTGGAATTGGACCTTTTTTGTTATGTATGTTCACGCATAACTTCTTTGTTTATGGACCGATTTCGATGATTATTTTATTATTGGAAATGGGGTACCTAAGGGGTGGTCTCATATTAATTTGGTCAAGTTCTGATGATATGATCAATGACGAAATAACGTAAATCCCCAATTCTTATGAGAAAATAATCGAAATTATAATAAATAAAATCTTTCATTAAAAAAAAAAACAATCTTAAAACGTTCATTTAAAACCCGGAGACGTTTCAAGACAATTTCTATATTTATGAATTGAATTTTTTTATCATTTTTTGGTGAAAAATGGAATTGAAATAATTATCGGAAAAGAGGTTTTTTTATCTAATTAGATTTTTCCTCTTATTAAAAACAAGGACTAAATATGAATAAGGACACTCGATGGTGGAGAAGCAATCTCCGAAATCGAAGCTAAAATACAAGGTATACATTAATTAATGTAAAATAATTGGTTTAATAAATTTATACATTTTTGGTGATAGTTGGGAGAGTAATTAAAACCAATCGACTTGATTGGGGAATAATGGAATTGAAATAATTATCGGAAAAGAGGTTTTATTATCTAATTAGATTTTTCCTCTTATTAAAAACAAGGACTAAAGATGAATAAGGACACTCAATGGTGGAGAAGTAATCTCCGGAATCGAAGCAAAAAAATACAATGTATACATTAATTAATGTAAAATAATTGGTTTAATATCATTTTTCTGATTCATTCCCCCGACGCTTTCTCTTAAGTGATGCATGCAAGGTATTATCTTAAGTCACTATTAATAACATCACTAAAAAGAGAAAAATAAAACGGACTTCAAAAAAATTAAATGCAACAAATAAAATAATAAGAACTCAAAAGTAAAATAAAATACACTAAAAGGTATAAAATAATTATCTAATTTAGTACAACTAAACGACGAAATATTTTCTTGAAATCACTTTTTGAAGTCGGTGCTAAATAAACATAAACTATATAAGCCAGCTTGCCCGCCGGTAAGTAAGTTCCGTCGAGTTCGATTCATAAAATGTATATGTTTGGCACCGACTTCAAAAAGTGATTTCATGTAAAAATTTCGTCGTTTAGTTGTAACCGAGGGAGTGAACCGCTATTGGAATTAGCTGTACACCGTCTTTGGAATTGCTATGGAATTCATTAGATAATCTATTATCTTCTACTTGGAAATGAAAGTGGAAGTGGAAGTGGAAGTAGGTGTACACGATTTTAGGTCGCGGTTCACCCCTGGGTTGTAACTAAATTAGATCATTATTTTATACCTTTTAGTGCATTTCATTTGATTTTTGAGTTCTTATTTTGTTGCATTTAATTTTTTTTGAAGTCGGTTTTATTTTTAATTTTCTAAAAAGTACAAAAAAAATATTTAAACGATTATTTCGAAACCCGGCTGATCCTTTTGTCTATAATAAAAATAAGCTTTTCTTCGTTCCCTAAATTTAAATTATTTAAAGGGTTTTTATATGCGATTTTTGAGTTTGAAAATTTTAAACATGTTTTTGAAACTGTAAAAAAATCGAAGAATAGGTGGTACTACTCTTCGATTTTTTTGATAATTTTAGTGAATTTTTATCAAATGTTTATTTGATTGTTTGTTTATCTAAAGAATTGTAAAAATTTTCAGGGAGGAGGAGGTTATTTCGACCCCGTCGAGTAGCTGCACTCTGGCCCCGTCGACGCCCTCCACCCCAGCCGCCACCACCTCATCAACGAGGGCCAAGACTGTCGTCACCGTTGGCTATCTTACTGCCATCAAGGGTACCCTCAATGACAGACAAGGATTGGCTATCTCAGGGGCACTCACCCTAGCGCTCGAAGAAGTAAGTCAATCACTCCATCTTTCTAATCTTTCTATCTAACTCATTACTCGAGAGCATTTTTACTCTCTTATTTTATAAGATATATGTGTCCCTTAAAGTAACTTAAGGACGTTCCCTAATATACTGCTCAGATGCAATTCGCTCTTTCTCCTATTCTCATATGCGCAGAAAGGCAAAAATATTTTCACTGCGTCGTTTCTCGGATCTGGCACCATTGCATTTTTACCGACGCTACAAGACAAAGAATAAAAAGAAAAAACACTTCATGAAACAGCTCAATGCGAAATTCCAGATGAGAACAGTATAGTTAGGTTGAGAGAATTAGATAAAAATCTCAAATGCACCAGCTGCAAAAGTTTTTTAGATAGAGAAAAATTGAGTGATTTTAATGCGACGTTGCCAAGTCGCCATCACTCACTTGCCACTCCATGAGAGAAAAAATGAAAACCATCAAAAGTACCTAAGTTTTAACATTTTTCATACAAAACGAAGACTGCTTGATACACTTATTTTAACAGAAAAATATTTGTTATATCTTCAGTTAATTATTCTCAGTTTTTCAGAATAATTTAAAAAAAATTACGATTGTTATTTAATGAAACATTCGCTTTAACATCAATCGGGATAGGGTTCGCGTGTTAAATATGCAAATTTCAATGGTCAATATTTACAAACGAGCTTTTCGTGCGTGCCGAAGGCACGCCCTCGAAGCTCGGCCCTCCGGGCTGGTGCCCTGGCGGGCAGCGTCTCGGTCCAAAAATTTTATTCCTCTTAAAAAACCACACTCCAAATGTATATATTTAATGTTTCTTAATTTAAAATGAATTGGAGTCTTTCATTTCAAAATTCGAGTCCAAATTAGAATTATATTTCAAATTTGCCTGGTTAATGAAAATCGATTAGAGCCATCAGTTTAAAATCCGCGCTGACAATTATATTTCAAATTTGCCTTGTTAATTAATATATATTTAATGTTTCTTAATTTAAAATCTATTGTTGATTTTTCATTTTCATTCGAGTTCAAATGAATACAATATTAAAGATATTAATTTGCCGATGGTAATAGATTCAAATTTACTAGAAAATCATAGATCAAAGATGGTGTCATCTATTAATTCCGATGGAGTGGAATATTTTTAATTATATGTCAGAGGGGTTGTTTTTCACCCCCTCGGGAATCGAACCGGAGGTGAAAACCGGGGTGAAAAACAACCCCTCTGACATATAATTAAAAATATTCCACTCCATCGGAATTAATAGATGACACCATCTTTGATCTATGATTTTCTAGTGAATACAATATTATCTCGACACAAAGTCCAAATCAAAAATATATAGTTTTAGAAACAGAAATCATGGTATATATATTAATGTTAGATTGGTCTAGTGGTTAAAGCTAATGACCTTAGTTCAAGAGTTCGTAGGTTCGATTCTAGGCAAGAGGGAAAATTTTTTAGAGAAATTTCTCTTAGCGTTGTTACAAATTAATCTAATCAAATATATATATAGTATATATTTACTGTCGCAAGGACTATTGAAAACAATTTCTACGTATAAAGGATACTTATAAATATGGTATTCAAAGTTTCAAAAGGATTGCAAGAAAATCGATTTATTAGGGAACGTCCTTAAATAGTCCTATTATTAATAGTATTAATTAAATCAAGATGAGACATAATTAATTAACATATTAAATAAATATCCAATATCAAATGATGTTTTGAAATTAGGTCATTTTGCAAAAAGAATACAAATATTTTTACTTTTTACCATAACGAAATATCTCAAAAAGGGCCGAAACTATTTTGATTAAAAAAAATTAAACAAAAGTATGGTGCTTTGGTCTACAAAAAAGTTCAAATGAGTGAACATTGAAAAAATTATATTTTACGAGATCTATTAATTATTATTTTGTCAAAATGTCTGTTAGTAGGTACGTTTCCAAAAATTTTTGTATGCTCTAGGTCAAAAACTATTGTGATTATCAAATCGAAATTTCATATCTAGATTCTATCTATTGAAATTAAGAGCTGATTAGATTTTGGTTGAAATCGAAACAAAAATTAAGGAAGGGGGGCCTCTTAAAAAATTAAAATTATCAAACCATAAAAACTAAGAAAATTTTATTTACTAAAAAAAATACCTACCTATAATAAAAAATAGAATCTAATTTTTTGGGGGTCAAAAATTATGAGAGAGTCAAAAAATATATCAATAAATGGTAAATCCTAATGCCTTTGATCGATTTGAACGAAATTTCGAATATGCACTCTATTCGACCTTATGAAAATGACTCACTATGTGAAATCGATAGTGTTCCAAAAGATGGGGGGGGGGGTTTCAAAAATAATTTAAAATAATAAAATTTCCAAACAAAAATCGAAGGAAGCTGATATACACATTAGATGAATTCTCATTTATAAGGAGATATCGTAAATTACTAATGAGTCGAAAATTCTTAGGGCGAGAGGGGTCTTCCTTCTTGATTATAAATTATTTTATTAAATATTAAATGCAAGAGAGGGGCAGGTGTATGATAAAGTCACACTAGCTTATTTTTTTCACGAAAGAATTATTAAGTGTTGCCCATTTTGAAGTTTTGACTAAATAGAACGTTAAAAAAAAATTAAAAATAACTTGCCTGCTAGACTAGTAGATTTTTTACCGTATGAAAAGTCAAAGTTAGTTTATTAAAATTTTTAACGCAGAATCCTGAAAAAATATTTTTTAAAGTAGAGAGCACTTACTATTGGATTTACCCGAGGGGTGATCCGCGATTGGAAGTAGATGTACACCTCTTTGGAAGTATTTTGGAAGTACTTGGAAATATTTGGAAGTACCTACTTGAAATATTTGGAAGTACCTGAAATATTTGAAGTACCCTAATATAGCTCAGATCGAGGAGTGATCCGCGATTCGAAGTAGGTGTACATCTCTTTGGAATTATTTTGGAAATATTTTTTTTTTTTTTATAATGATATTGATACAAGAAGAAGTTGCACCAAGAAGGTACAACCTCTGTAGTCCGTGGTGGACCCTTGTAACGTGAAGATAAGGGGAGATTTAGTGATTGGGTAGAAGTCGAAGGTATCTGTGGATGCTGGTCTTGAAAGATTGAAGGTTATAGAGTTGCTGGAAAGACGGTCGGGGGAAGAGAGTTCCAGTCTCTAGATGTCATAGAGATAAATGAATTGGCGAATGCGTTTGTTCGATTAGTATCCAGTTTAAGCGCGTAGGGGTGTTGAGTTTTAGAAAATTGTGTATTTCGCGCAAATGAAGCCCTTGGTGGGATTATCGATTTAATTTCGTCAGAACAAAAGCCATGGTAGTATCTATAAAAAAGGGAAAGGGCGGAGACAGATCTACGATGGGCTAGGGAGTCGAGAGTGTCAGTTAATGTAGGATCGCCTATCAGTCTGATAGCTCGTCTCTGAATTGCGTCCAGGGTTTCAAGAGAATACTTGGGGGCCCCTCTCCACAAATGCGAGCAATATTCAAGACAGGGGCGAATTTGAGCCTTGTATAATATAAGGAGTTGAGTGGGGGTGAAAAATCGTTTGGTTCGGAAAAGAAAGGCAAGCTTACATGCTGCAGCCTTTGCTACTGAGATAATATGGTCATTCCAAGAGAGGTCAGAACCTAAGGAGACACCTAACAATGATATTTTATTACGAAATTCCAATGAGCTCGAATCAAAGGAAATGTCCGGAAGGTTCCTATCTGCGCGCCTAGAAATTAGGCAGCATTGTGTTTTACCAGCATTAAAGTTTACCAAGTTGTGAGATCCCCATTTTTTTAGCATGCTTAAGTCTGAATTTATTTGGAAGTAGTTGGAAATATTTGGAAGTAGTTGGAAATATTTGGAAGTAGTTGGAAATATTTGGAAGCAGTTGGAAATATTTGGAAGTACTTGGAGATATTTGGAAGTACTTGAAAATATTTGGAAGTACCCTAATATAGCTCAGATCGAGGGGTGATCCGCGATTGGAAGTAGGTGTACACCTCTTTGGAATTATTTTGGAAATATTTGGAAGTAGTTGGAAATATTTGGAAGTAGTTGGAAATATTTGGAAGTAGTTGGAAATATTTGGAAGTACTTGGAAATATTTGGAAGTACTTGGAAATATTTGAAAGTACTTGGAAATATTTGGAAGTACCCTAATATAGCTCAGATCGAGGGGTGATCCGCGATTGGAAGTAGGTGTACACCTCTTTAGAAGTATTTTGGAAATATTTGGAAGTAGTTGGAAATATTTGGAAGTAGTTGGGGATATTTGGAAGTACTTGGAAATATTTGGAAGTACTTGGAAATATTTGAAAGTACTTGGAAATATTTGGAAGTACAAGTGGAAGTAGGTGTACAGCATATTAGGTCGCCGTTCACCCCTCGGTTTTACCTATTTGGAATTGTGATCAATAGCAGAGTTATTCTGGATTGCGTAACAAAAATTAGAATCATAAAATATGGAAATTTGTAGCCATAGCGTCGTAATATTTAGTGCGGTATAGTATCACAATTTTCAAAAAAAATGCCTATATACTTGAATATAATAAGACTTTTATTAAAAAAAGTTTTAGCTTTTGGACCGTCATAAACTTTATCGTTGACTTTTCGGACACCCTGTATAAATATTACTAATTTTTAAATAATAAAAATTTATAAATGATTATAGAATATTTTATTAAATATGAAATTTAAAAGAGGGGGCAGGCCGGTGGATGGTAAAGTTACTTGGATGCCCATATTAGTTTTTTTTTTTCAAAATATCTGCAAATATTATATAGAAGAACTGAAGTGCAAAAAAATCGACCCACCAATAAAAACGATATTAAATAGTAAATCATTTTTAATTTTTTTACAAGGAACCATACATTATTGAAATTGTTGCTTGTTGCAAGTGTAGTTGCCACTTGTTGTTGACTTAGCTCTTGATTAATTAGGCACACAATTTGAACTGCTTGAACTTCAGAAATATTCATTTTGTATATTTTATCTTTGTATCAATGATGCTTAATTCAAATTGATTCATTGATATTTCAAATGAAATTTGATCTCTTATTAAAATTTTATTTAAATTAAAGTAATATTGAAAAAGTATGATAATTTGTAATTGTATCTTTTAATTTAATTTCACTTATTTTTTTAAAAAAATTCAAAAATGTTCAACAATATTTATTGAATATGTTAGTTTAAGAGTTAATGGAACAAATTATATAAATATTTGTTAAAAATTTTAAAATAATTTGCTATTTAATAAAGTTTTTATTAGTGGGTCGATTTTTTTGTGCCCTAGTATAAATCTGAAGATTTCTTTACCTTGTCAGGTTTTACTTCCAGATAGACGTTGCGTTGACTCGACTCGGACACCAACTGAAAAAAAAAGAATCTCGTTAGTTGATTAGATTAGCGACCAGGAAAAAATTCTTCGAAAAGTGTCGATAAGAAATCGTTCAAAACATTCCCAAATATTATTTTATTTTATTTTTTAATATCTAAATAATATCAAATAACAGAAATTAAATACAAATAGGAGGTGTGATTCATATAGATATATTACACACCGTGCACAGTAGGGTGGAGTGAAAAAACTAAAATCAAAAATTTGAAAAGTAACCTAATACAAATTCTATTTATAATACAAACAATACCGACTTCAAAAAAATTAAATGCAAGAAATAAAATAATAATAACTTAAAAATAAAATAAAATACACTAAAAAGTATAAAATAATTATCTTATTTAGTTACAACTATTCGATGAAATTGTTACATGAAATTACTTTTTGAAGTCGGTGACAAACATATACATTTTATGAATCGCACTCGACCTGGCGGGTAATGAAGCAACATCGCTTAGCTTGCTTATATAGTTTGTTTGGCACCGACTTCAAAAAGTGATTTCATGTAATAATTTCATCGTTTAGTTGTAACTAAATTAGATAATTATTTTATACTTTTTAGTGCATTTTATTTTATTTTTGAGTTCTTATTATTTTATTTGTTGCATTTAATTTTTTTGAAGTCAGTTTTTTTTTCTAAAAATTATTTTTATTTTTCTCTTTTTAGTGATGTTAAGAATAGTGACTTAATATCCTTGCATGCATCTCGTAAGAGAAAGATTCAGACGAATTAGATAATAAAATAAAATAATTATAAATAGAGAAATTATCTCGAAACATTAGCGGGTTTTAAATGAACGTTTTAAGATTGTTTTTTTTATAAAATATTTATATATTATAATTTCGATTATTTGCACATAAGATTTGGAGATTTCCGTTATTTTGTCATTGATCATATTACATAACTTGGCCAAATTATTATGGTACCACCCCTAAGGTACCCCCTTTCCAATAAAAAAAGAATCATCGAAATCGGTCCATAAACAAAGAAGTTATGCGTGAACATACATAACAAAAAAAGGTCCAATACCAATGAAAATAAAACGGAACGAATCGGGAACTAGACTGAACCCAATGCAAAAAATATCATCAAAATCGGCTCACACTTGGCGAAGAAATCGAATAACATAGATACAAAAAAAAATTCAGTCGAATTGATAACCTCTTTCTTTTTTGAAGTCGGTTAAAAATCTCAGCTAAATCAATTTCTATCTTAAGGTGCCCCTTCAAGTGGGTATTGCCCTGGCTTGCCGCTAAAGCACTTTTGACGCTGACTGATGACTTCTCTCTGAAAACCACCGAAAAAATGCCGCGCTGGTCAATTAAAATGCACATTGCACAAGCTGTAAATAATTTTAATTGACGTTAAGCATTCCAAATAAGATTATTTGATTTTTCGACGCTTTCTGTCTAGGTGCTAAATTTTTGAGGGACTAAAAACTCTGAAAATTGTGGACTTTTTTCATATTTTGCTTATAATCCGAAAATCATGCGTCCTAAAGAAAATTTTACTCTTATCAAAATGAAAGAGCATAACATTACGCGTAGAATAATCTACTTATAAATTAAAATTGCTTCAGTCGTTTAACCACAATCGATTGTCAAAATAGGAAATTTTTACCAAAGTGAATTATGCTCATTAGGTGGTTTTTTGATTATTTGTTTTCAATATATTTTTTTAAATTCTATTAATACTTTTTGTAATTTTTTTTATTTAATTGAAATTTTCTCAATTTGTCATCTCTCAAAGTTTTTCTAATCAGAGTCACACTGTGACGTATTTATGCCTAAATATTTCAATCATTGTTTAAATTTTCAATAAACCGGCTCCAATTATTTTTTACAATTTTATATTTTTTTTTTTCTTGTTTTATCCTATTTTTTCCTCGGCAGCCACTCTGACCATTTAAATTATTTTTTTATTTTTTCATTTATATACGAGCCCCGTCCCATCTCAATTGGCCTACCAATATTTTTTCTTTTTAAATAAAATTATGCTAATTCACGGTGAATTTAATTTAAATATTTATTTTTATTATCATTTGGAACAACATTTTAAACAATTTAAAACATTTTATTGTAACATTTAACTTAAAATTATTTTTTTATTGTTAAAAACAAGGAAAACATAAAAAATCCAAAATCTTTACTTTTACCACTGTGTGTCGTCGCCTTTATTTTTAATTACGGCTTGAATTCTTTTGGGCAACGTACTTATTAAGTTTTGACACTCATCTTGGGTGAAAGTATCCCAAATATTTTGAAGTTTGTGTTTTAATTCGACTACGTTTCTAGCTGGTTGTATTCGTAATAGCTTTTTCATTGTGTGCCAAAGAGTTTCTGTTGGTGACAAGTCGGGACTGTTTGCCACCCACTCCAAAAGTGGGACATTATGATCAGAAAGCCATTTTAAAGATTTTCTTGAAGTATGGCAGGCCGTCTTGTTGGAACACAAAATTATTATTATTCTGCAATGCATCTGCCATTGTTGGAAGTAACGATTTTTTTAAAATCTCTAAATATTTATTGGTGTTTACAATTCCATCAATGAAGTGAAGTTTGCCAACACCTCTAGCAGACATTGAACTCCATACCATAACTGAAGCAGGAAATTTTACTTTCTTTTTTAAACAATCTGAATTGTAAGCTTCATTTTTCATCTTTAACTCTGCTTCGATTGTCCCCAACACAAACATCAAAACGAGACTCATCACTCCAATGGACACTATTCCATTCATCACTCGTCCAATTAATGTGACTTTTAGCCCATTTAAGCCGGTTTTTCTTTTGTTTTAATGTCAAGAGTGGCTTTTCTTTCGCCTAAAAAAAATTAATAAAATAACAAAAAAAAAATTTAAAAAGTTGCAATAAAATTAACTTGTAAGTTTTAAAACCTAACTTAAGGGCTTCTCTATGGCACGAGGGTATTGAAACACTTCGCCCCACAGCATTGCTCCAAAGAACAGATAATTCACCATAGTTCGAACGCCTGTTTTTTCTAATAATCTTCTTCAATGCCCGTCTATCAGCATTTGATATTTTGGATTTCGACGCATACCGAGGTTTTGTAGCTATTGTACCCGTTGTTTTATAAACTCGAATAATATTTCTGACAGTAAACTTTGATAAATTAACTAGATCGCCAATTTCCGCGTTTGATTTTTCGTTTTTAAATAAATTGATAATAATTGAGCGAATTTTTTCATCAACAACCTTTCCACGAGTCATTTTTACTAATAATAAACAAAACAAACTTTCTTTTGTTGGAAAAAGGCAAAGCCTACTTGATTATTTCACATATTCAAAGATTCTTAAAAACAAAAAAAAAAATCGTGAAAAGCAAAGAACTATATTTTATATAAAAATGTTTTTAACAATTAAAAAATAATTTTAAGATAAATGTTACAATAAAATGTTTTAAATTGTTTAAAATGTTGTTCCAAATGATAATAAAAATAAATATTTAAATTAAATTTACCGTGAATTAGCATAATTTTATTTAAAAACAAAAAATATTGGTGGGCCAATTGAGATGGGACGGGGCTCGTAGTAAAGAGTCTATTTCGCGGTTTGGTTGGGTAGGAGAGAACTTGCATCCGGAAATCGAAATTTGCGAAGTGGATGGGTTAACTCTCCAGTTGCATCCTCATTTAATCAGAGAAAAAAAATCTTTCAGCCGGTTTCCAGAAGGGATGCAACTTCTCTGTTCCCCAAACTTCAGTACCGAACCCCGATTTAGGCCGCTGCAATATCAAGAAAATTACGATCGTTATTAAATGAAACAGTCGCTTTAACATCAATCGGGATAGGGTTCGCGTGTTAAATATGCAAATTTCAATGTTCACTATTTATAAATTTAGTTCCGCAAGGACTATTGAAAAAAAATTCTATGTATAAAGGAAACTTATAAATATGAGTATTCAAAGTTTTAAAAGGATTCCAAGAAACTCGATTTATTAGGGAAAGTCCTTAAAAGATTTATTTTAATAAAAATTTAATATCCTATAGGTAGAGAGAGGTATACTTATATATATTCTCACCAGCTTTCAGCTTCAATCCATCTTTTTAAACGGAAATTTATATTCTAACCCAATACATATGAGAATGAATTGCGTGATCTTACTTATAGAATGTCAACATTGAAAGTGTTTTCCACTAAAAGGGATCATTTTTCCATTTTTATTATTTATTGAAAAATAAATTGGCAAAAATATAAGCATCTAGGATATAAAAGACTCAGCTTTAAAGTAATACGTAATGGTTTATATTTCGCACGCACACACTATCCTGTAAAAATGACAAGAGTCCAATATTATATAAAAAGCAATAAATAATATCCCTGAATGGTTTGTAAGTTTTCCAATTTTAACCCACTCGAGGCTGAATTATATATAGGAAATGAAATTTTACTACTGTATTGCTTTTAGCAAATACTCAAATGAAATCTATAATTTCGTTTGAAACGATTTTCTTGACTAAAGTAGAAAAGTTGACGATTTTCAAAAGGAAATCAAAATGAGCAGGGGCGGATCTATATATGGGCTTTTGGGACTGCAGTTCTTGAATTATCTAGTACAGGGATGTATGTGTCTGTGTGTTTGGCTTAGACGGGTCACATTTGAAGAAATAAAATTGTCTCGGGCCTCAGATATATACTAATTCTATTGATATATTTGTTAATCAAAAAATAATTTTTATCAAAAACTCAAAAATCAAATAAAATACACTAAAAGGTATAAAATAATTATTATCTTATTTAGTGACAACTAAACGATGAAATATTAACATGAAATCATTTTATGAAGTCGGTGCCAAAAATATACATTTTATGAATCGAACTCGACGGATTTTACTTAGTACGATTGGCGGGTAATCTCGCTTATATAGTTTGTTTAGCACCGACTTCAAAAAGTGATTTCATGTTAATATTTCGTCGTTTATTTGTAACTAAATTAGATAATTATTTTATACCTTTTAGTGTATTTTATTTTATTTTTGAGTTCTTATTATTTTATTTGTTGTAATTCATTTTTTTGAAGTCGGTTTTATTTTTTATTTTTTTTTTTTATAAAAATTATTTTTATTTTTCTCTTTTTAGTGATGTTATTAATAGTGACTTAATATAATACCTTGCATATATCTCGTAAGAGAAAACATCGGGCGAATGAATCAAAAATGATAAATTTATTAAACCAATTATTTTACATTAATTAATGTATACCTTGTATTTTAGCTTCGATTTCGGAGATTTCTTCTCCACCATCGAGTGTCCTTATTCATATTTAGTCCGTGTTTTTAATAAGAGGAAAAATCTAATTAGATAAAAAAACCTCTTTTCCGATAATTATTTAAATTCCATTATTCCCCAATCAAATCGATTGGTATCCTTCTCCTCCATATCATCAAAAAATGATAATAAAATTCAATTCATAAATATAGAAATTCTCTCGATACGTTTGCGGGTTTTAAATGAATGTTTTAAGATTTTTTTATAAAAGATTTTATTTATTATAATTTCGATTATTTGCTCATAATAATTGAAGATTTACGTTATTTCGTCATTGATCATATCATCAGAACTTGACCAAATTAATATGCGACCACCCCTAAGATACCCCCTTTCCAATAAAAAAAGAATCATCGAAATCGGTCCACGTGGCAAAAAGTTCACGCTGAACATATATAAAATAAACAAATAGTTAGATATCTTGACTATCTTGAAGCTATTCTGATCCAAACGCAGAAAGAATCATTAAAATCGGTTCATAAACAAAGAAGTTTTGCCTGAACAAACATTTCAAAAAAGGTCCAATACCAATGAAAAAAAAACGGGACCGATCGGAAACTATACTGAACCCAATGCAAAAAACCATCAAAATCGGTTCACAATTGGCCAAGATATCAGGTAACATAGATACAAAAAAAAATCAGTCGAATTGAGAAGCTCCTCCTTTTTTGAAGTCGGTTAAAAAGTTTTTATTTTTCTTCTATTTTTTTTTTTTTGTATTTTTAATCGCGTTTCCATTTCTTTTTATTTTAGAAAGAAAAAAAAATTATAAGGTTAAATTGTATCATATGTATTTTCCAGTAAGTACATAAAAATCTTTAAGGAAGCTTATAATTTTATTTCGAGCCGCATTTATTGCAATGCTGGGCCCCATGTGGTTGGAAAGCCCTGATCTAGTAGGTTATATATCTCGGTATCAGACGCGTGATTTAAAGAAATCTCCGAGGGCGCCTTGAAATTAGGCAACGAGATATACTCGTACAAATCACTAGTTATTGCTATTATTTATTTATTTTGAAAATTTAATTGGCGTTAACTATTAGATACAAATTGGGAAATTTGCATAAAACTTCACTATTAATTGATAATAATTTAAATCAAAATATATAATACTTATGTTTTATTTTAAAATATATTTAAAAAATCAATTGATGTGGCCATCCACATGACTTTACCACACAATTTTTGGTTCGATTTCAACCAAAATCTAATCAGCTCTTAATATCAATGTAAAAAATCTACATTAGATGTGAAATTTCGTTTTGATATTCACATTAGTTTTTTAACTAGAGCGTACAAAAAATTTGGTAACGTGCCTACTACCGTAGTAACAGACATTTTAACAAAATAATTAATATCTCTTAAAATATAAATTTTTTGATATTTACTCATTAGAACTTTTATGTAGACCAAAACCCTATAGTTTCGATCATTTTTTTTTATCAAAATAATGTAAGCCGTTTTTTAAATATTTCGAAAAAACGAAGCAAAAACTACTTTTTTCATCCACGATTACAATACTTGACAATAATTTGTATGATAAAGTAATAAAACAAAAATACATATATCCCAATCAGAATCGATGGCGTGTCATCAGACCTCCGTTTGAATTCTTTGTTTCTATTTGAAAATGTTCATAAGGAATTTTCAAATTAATAAAAATAAAGCCCGCTGTACACGAGGTTTTTTCCTCTACCTGTTTTTGGGATGGGAGCTCTGGTTTGCAATTTGGAAGCCTGTCAGAATCGAAATGACGTCACAGCTGGCTGTCTTTCTTGCTAGCTTGCTTGATTTAAAAGATAGGACATGGTCTATTTTCCGACTTGTACTGGAATGCTTTTAAATGGTAGCAAGCAGACAAAAAATTATTAAAACAAGCCTCGTGTGCAGCTGCTTTTAATTAATAAAGTGTTTTTTTTTTTTTTTTTTTAATAGCCAAATACTTAATCTAATAAAGGTTTTAAAAAATATTTCCCACGTCTTACTAAAAAATAATTTTTTAAAAAAAAACCGACTTCAAACAAATTAAATGCAACAAATAAAATAATAACTCAAAAATCAAATAAAATACACTAAAAAGTATAAAATAATTATCTTATTTTGTTACAACTAAACGATGAAATATTAACATGAAATTACTTTTTGAAATCGGTGCCAAAAACATACATTTTATAAATCGAACTCGACGGATTTTACTTAGCACGTTTGGCGGTTAAGCTCGCATACCTTGCATACATCTCGTAAGAAAAAGCGTCGGGCGAATGTATCAGAAAATAATAATAAAATTCAATTAATAAATATAGAAATTCTCTCGAAACGTTTGCGGGTTTTAAATGAATGTTTTAAGATTTTTTTTATAAAAGATTTTATTTATTTTAATTTCGATTATTTGTTCATAAGAATTAGAGATTTACGTTATTTCGTCATTGATCATATCATCAGAACTTGACCAGATTAATATGGGACCACCCCTAAGGTACCCTCTTTCCAATAAAAAAATAATCATCGAAATCGGTCCATGTGGCAAAAAGTTCTCGCTGAACATACATAAAATAAATAAATAAATAAATAGTTAGGTATCTTGACTATCTTGGAGCTATAATTTCCAAACGTAGAAAGAATCATTAAAATCAGTTTATAAACAAAGAAGTTATGCATGAATATACATAACAAAAAAGATTCAATACCAATGAAATTTATATTTTTACCAATCGGAAACTATACTGAACCCAAAGCAAAAAAAATCATCAAAATCGGATGACAATTGGCGAAGATATCAGGTAACATAGACACAAAAAAAAAATCAGTCAAATGAGAACCTCCTCCTCCTTTTTTGAAGTCGGTTAAAAAATGATCATTTTTAATACTTTTTTTGTACCTACATTTGAAAATAGTCAGTGTACATAACTCTTAGAGAAAAGAGTTTAATTTGGCCTCTGACGTCATTCTAGGATTTGACTAATTTTTTTTTTTTACTATTAAAAAAAACTTATTCAATATTTTTAATTAAGTATTGATTAATATAAAAAATTATTTTTTTGCAACGAAATTTTCTCTGGAGAGAGACGGACTGGTAGAAATTTTAATTGAATGTAATGGAAGGCAGCCCAGAGGTAGTGAGGAAAGAGAAAATTAACACATATAAAATAAAGTGTAATTTATTGGAATCCTTCCTCCTTTCCTTTCAAACCGACGTTTCGGAGGATTTTTCCCTCCTTCTTCAGGGTTTCAAAGGGTCAATGAATGAAACAAATAAAATGTTTCCTTCTTCTCTCCACAGTAGTGTTCAAAAACATTCTTCATTTTTAACAAAGGCATAGAAAAACAATTTTTTTTTCCTTCTTTTCTTAATTAGATGGCTGATTAGAGTGCACTCTTGTGCGCATCTGTCATGGAAAGGGTTTGGTCTATATATATATTAGATTCAAAAGCCATTTAGCCATCTAATTAAGAAAAGAAGGAAAAAAAAAATTGTTTTTCTATGCCTTTGTTAAAAATGAAGAATGTTTTTGAACACTACTGTGGAGAGAAGAAGGAAACATTTTATTTGTTTCATTCATTGACCCTTTGAAACCCTGAAGAAGGAGGGAAAAATCCTCCGAAACGTCGGTTTGAAAGGAAAGGAGGAAGGATTCCAATAAATTACACTTTATTTTATATGTGTTAATTTTTTCTTTCCTCACTACCTCTGGGCTGCCTTCCATTACATTCAATAAAAAATTATAATTTTAAAATTTTTCTATTTACCTACACATCCTGTAATAATATATGTTTTTTAAATTTTTATATCCATTTTTTTTAATTGCTTAATTTCTATTATGGCATATAATTAAGGTGAAATAAATAAACCATAATCTTGAATTGTATATTCTCCTTCCTTTTTTAATTTTAATTGAATTATTGAGCGAAATAAGATGGTATTGAGTAGATTTTATGGGTGGAAATTTGCAATATTTCTTGAAGCTTTTTTAAAGAATCCTTTATTCCTCCTCCATGGCTTAGGTAGTCTAAGAACCCCCTGTTCCTGCCGGCCTCATAGATTATCTCCATTACTTTTATTAAAAAATATATATTCTTTTCCCCCGTAAGCAAACATGAAGAGCCATATTAAAATTTATTTCTATAGAGTTAAATATATGAATAACTTGGAATTTTCATCAAGAAAAAGTTGATCGTGAATGAAAAAAAAAATCATTATTCCATATGGGGGGAAACTTTCATTTATTATGAACGGCTTCAATTGTTAAGTAAAGTTTTTTTCTTGTTTTTTAATTTTTTTTTTTTTATTATTTATTGGCATCGGGCACAAACCCATTTTGCCAGCCAATATATTCACATTAACTCTAAAAACTCATCAAAAAATATCACAGCCCAGTGATATAAGGAAATGAAGAACCAGCTTCCCTAGTTCTCCCCCTTCGGATATGCAGGCAAGTAATATCTGCGCATTTGTAGGGAACTGAATCTTTCCCCGAACCCTGTCATAAAATCGGTCTATTTTTCGTCGAGACAACCCACACCCAATGTTTTTTAATTTATACATATCATCATCATTGAGTATACAGTCCTAAGACTGGTTTGATGCAACAATCTGTCTCCACTCGACTCTGTCCCCCGCCAGCTGTTTAACCTCTCTAAATGTCTGGCATCCCATATCCCCAATTATTTGGTTGAAATATTCTAATCTGGTTCTTCCCCTTCCCCTTTTCTTTCCCACCTCCCCTCCAAGATATCCCTAAGCAGTCCCCCATGTCTCAGTGTGTGCCCCATCATCTGACCTCTTCTCTTCTTCAGACTCTTCCACAAGGTTCTTCTTTCTCCGATTCTTCCAAGAACTTCTTCATTTGTAATTTTATCCATCCATTTGATATTCATCATTCTTCTGTAGTACCACATTTCGAAAGCCTCCAATCTCTTTCTCTCCGCTTTTCCAATTGTCCAGGTTTCACACCCGTACATGGCTATGCTCCATACATATGTCTTCAATAGCAACTTCCTGTTTGCTAAGCTGATTGAGGAGGAGCATAGTAGTTTTTGTTTTGAATTAAACCCCATTTTTGCTTGGGCAATTCTTGATTTAATTTCGTTTTTTGCTCCTCCCATCCCATGTTATTTTACTTCCTAGGTAGCGGAATTCCTTAACTCCTTCTAGGTTTTCTTGGTTAATTTTGATGCATTCCTGTCTCGTTTGTTCTTTTTTTGTACATACTAGGACCTTGGTTTTTATTCTTGTTTATTTTCATTTTGATTTCTTCTATTATTATTTCTTCTATACATATATTATACATATACTCAAATTAACAATTTTTAATATATTATTATTTATTAATAGATAATTAGATTCCAATTTAGTTTATTCATTTACCTATAATAAAGTTACAGTTTTATAAAAGAATTGTAAAAAAAAATATAGAACAAGCAATAATGTGTATGTTCCTCAAAGTATCTATGATTCCGTGGCGTGAGGTCCATGGAATATAAGGGATGTAGGGTTGTTTAGTCAGCTGAGAGGATGGATGAAGGTACAGAAGCCATATTGTAATATTCCCAGTTGATGTTTCACCCGCCACTGACGAGAAACACTGACCCTCTCCCTGTCTCTCTCCCCCTTATAAACCCCTCACACTAGCCCTAGCCCCCTCCAGCTGTCCCTATCTACCCCCCTCATATACCCTTCCTTACCATATTGTGATATTCCCAGTTGATGATTCACCCTCCACTGACTGAGACACACTGACCACTATCCATCTCTCTCTCTTCCTTTATATACCCCTCACACTATCCCCAGCCCCCTTCTACTGTCACTATCTACCCCGCTCATATACACCTCCTTACTTTTTTCCCGTGCCTAAAATTTCAAACATTTAGAGTATTTTCATAAATATATTATAAAGTCGACTTCAAAATTTAAGGTGGATATATCTTCCAGTTCAAGCATGTCAATGACGAGTTCTAGTCGTGAAAAAATTGTTCTCGCTGAGGAACACATCATGTAAAAATGTTAAATTTTTATATAGTACCTATATTTTTTTTAATTATTCAATTTTTAATATGGCGTATAATTAAGGTGAAATAAATAAACCATAATCTTGATTTATATATTTTCCTTCCTTTTTTAATTTTAATTGAATTATTGAGCCAAATAAGATGGTATTGAGTAAATTTGATGGGTGGAAATTAGCAATATTTCTTGAAACTTTTTTAAAGAATCCTTTATTCCTCCACCATGGCTTAGGTACTCTAACCCCCTGTTCTTCCCGGCCTCATAGATTACCTCAATTACTTTTATTAAAAAATATATATTCTTTTCTCCCGTAAACAAACATGAAGAGCCATATTAAAATTTATTTCTATAAAGTTAAATATATGAAAACTTGGAATTTTCATCTAGAAGTTGATCGTGAATGAAAAAAAACATTATTCCTTTGGGGGAAACTTTCATTTATTATGAACGGCTTCAATAGTTAAGTAAAGTTTTTTTCTTTTGTTTTTTAATTTATACATATATTAAAACTCGCATTAACAATGTTTAATATTTCATTATTTAATAATAGGTAATTAGATTCGAATTTATTATTATTTATTTCATTAAATATTATATTTTTTCAATAAATTAAACATATTTTTCGTTTATTCATTTAATTAAATTTATTTCATGTGGTTTGTTGTCCTAACCTAGAAGCAAAACTTTTTTCACTCGCGACCCCTTAATATCGTCATAGAAATATTTACACAACTCCCATGTATGTAATAAGTACAACCAATTCTTTTTTTTTCCACGATAGATACGTTCAGTTGCGTAACAATAGGGTGCAATGCCGGGCAAAATGCCACGGGCCCCTGAGCTCCGGGGGCCCGTGGCCCAAGAGGGCCGCGAGCACAGGAGGATCCTAACATTTATTATTAAAAAATTCGTATCTCTTTTGTCAAGGAAATTCTCAGTTTTCGATCCACTTTTAGACACGAAATAGAAAAGTCATCTTCTATTAGAGAACTTGGTGATTAATTATTAATTTGAAAGTTTCTTTTTGCCGAGAGTAGCAGAATTTTTATAAATTGATGGAGAATGTGAATCAATTGTAATAGACTAATGAAGAAGACATAGTCCTTGAAACTATAGTCTTGTTATAAATAAATTAAAAATTTATTTTTCCAGCAGAAAACACACTCTTTCATTGACTCCTTCGATTTATTATTCATAAAGAATCAACTTATGTCTTCTTGCTTTCCTGAAGTGCCAATGCATTTCTATTATTTGTAATCATTTCTATGACTACGGCTAGTGCTGAGTGATCATTTTCAAAATTAAAATTGATAAAAACTTATTTAAATTACATTCTATGGGACAAGAAAGGTTACGCAACTTAGCTATTCTATCTATCCATTTGAACTTTGATGTTGTCATTAACACTTTTGCTGAACAGAAAGCCCGAAAAAAGAAATTTTAATATTTAAAATTTTGACTAAAAATAAAATTGTTATTTCAATCCAATAAACTCTTTAAATTAAAAGTAGACTAAAACTAGAAATTCAACGCAAAATGCACACAATAATTATAACAGGGGGGAATTGCCACCACGGGCCTCAAAGTTATAATTACGCCACTGGATACGTTTCTCATAAATTCGTGTAAAATAAGCTGACATGTTCTGATGTGGCCATCCACTTGACTTTACCATACAACCTGGCCCCTCACTTACATTAATATTTAATAAAATTATTTATAATCATGTAGGGGGGGGTTAGTTTTTGCATTTTAAAACTCCTAGGAGCACACTGATTATGTATACAAAATTTGGTTGAGTTTGGTAAATGGCCAACATTTTCATTTTTTGACCCCCCCCCCATTTTGGGCGGTTAGTTTTTGCATTTTTAGACTTCTGAGGACCCACTGATTATGTATACAAAATTTGATTGAGTTTGGTAAATGGCCAAGATTTTCATTTTTTGACCCTCCCCCCTCCATTTTGGGCGGTTAGTTTTTGCATTTTTAGACTTCTGGAGGGTCACTGATTATGTATACAAAATCTGGTTGAATTTGCTTAAACGAACTAGATTTTTAATTTTTAACCCCTCCTCCACCCCCCTTAATTTTGGGTCGATATGCACCAAAATCTAATCAGCTCTTAATCTCAATGGACCAAAACTACGTGTGAAATTTGGTTTCGATATTCAGACTAGTTTTTGAGCTAGCTTGTCCACAAATTTGGTAACGCATAGACTAACTAACTAACTAACTAACTGACTAACTAAATAACTAACTAACTAACAGACATTTTAACAAAACAATTATTATCTCGAAAAATATAATTTTTTCGATGTTCACTTATTAGAGCTTTTTTGTAGAGCGAAATGCCATGGTTTCGCTCAATTTTTTTAATCGAAATAGTTTAAGCCGTTTTTGAGATATTTTGAAAAAAAGAAGGAAAAAACCACTTTTTTCATGCACGATTACAATACTTGACCATACTTTGTATGGTAAAGTAAAAATACAATTTTCCTATAATAAAATTAGGGATATGTTCCATGTTAGACCGAAAGATTAAATAAAGAACTATATTTAGTTTAAAAACAGTGTAAAGTAACTGTTAAAGTTCTAATATGCATACGAATGATATATACATATTCTCAAATTTTTTCTTCTCAAAATTTCAGCGTTTTGAGCAAAAACATCCCAAAACACTGAGCTGTTGTAAAAAATTTGATAATGGCATGATAATCAACGAATAAACTATATACTAGGATCTATTGTTAGAATTAGGGATAAAAAATGTTCTTAAGTTTTTGTCGAATAGTGTTTATTGGAAACAATATATGTCTGAATAAGGATTGTTAAGTATATTGTTTTGTTTTGTTTTTGTTCCAGGTGAATGATAGTCCGGACATTTTGCCCCACGTGCATTTAGATTTTCGGTGGAATGACACGAAGGGTGAAACCGTGACAACGACTCAGGTGATCACGGAGATGATCTGCCAGGGGGTGGCCGCCTTCTTCGGCCCCGAAGGTACCTGCTTGGTCGAGTCCATCGTCGCTCAATCCCGCAACATTCCCATGATTAGCTATGTGAGTACCTACTTAACTACACTTGCTTTTCTACTTAAAAGTGGCATTTACAGATGAAACCAATAGGCCGATCGATATAAGTCAAAGTATCGATACATTATTTAGTCAAAATACCTAGTGACTCGCCTGGTTTTCTTAAAGACTACACAAACTTGAAAAAAAATTGAATTATATAACAAAGATTTTTGGAAGTGAAAATTAATCTTCTCATCTTTTCAAAAAATGACAAATTTTGTAATCCACCTATGATTTTTTAGTCACATAAAATAAATAAATAGAGTAATTTTAAACAAATATCATTATTTGTTTGATCAATTTACCAGACACTTTGTTTTTGTTGGATTGTGTACTTGGACAGGTATAGATGTTAGGAAAAACGTGGTAAAGGTGTACAATATATAAATCAAAGCGCACAGCGTGCGCAGGCCAAGTTCGAGCATTAGCTTGGCCGTACATGCTGTACGCTATTTACACGAACCATTTCGAGCCAATTTCCCCCTCTGCAGCTCGGAATCCATTTGAGTTACAGAGCTGAAATTATACACATATAAATATGTAATCCTCCTAGAAGAGAGCTCCAAATTTCAATAATTTAGCTTAAATAGATTCTGAGATATGGACCTGAGAAAATAGCAAATTTTGGCACTCACTCACTGACAGGTCATCAAAACCTATAGGGTACTTTCAATCATTCCAGCATCATGAAATTTCGCCTGCTAGTAGAGTTTGGGACACAAACAAAGGAAAAATTACAAAAATCTAAACTTTCTATCTTTCAACCCCTTCAAAATTGGGCAGAGGGTCAAAAATGAAAATTCTAACCCGTTGGACCAAACTCAACCAAATTTGGTATACATATTCTGTGGGCCCCCAGAAGACTAGAAATCCAAAAAATAATCATCCAAAATGGGGGAGGGTCAAAAAAAAAATTATAGCACTTTGAATCAACGGGCTTCCTCATATCTTACAAACAAAACATTCTGTGAAAAAACAGGCCAAGTACGAAAAAGTAGTGAATTCAAGTGACTAGCCAAGTTAAATTCCCCAAAAATAATAATAATTAAGTTGAGAAAATAGTAGATCTCTCAACTTAATTATTATTGGCGAATTTAACTATTTTCATATTTCACTACTTTTTCGTACTTGGCCTGTTTTTTCACAGAATGTTTCGGTTGGGATATGTATTAGATGAAGGAGGAGGTATCAGCCAAAGTTGGATGCACTGGTTTCAATAAAACACCCTGAATAAAACGTTTGGGCCTGAATTTATTGGGCCATCTTCAGTTAATTGGGGTACAAAATTTACAAATAGATGTTAACATTGATATATTTTATGCTTATTATCATAATATTATAAGTTGACCAAGTTGGTTGTTTAAACTTACAGTTATAAACAAAATGCGGTACACATAGGTGATCGAACCAAGCCTTGTCAAAAATAAAAATTGTAGCTTCATGTAAATTATAACGTGCCTGCGCCTAAAGTTTCAGAATGAATGTAGGTAATGAGTTTATATAAATGTTTTTGAACCCAGTGCATCCAACTTTGGCTGATACCTCCTCCTTCATCTAATTCCCTTTCATTACATCCACGAACTCTATCAACATACTACCTTGATCAAAAAGTTTCTGGAATTTATTCATAAAATTAAAAATACAAACTTGTTCATCAAATTCGATATTGTCCCCTTCAAAGTACTCCCCACCGACTGCACCGTACTTATGCCAGCGCTTGATCCAATCCTTGAAACATTTTTTATATTCAATTTTCGGTATGGCCTTCAGAGCTGTCTGCGATTTTTCTATTATCTCCTCTTGGCTGCTAAAACGCGTTACCCGGAGCGGTTTTTTGAATCGACTGAACAGGAAGAAATCACAGGAAGCTAAATCAGGTGAATTCGGTGGCTTTTGGATGATATTCGTTCCGTTCTTGGTCAAAAAGTTGCGGATAACGATGGCATTGTTTGACCCCGCGTTACGTGATTTCCACAAATCCGGTCTTTTTTGGCGTCTCAAAGCCAAATCATTAAACAAAATATCTTGAACGGATTCATAAGCGATGTTCAAGTTCGCTGCCATCTCACCAATGGTCAATTTACAGTTTTCGACCATAATTTTTTTGATTTTATCGATGTTTTCGTCGGATTTTGATGTCGTTCGTCATCCTCGACAGACTTACCAAAACTTGAGCCACTCATAAAAGTTTGTTTTCGATAGAGTAACACTTCTTCAACATTTTTGCACCATTTTTAACTTAAACTTTATTAAAAACTCGTCAATGCAAATACGATTTCATTTTTAAAATCGTAAAAATCGCAGACATCTCTGAAGTCCATACCGAAAATCGACTATAAAAAAGTTTCGAGGATTGGATCAAGCGCTGGCATAAGTGCGCTGAGGTCGTTGGGGAGTGCTTTGAAGGGGACAATATCGATTTGATGAATAAATTTGTGTTTTGATTTTCTGAATAAATTCCTGAAACTTTTTGATCAAGGTAGTAGGTATTTATAATATCTATTAGTATGAAAGCAAATTAGTCCTCGTTAATGGATTTTTGGAATCGAATCAGCGTGTAATGAGAGATTTAGTTAATTGAGAATTGATTGTAAAATATAATAAAAAAATAATCTTTAATTGATTATCAGTTCAAAATGAATTCTAATCAATGACAAGTGTATATAAATTATTGAAATATCGATAACATTTAGGGAAAGCGGTGTTGGTTTATAGTAAAACATATTAAACAAAGGAGTTTTTCAAAGGGTTGTAGTGGTGTTTCACAATTAAAATTTTTTTGGACTTTTATTGAATACTCTAATATATTTTGGGTTTTTAGCCCATCATGAAGACCTTTGTAAATACAACTCACGATGATGGGCTAAAAACCCGAAATATATATAGAGTTAGATGTGACAAATCGGAGGAGGGTGGGAACAATTAAACAGTGTTAAAACATGCGATCAATTGAGACGTTTCGAAATTCGGAAGATGTAGGCAGAGTTTTATGTTCTGTATGAGCGTTCAAGTTCCCTGGTATTCCCTAGCAGTGAGATAGAGTTTGTACCGCATAAATTGGCCAAACCTCGCAATTGATCGCATGTTTTAACACTGTTTAATTGTTCCTATTTTCCTCTGATTTGTCACATCTAATATCTAAATAATGGAACTGAACAACAATAATAAAGTATAAATAATAAATAAATATAAGTAATAAATAAGAGTATTCCATAAAACTCCAAAAAATTTTTAATTTTCATTTTATTTGTGGAAACTCCACTACAAACTCCTTTATTGAAATATCCATAATAAATTAAGAATGACACTGCAGAGTGATTATATAGAATATGCCATGTACTTGTAATGTATTGATTTACAATGTTGCATTTTTAAATATTAAAATTATAAATAAAGCTTTTAAATTGAAAAAAAATTGAACTGCAGAGTGAGTACAGAATTCCAAATCTTGAAATACATTTTATGTATAAATGTGAAATTGTATGGTTTTTATTTTGTGTAATTGTATAAAAAATTCTTATAAAATGTTTCAATTTTCAGTACTACCTACTGAATATGGTTAACCGGTGGTGACCGAAACTGTCTAGTAAATAGATCAAATAAATAATGATATTTGATATTTATTATGATGATAGTGATAAAAGAAGAAGTTGCACCAAAAAGGTACAACCCCTGTATTCCGCGGTGGACCCTTGTATCTTGGAAATAAGAAGAGATTTAGGGATTGAGTCGGAGTTGAAAGTACTCGGGGATATGTGTCTTGAAAGATTAAAGGTTATATGTTGAGCTGGGAAGGCGGTCGGGGGAAGAGTTCCAGTCTCTAGAACCAAATGGCGAATGCCTTTGTTCGGTTAGTATTCAATTTAATCGCTTAGGGGTGTTAATTGAGTCCGTGTATTTCGCGCAAATGAAGCCTTTGGAGGAATTTTATCTCGTCAGAACAAAAACCATGGTAATATCTATAAAAAAGAGACAGATCTTACGATGGGCTAAGAAATCGAAAGGGTCAGTTAATAATGCTGGATGATTTACTCTATTTATTGTTTATGTGACTACAAAAACCCTGTAATTTATTTACAGTCACTTAAATTTTGGAAGAATCTTAGAAAATTTCTTGGGATACCTTTGTTTCTCACGCCATTCAATATTCCCTACTCGGATCGGAATTGGTTAACAAATTATTCCTATATTTATCTTAGATCTCTTATTGACTAGTGTATAGTTTCTCAGCCTTAATATATACATATATTCACTGATCAACAAAATATCAACAACAACAAATTCAAATGGGTTAAAGTTGGATTTATTCAGACCGTTAGCCTTTCTGTTTTATAAATAATAAGAAAAATCGAAAACATCCCAGCCAGCTGCCCGACCGAATTGCTTGCTATATAAGATGCAAAAGGTCTCTGGATGCCAGCAGCAGGGACAAGCCGAAGCGTCTGCGTCTTCAGGCTCATTAGCATTCGCAATTCGTAACATGGCTACATGCTACACAGGAGCCACTTGGCCAGCCAATCTTTTTGCTTGAACAACATGCAATATGAATGTCAAATTGCTTCCAATACATTTATATACCTTCCAATAAAAAAATAAAATAAAAACAATCGTTCTAATAAAATGCAAAAATTATTGTCTCGATTTTTAACATTCTTATATTTATAATATAGAAATTGAGAATTTGAAAGAAAGGAAGAAATTTAAGTAAAAGATGTATTTGTCTTTTGTTTAATACAAATTAGAGAAAAAAAACGGCTTTAAAAAAAATTACATGCAACAACTAGAATAATATGAGCTCAAAAATAAAATAAAATGCACTAAAAGGTATAAAATAATTATCTAATTTAGTTACAACTAAACGATGAGATTGTTACATGAAATGACTTTTTGAAGTCAGTGCCAAACATATACATTTTATGAATCGCACTCGACGGATCTTACTTAGTAACTGGCGGGTAATAAAGAAAACATCGCGCAACCTCGCTTATATAGTTTGTTTGGCACCGACTTCAAAAAGTGATTTCATGTAATAGTTTCCTCGTTTAGTTGTAACTAAATTAGATAATTATTAAATTGAAAGTTTTTGCCGAGAGTAGCAGAATTTTTATATATTGAAGGAGACAATAAAAGAGTGTGTAATAGACTGATGAAGAGGGCAAAGCCCTCGAAACTATAGTCTTGTTATAAATAAATAAAATTTATAATTCCAGCAGAAGACACACTCTTTTATTGTCTCCTTCAATAGATAATTATTTTATACCTTTTAGTGCATTTTATTTTATTTTTGAGCTCTTATTATTTTAGTTGTTGCATTTAATTTTTTTGAAGTCTTTTTTTCTAAAAATTATTTCTATTTTTCTCTTTTTAGTGATGTTAAGAATAGTGACTTATGATAATACCTTGCTTCCATCTCGTAAGAGATAGATTCGAGCGAAGGAATCAGAAATTAATAATAAAATTCAATTCATTAATATAGAAATTATTATTATAAAATATTGAAATTAAGCGTGAACATACATAACAAAAAAGGCCTAATACCAATGAAAAAAAAACGGAACCAATCGGGAACTAGACTGAACCCAATGCAAAAAATCATCGAAATCGGTCCACATTGTAAAGAGAAATAAATGTTCAAACACACAAAAAAACAGACATTCCGTTGAATTGATAACCTCCTCCTTTTTTCAAAGTCGGTTAATAAATAGATGTATTTATCTAATGAATATCACGAGAGATTGTCATCTACACTTCTTTCTACACAATCGGATTTGTTATATGTAGATAATTTGTATTATATTATTCTAAGATTCTTAAGAAGACTTAAGTAGAATTTAAATTTTATAAATTATAGGGTTTTTTAGTCACATAAAATAAATAAATACAGTAATTTTAATCAATTATCATTATTTATTAAATCAATTTACTAGACTGTTTCGGTCACCCCTGGTTATGTATGCAGAGTCACAAATTCCAAATCTGTAAGGTTTTTATTTTGAGTAATTGAATAAAAAATCTTATAAAATGTTTCAATTTTCAGTATCTACTACAGAAGATGGTCATTCAGTGGTGACCAAAACTGTCTGGTTAATTGATAAATAAATAATTATAATTGATTAAAATTACTGTATTTATTTATTATATGTGACTAAAAAAACCTTTAATTTATAAAATCTAAATTTGTATTAAGTATTTATGTCAGAAGGGTTGTTTCACCTCTTCGTAAATTGAACAGGGGGGGGGGTGTATGGTCAAAAAATGAAAATCTAGGCCCTTGTACCAAACTCAACCAAATTTTGTATACATAATCAGTGGGCCCCCAGGAATCTAAAAATACAAAAACTAATCCCCTCCCCTACATGATTATAAATAATTTTATTAAATATAAGTGAGGGGCCAGGTTGTATAGTAAAGTCAAGTGGACATCAGAACACAACTTATTTTTACTTTATCCAATGCAAAGCATGGGTAAAGTATTTTAATCGCTCTCGGGGCAAGCGTGGCTTCAAAGGGTCCTCAGGTAAAGACTACGGAACCCATGGACTCAATTAAAGTCACAAATTGTAGTATTCAATTAGGTTGAATTTTAGCACGTGACGGTTTTGCCAAAAATTACAAGGGGTCTCGTCGAGAGGCTAAAAAGTGCGATTTTTTCATTTAGTGCGTGCGGATGGATGTATGTATGTATGTATGGATGGATGTATGTATGTTATCGTTTTTTTGGCCCACGATTTTTTCCACACCGTTACACCGATTGAAATGAAATTGAAAACCTACCATTAGTTTAACAAAATGAAGCGCTGATTAGTTTTTGGTACATATCGGCCCACAAACATTAGTACTTTATTTCAGTACTTTTTTAGTTTTTTCTAAATATCTTGAAAATGACTTAACCAATTTTGATGAAATTTAATATCCTAATTAAGTACCTTGGGGACCACAAAAAAGGTTAAATAAAGTTTTTAGTAAAATTATATTTTAAAGTACTTTACTCTAGAGTAAGATGGTACTTTTTTTAATTTTTTAAATTCTTTAAAATTTATTCATTTGAAAGTTTTAATATAGCTCATTTAGCCTTGCTTAAGTAAGAATGGATAGGCTTCTCTCTGTGAAATGCTAAAAATTTGGGAGGAATTTTTATGAGTAACCATAGCAACTGCGTTGTTTTCTTATCCGTTACCTTTGCTGAAGACAGAGAAATCGATTTTAAAACCAAAAATAGCGATTGATTCTCATCTAGTACTTGAGGAATAATCATTCTATATTGGATTTTTGACGTTTCGGTTTTTATTAGTAACCATTGCTGAAGACATAGAGAAATCGACTTTAAACCAAAAATAGCGATTGATTCTCATCTAGTACTTGAGGAATAATCATTCTATATTGGATTTTTGACGTTTCGGTTTTTATTAGTAACCATTGCTGAAGACATAGAGAAATCGACTTTAAACCAAAAATAGCGATTGATTCTCATCTAGTACTTGAGGAATAATCATTCTATATTGGATTTTTGACATTTCGGTTTTTATTGGTAACCATTGCTGAAGACATGGAGGAATCGACTTAAAATCAAAAATAGCCATCGATTCTCATCTAATACTTGAGGAATAACCATTCTATATTGGATTTTTGGCGTTTCGGTTTTTATTGGTAACCATTGTTGAAGACATAGAGAAATCGACTTAAAACCAAAAATAGCGATTGATTCTCATCTAATACTTGAGGAATAACCATTCTATATTGGATTTTTGACATTTCGGTTTTTATTGGTAACCATTGCTGAAGACATGGAGGAATCGACTTAAAATAAAAAATAGACATCGATTCTCATCTAATACTTGAGGAATAACAATTCTACATTAGGTTTTTGACGTTTCGATTATTATTTGTAACCATTGCTGAAGACATGGAGGAATCGACATAAAATCAAAAATAACGATCGATTCTTATCTAATACTAGAGGAATAACCTTATTGCATTCCATTTTTGATGTTTTGACCATTAATGGCAACCTCTACTGAAAACGTGGAAGAATCGACCTAAAATCAAAAAGACTAAATTCTTTTTTGGTAAACAACTCATGTTTGAGTTGTTTGCCGTAAAAGAATTTAGTCTTTTTGATTTTAAGTCGATTCTTCCACGTTTTCAATAGAGGTTGCCATTAATGGTCAAAACATCAAAAATTGAATGCAATAAGGTTATTCCTCTAGTATTAGATGAGAATCGATCGTTATTTTTGATTTTAAGTCGATTCCTCCATGTCTTCAGCAATGGTTACCAATAATAATCGAAACGTCAAAAACCTAATGTAGAATTGTTATTCCTCAAGTATTAGATGAGAATCGATGGCTATTTTTGATTTTAAGTCTATTCCTCTATGTCTTCAGCAATGGTTACAATAATAACCGAAATGTCAAAAATCCAATGTGGAATGGTTATTCCTCGACTCTTAAATGAGAATTATTTTTGAATTAATGTCAATATGAACTACAAATTGCAAGTGATATCTGATTAATAATAAAGGAACAAACATATTAATATTTCAAATGAATTTGGATAAAGTTTAGCAACGATCCGTTGCAGTTTATTTTAATAGTGTAGGTTTCAAAAATTTATGTGAAATCTATCTAGTATTTTAATCAACTTTTAAATGAAACATTCCATTATAAATATTTTCGATTATGTATTTTTGGATAGTTTATCTTAATGCATTTCTGTGTAATCATGACAAATGAATTCAAAAGTGTGTTTATTATTCACTGCGATGATTTGATATTCATGTTTATTTATTCAAGTATAAATAACATTATATAGGGAGAATATGAATGCGGGTGTGAAGAGACATCAAATTGAAATTTAATTCAATAAAAATTATGCCTCAAATGGATTTGGAATAAAAGATAAATGTTCTTTCGTTAATAATTCTACTTAATGAAAGATTTGTTATTTATTATTCAGAAGAGATAACTCGGGAATTTATGTTAGATTATGGGCTCCCTCTCGACTTGACTCGAAATGTTTTATTATTTATTGTGCTTGGGAGATGGAAATCGCCTCTAGGCTTGAAGCGACAATTCCGCTGGGATGGATATTCTTACGCCTCTCTGCTCATTGCGTTATCTTATTATTTTAAGGTTAACTTTGATACTTTGTGAATTCACGGCCTACTTATACAAATATTTATTAGCCACCAATTGATGTTTACTATACTCCTTTAACTGAATATGGGTATTAAATCAACTATAATTATATGTATAAGAATTTTGCTGGCTTGGTGTGTACTGGATATATTAATTTTTTATTGTTAGGTTAAATAAACTGAATTTGCTTTTTTCCAGTAATTTATTTTGTTTTTCAAATGGTTATTCCAAATATTTCGAGAGCGTTCTCAGCATCTCTTCCTCAGTGGAAACTGTGGGACCACACAATAGGCAAGTCAGTGAGTTGTTATAATTACAGGTGTCAAAAAAGTACTCACCCACTCCCCCACCAATGTGCCGACTCGATCAGTTTGTACAGAACATTGATAAAAAGCTCGATCACACAACACACACATACATATATATATACAAATTTAAAATGAGACAACATACGAATATACAATTATTTACATCTCCTTATAATAAAGTCCAATTAAATTTAAAAATCGAAAAATGGTCAGCACCAGAGCTGGTTTAAATTTAACTAACTAATTACTGTTAATGACCAGTTGAGGGAAGGTAATTATATGTTTTACTTAGAGAAAGTGGTGTAGGTTTTAGGTGAAAAATGATATTAATTATATGTGTTTAATTTAAAAGATTTTGTTTGCCGAGAGTAGCACATTTGTTCATTCATAAAGAGAAATCAATGAAGGTTGTCAACTGCTTGATGCAAATATATAAATAAATATATATATACCGGGTGAGTTTTTTTATCTTGAGACAGCCTTATAACTCAAAAACAGTGCATTAAATAGAAAAAAGTTTCAAATAAAAGTTTATTTATATCGAGGGGGAGACTAAGCTACGCTATTCTTTGCCGACGTAGAACAAGCTTTCAAGGGTATTTCAATGTCAAGTTCTTTTTTTAAATGGAACCGTATATTTTTCTATACATCTACTTAATCTACAAAAAAACTGAACAACTTTCTTAAGAACTATTTTTTATACGACATCAAATAAACAAAATTCATGAATCAATAAGATCTCAAAAAATAATTCTTAATAATTATTTTTAACAATTATTTCACTTAATTATCAAATAATAATGATTAAATAATTAATTATTAAATAAATAATCATTAAATCGAAAAGTCACAACAATGTAAATATGTGTTTATAGTAGATATTAAAACCTCATTATACTCAGATTTAAGAGATTATTTTCTACTTAATTAAACTAGTTAAAATTCTTCAGTTTAAGAAAGTTTATTTCTTGTGTCAATCCAGTAAATAGTTATATTGTATTGCCATAATAAAAATGGAGCATTTTCATTTTAAATTTACAAAATACTTGAATAAAATTTATTGTTTAAATTTCTACTCGACTGTTAAAATTTAATTTTTGATTTTATTATTTTATAATAATAAATTTTGTATTGACATTATTTCTTTCAAAAAGTAAACTGAATAAAAGTTGTTGTTCAATTAGTTACTTAATTATTTTTGCAAATATAATTGTAATTTGTTGTAAAAAAGTAATAATTTTGAATAATTTATTATAAGAATAAACTGTGATTAAATTATTGTTCATAACTCTTAAATTTAAAATTTAAAATTTGGAAACATCAATAAAATTTTTGTAACTGTAGCTTTTAAAAAGCCCGCCTCAATCTTTATCGCTCGTTCCGCGCTCTCGCTTGCACTTCAAGCCTTAAATGTAACGCCTCAGAGCGAGGTAACGCCGCATGAGTCATGTTTTTTCGTGCGCGCAGCCGGCTACATCGAATTATAAGACGTTGTCACGTCAAAAAATCTGCGATCGTTCTCAAGTATGAGCACCCACTTCGATTTTAGATTATCTAATTTGGTTGGGTCATTGTGACTACCTACAGTCCACTCAAAAACTGTACTCACAGCCTATATAACTCTCATTAGAAAAGGCTAATCTAATCTAGATGGTTTCAGATGAAAGTTTTTTTTTTTTGAAAAACACTCATATTTATACTTATCGAATTTTTTATTTTTTTATTTTATGCAATCGAATGCAAAATTAATTGTAAATCAGAGTAGAAAGCTGTGATTGATCACGCCTCTACTCTTAGATATTTGCACTCGCCAAACAAGAAGCAGGGTCAATCATTCGTGAATGAAGATAGAACTCATTAGGAAAATAATTATTAACGCTTCAACACGACTTCCTGTCGAGTTTGCAAGGAGGAACAACCAGCCCTTAGGCATCTAGATGTTGGAAGCGGAAAGCGGATTGAGTCAATCATTTATATCTATCTATCTGTTGAGGGGTGTCGTTTACTAGAAGGTAAGCAGCAAATGTCATTATATGCCAGACAAGTCAAAGTTCACAAACCGAGAACTTGGCTTACGATATTCTTTTAGTGATATAAAAAAAAACCGACTTCAAAAAAACTAAATGCAACAAATAAAATAATAAGAACTCAAAATTCTAATAAAATGTACTATAAGGTATAAAATAATTATCTAATTTAGTTACAACTAAACGACGAAATATTAACATGAAATCACTTGTTGAAGTCGGTGCCAAACATATACATTTTATGAATCGAACGGATCTTACTTAGTACGTTTGGCGGGTAAGCTCGATTATATAGTATGTTTGGCACCGACTTCAAAAAGTGATTTCATGTAAAAATTTCGTCGTTTAGTTGTAACTAAATTAGATAATTATTTTATACCTTTTAGTGCATTTTATTTTATTTTTGAATTTTTATTATTTTGTTTGTTGCATTTATTTTTTTTGAAGTCAGTTTTATTTTTTTTTTTATAAAAATTATTTTTATTTTTCTCTTTTTAGTGATGTTATTAATAGTGACTTATAATAATATTTTGTATGCATCTCGTAAGAGAAAGCGTCGGGCGAATGAATCAGAAAATGATAAAAAAAATTTAATTCATAAATATAGAAATTCTCTTAAAATGTTTGCGGGTTTTAAATGAATGTTTTAAGAATTTTTTATAAAAGATTATATTTATTATAATTTCGATTATTTACTTATAAGAATTGGAGATTTACGTTATTTCGTCATTGATCATATCATCAGAACTTGACCAAATTAATATGGGACCACCCCTAAGGTACCCCCTTTCCAATAAAAGAAGAATCATTGAAATCGAAGAAGTTATGCCTGAACATACATATCAACAAAGGTACAATACCAATGAAAAAAAGGTACCAATCGGGCAGTAGACTGAATCCAATGCAAAAAAATCATAAAAATCGGTTCATAATTGCCGAAGAAATCAGGTAACATAGACACACAAAAATTCATTCGAATTGATAACCTCCTCCTTTTTTGAAGTCGGTTAAAAAATAATGGAGTTATACAATTATTAATAATAGCAAGTATTTATGGAGTGTGATTTTTTAAGGGGGATAACATCTTTGGGCGTATTTTATTAACTCTAATATTTTTAAAATAATGTAAGGAACTTTGTTCCTGACAGGGTCCCCCTACCCCACACTTTTGATTTTTACTCGATAGATATGTTCCTCAGAAATTTGTGTAAAAAAACTTTCCTTTAATAAAATTGGGGATAAATTCCATGTAGACCGAAAACTGTCTAAAATGAAATAAAAAGAACACTGTAAAACTGTTTTCCTTGATCACATATAAAACTAACTTGGGTTATCCAACAGGAATTCATAGAATGTTGGAATTTCATTAAAATTATCTGATATTTAAAAAACGTAATATCTTCCCCTTCGAGATGGGAAGTGTTAACCGAAAACTGATTATTATAGTAATCTAAGGAAATTAAGATCACAAATTGTTCAAAATATATTCTATAATGAAAATTCGTCCCTTGATGTGGACCATCTAGTTATCTTTGCTGCAGTGTAGTTTACGAGATAAAAACTCATAAGAAAGTTCGTCCTAATTAAAAACGTCGAATTTCACAGATCGTGAACTTTTTGTACCGATTCTTAGGTTTATGAGCGCAGGCTTATTTGCCATTATTAAATCAATTAATAATTAAATGAAAGTCATGTGGTACAGTTAATTTTTTCCCCTCAACGTTTTCGATTTTTGTCAATTATTTGCGATTTATAATTAGCAGAGACAATTAATAGGGTGTAGCTCGTGAGAGACAAAAACAGCCTTAATGGGTGTAATTTAATTTAATTTTATGAGCGTGGTTTTAAGAATTACGATCATTTTCTACTTGAGAGTTTTTCATCAGCTTCAGAAGTTAAATGTATTTTGTCGTTTAAATGAGAAAATTAGAGATCAGACAAACAGACATGGATGGCCTTTTCATGAGAAATGTTTATAGATGCAAAAAATAACACAAGAATTTCAAATTCTCTTGATTGAGTGGCTAAGGCACTTGGGAAAAGAAAACCAACTAAAAATAAGCTGACATGTTCTGATGTGGCCATCCACTTGACTTTACCATACAACCTGGCCCCTCACTTACATTAATATTTAATAAAATTATTTATAATCATGTAGGGGAGGGGGGGGGGTTAGTTTTTGCATTTTTAAACTCCTAGGGGCACACTGATTATGTATACAAAATTTGGTTGAGTTTGGTAAATGGCCAACATTTTCATTTTTTGACCCTCCACCCCCCCCCCCCATTTTGGGCGGTTAGTTTTTGCATTTTTAGACTTCTGGGGACCCACTGATTATGTATACAAAATTTGGTTGAGTTTGGTAAATGGCCAAGATTTTCATTTTTTGACCCTCCACCCCCCCCCCCCATTTTGGGCGGTTAGTTTTTGCATTTTTAGACTTCTGGGGACCCACTGATTATGTATACAAAATTTGGTTGAGTTTGGTAAATGGCCAAGATTTTCATTTTTAGACCCTCCACCCCCACCCCCACCCCCATTTTGGGCGGTTAGTTTTTGCATTTTTAGACTTCTGGAGGGCCACTGATTATGTATACAATTTTTTTTTTTTTTATGATAATGATGAGAGAAGGAGTTACACCAAAAAAGGTGCAACCCCTAAAGGCCTGCTGGCTCCTCCATCGTGAAAAGAAGAAGAAAGAATTTTATGGGTTGGGCGGGGGTCGAAGGTATCTGTGGATACGGGTCTTAAATAGCTGAAGGTTATAAGTCGCGGGAAAGATGGTGGCAGGGAGCGAGTTCCAGTCTCTGGAGGTCAAAGGGATAAAAGAGTTGGCGAAAGCGCTTGTTCGACTTTTATCCAATTTGACAGCGAAGGGGTGCTGAGCGTTAGAAAACCGCGTGTTTCGCGTAAAGAGGGCATTAGGGGGATAATTGATTTCAGCTCGACTGAACAGACACCGTGATAGTATCTGTAGTACAGGGAAAGGGCAGAAACGGTTCTTCGGTGAGCCAGGGAGTCGAGTGAGTTGGTTAGAGCCGGTTCTCCTATTAGTTTAATTGCTCGCTTCTGAATGGTTGAGTTTGGTAAATGGCCAACATTTTCATTTTTGGACCCCCCCCCCCCCCATTTTGGGCGGTTAGTTTTTGCATTTTTAGACTTCTGGGGACCCACTGATTATGTATACAAAATTTGGTTGAGTTTGGTAAATGGCCAAGATTTTCATTTTTGACTGACCCCCCCCCCACCCCATTTTGGGCGGTTAGTTTTTGCATTTTTAGACTTCTGGAGGTCCCACTGATTATGTATACAAAATTTGGTTGAGTTTGCTCAAATGGCCTAGATTTTTAATTTTTAACCCCCTCCACCCCACTTAATTTTGGGTCGATATGCACCAAAATCTAATCAGCTCTTAATCTCAATGGACCAAAACTACGTGTGGAATTTGGTTTCGATATTCACACTAAGTTTTTGAGCTAGCTCGTCCACATAAATTTGGCAACGCACAGACTAACAGCAACTAACAGACATTTTGACAAAACAATTATTATTTCAAAAAATATAATTTTTTCGATGTTCACTTATTAGAGTTTTTTGTAGACCGAAATGCCATGGTTTCACTCAATTTTAATCGAAATAGTTTAAGCCTTTTTTGAGATATTTTGAAAAAAAGAAGGAAAAAAACACTTTTTTCATGCAAGATTACAATACTTGACCATACTCTGTATGGTAAATTAAAAAGAGTAGGCATCTCGAAAAAACTTAGCTCAGAGAATCGGGGAATGCCGGTATGTTAAGCAATTGCCCTCACAATTATTGAAATTATTAACTATATAAATGTTTTACATAAATAGATCTATATATTTATTTATTAATGGAAGTATGTACTTTGTGGATTATGATAAAAAATTTCATTAATTAAAAATGCCTATCACGTGATATTTTCAAATTAAATTCCTTTAATTTTTTATTTAGTATCAAAAGTATTTATCAATTAAAATTTTTGATACTAATATTAATTTTTTTAATAGGTAATAATAAAAAATCATAGAAATATTTGATTTTTACTTTTTTTTATCAATTTCGAAATTATTAACGCAAATTTAATTACTTCTGGCGAATGAATATTTTTTTTTTTTTGTATTAAATATATATATATATATTTTTTTTAATTCAAAGCCGTTATTATGCCATTTTGATACATTTTTATGCACAGTTTTTTGGTTATAGATACAATTCACAAGATTTACATTTCAAATCAATTTCGATATTTTACTTATCTAATTTTATATATCTTTGAAAAATCTGACTGTTTTTTCACACTCAATCTTTTAAATATTTAGGAAGGTCAGTTTTTATAAATATAAATTTTTTTATAAAACAATCTAAAAACGTTGTTAAAAGTACAAACATTTCAGGAGAAATGATCTCTTCATCAATGGAATTTTAAAAAGTATTTACGAATCTTATGTAAATGAATAACTATTCGAAATTTATAGTGAACCAAAATAGGAGGGGGAGAGGGGGTGAAAAAATTAATTTAAAATAAATAAATTTTGAAACATAATCGAAGAAAACTGATATTTACTATAGAAGAGTCTTATATTTAAAATGAGATAATATGATTGATTGCTAATGAACCCAAAATTCTGAGGGGGGGGGGGTTCTTTCTAAATGATTATAAATAATTTTATTAAATCTATATAATAAAAATGAATTTCTATTTCTTTGTAAGCGCAGATCTCTCAAATGCCTGCACCGATTTTGCTAATTTTTTTTTTAAATGTTTGTAATATAGTCCAATTCAGGTTAATACGTAAAAAAAAATTGGAAAAGTTGCCCGGAAAATTGGAAAATTCAGGAAAAACTAAAAAAATTCGGGTTAGCCAACATAGCTTGCCAAACAATAAAAGAATTAAACTAGCAACCTAAACATGGGTTGGCGGCCCTGTTTGTCAGATTTTTTGCGGGCCTTGAAGCTAGTATTAAATATAAGAGAAGGGACCATGTATATGGTAAAGTCATGTGGATGGCCACATCTGTTTATTTTTTAAAATATGTATTTTTAAATAGAAAATAAGTATTACTGTAAATATTTTGAATTAAATTATTTAAATTAATATTGTAATTTTATGCAAATACACCAATATCACTTAATTAATTAATTAATGTCTCTTAATAATATAATTTGATTTTTTTTAATAGTTAATGCCAATTAAATTTTCAAAATAGCAATAGGTAGAGATTTGTACGAGTAGGTATATCACGTTGCCTAATTTCAAGGCGTCCCCGAAGATTTCTTTAAATCGATTTCACGCGTCTGATACCGAGATACATCACATATAACCTAGATAGCTCAAGAACAGAATGTCGCAGAATGCTCATTATAATGCCAAAATATTCATATTTTTAATACAATCAATGGATAAAAAGGAAATCAGGGAACATATATTATTTATAAAAAAGACTGAAAATAAAGGTCAAGCATCCGAAATTATACTTTCCATCAAATAAAATTATACATAAATAGTTTTTCTTATTAAATAAATACAATTACAATCTTAAACGTTTAGCAAAAATCCAAACGTTTTGCCTTTTACAATGGAAAGAAGTTAATTTAAAAAGGAATATAAAAGCAACTATCTCAAAAAAGTCCAAATAATAATTATTCTTAACAATTATTCAACTTAATTATCAAATAATAATGATCAAATATTTAATTATTAAATAAATAATTTAATAATAATTAACAATTTAATAATTTTCCGACAATCCTGTGACATTCCAGAGTGCATCAAGTCTTCTGGATGGAACATCTTTCTTCAATAAAAAATGCTCCATTATACAATATAACTATTTACTGTATCGACACGAGAAATGAACTTTGAGAAGCTCAAGAATTTTAAATAGATCTCTTAAGTAGAAAATAATCTCTTAAATCTCTGTATAATGTTAGTTTTAAGATCATTATAAACACTTATTTTCATTGTTGTGACTTTTCAATTTAATAATTAATTATTTGATTATTTTCTTAGATCTAATTGATTTAATATTTTTTTTGATGTCTTATAAAAAATAGTTCTTATGAAAGTTGTTCAGTTTGTAGATTTAGGAAATGTACAGAAATATATAGGTTTCCATTTAAAAATCAGAACTTGAACTTGAAATACCCTTGAAAGCTTGTTCTAGGTCGACAAATAAATAGTGTAGTTTAGTTTCCCTCTTGGTATAAATAAACTTTTATTTGAAAGTGTTTTTCATATAATTGTTTTTGAGTTATAAGGCTGTCCCAAGATACAAAACTCACCCGATATATTTGATATATATGTGTGTATGTTTATTTCCATCAAGCAGAGGACAACCTCCTTGTTTCTCTTTATGAAACATTACATTGTTGATTGGCAATATTATTATTAATCTTTGCGGCAAATATTCTCGAGTTTTTATTTCAAACTTGTAACGGGGTGCCCCAAAAGTGTTATGGTCTGTTTTTAAATAATAATGAATATTTATTTTATAATGTTTTCATTTTTAAATAAATATTTTTCAAAAAATTATATTCCCTCATACTCGAATTTTAGAAATAGACTAAATATAGACCATTTTATTTATTTAATAAGTTTTTCAAACATATCTCGAAAATCTTCTAATTATTCAATATACCTACCCGTAAATGGTAATTCGTTCTGACGACGTCATCCTTTGTTATTTTAAAATTTGCAATTGGACCACTACTTGTAGTTTTAACTTAATATTTAGTATAATTCCTAATTGAAAACCGGACGGTATGTGGGTGTACACTTTCGTAGTTTATTTAAACAAACAAGTGTTTATGTTAAAATTAATTAAACCACTAATGGATTATTATTTTTTCACTCATAAATATTACGCTTGATAATTTTTCAATATTTACTTAAAACTTGTTTTTTTTTTTTGCCAAGTTAATTTTGTTTGGAAAATTAAACAGACTTTCAATTATTTTAATGTGAAAAGAGAGGTTTTGAAAATGCAAATGATATATTTTCAAATGAATGTCGTCATTCATTGTAGATTTCACTTGTATTATTTAATGTCTGTTTAAAATATAAAACTAATACGATTCCTTTTCCAATTTTTATTTTAAAAAAATATCAAGTTCATTTCAGAAAACCCCAATTGTATTGCGAAATTCTCAAATGAATATTAGAAATCACAATTGAATTTCAGAAAATAAACACAGACCTGTGGAGAGATTTTAAGGGCTCTAGGGCAAAATTTCAGAAATCACATTCACTACAACTTTGCTTATAACAAAATTTGCCGTAGAGCTAATAGTTTAGGAGTTATTTAATAATCCTCATTCGCCCCCCCCCCCCCCAAACCTTCTTTTGGGGTCAAAATATCAAAACGTTATATAGCAATAAACGTAAGTTAGAAGTCATGTGAGTCAAATATGAAATTTCATAATAATCCCTTCAGCCGATTTTAGGTGAACCCTCAGCAACTTTTCACGGAACCCACGGAAACATACATACAGACAGACGGGAATTTTATTGAGGGTGTTTTCGTTCATAACTTTGCTTGAAACGTGTGGAACCAAAATTTGGCGTGATTTGGAGCAATGTACAGACAAAACCTTAATTTTATATAGATATACATGAATTGCTCATTTAATAGTATAAGATGAGATTACTAGCTGCAAGGCTCGCTTCGGCCGCCCTCTTAATAGCTAGTGGGCTGCGCCCCCTGAACCCCCTCACCCCACCCACGCACCCCCTAACCCTCATCCCCCAACTCCTGCACCCAGTTTTTGAATTTCTTACCATCTAGTGGCCCATAGATTATGTGTACAAAGTTTGGTTGAGTTTGCTATAAGGGCAAGAATTTACATTTTTTCACCCCCCCCCCTTTGGGTTGTTTTTGGGGGGATTTTTTTTAAACAAAAGCTTTCAGAAATTACATCCTCTACAACTTTGCTCATTACAAAATTTTCCGTAGAGTTAATAGTTTAGGGGCTATTTGATAATTTTCATTTGTGCGCCATCCCAAACCCCCTTTTGGGGTCAAAATATCAAAACGTTATATAGCAATAAACGTAAGTAAAAAGACATTTGATACAAATATGAAATTTCATAATAATCCCTTCAGCCGTTTTGACGTGAATCGTGAGCAACTTTTCGCGGAACCCACAGAAACATACATACAGACAGACATGAATTTTGTTGAGGGTGTTTTCGTTCATAACTTTGCTTGAAACGTGTGCAACCAAAATTTGGACCAATGTACAGATAAAACCTTAATTTTATATATATAGATAGATTTGGCCAGTATAGGTAAAAAAAAGGAGTGTTCTGATCGATAACAAATGATAAATGTTAAAATCAAAATGATTAGTAATCGGGGAAAGCAAGGCCAGTTGGTTGTCTTGTCGCAAGGGCTGCCTGCAGCCTCTGCTTGTTCCACAGAAGAGATTCTTTATCTGGCTGGCTGGCTGTTAAGTGATTGCGCTGGTGAGTCAGCCAGCCAGCCTCCGTGGACGCTAACGCTAAACGCTAAACGCTAAATGGCTAATGGCCCCCTCGCCATCTTGCCAAGCACTTCCAAACCTGTAATATCATCATCTCCACTGGCATATGTTATTATCTCATTAGTTTTAATTGAATTACAACAGATTATGTAGCAAAAATTACTTAACCTCAAATCTTATCTGCTCTAAATCTAAATAAACACTTAACCTGAACACTTTTACATATAACGAACGCTGACTAGGCAAAACCCTTTCCATTTTAGTTAACTTTTAATCGAATTCACTAAAACAATTTACATTTAAATTAGTATTTATGATGGAAGTTTTAATGGCATAAATGAAACGGAAATGTTGTACTAATAAGAGAGTTTGAACACTTTTAATTTCATCCAATTTATTTTATTTTATTTTAATGTTTGTATTAATTGAAACGTATAGATAATCTCGAAAGTTATGTAAAATCTCCATATTGACGAAATATATAATAGTATACAAGCAAAGTTTGTTTAATACAATTAAAAACAATTTTAAAAGTTAGAACCGATTTTTATCAGGAGACTTTATAATCTCAGATATTACATTCTAAATAAGTAGGTTATAATGAAAGGCAGTCCATAAATTATTTAAATTTTATTCAATTTCCGACGTTTCGGAGACTTTTCTCTCCTTCTTTCAGGGTATTGAATAATTATTGATGGCTGTATAACTCGGTTCCCATTTGTCTCTCCTTTCAGTGAAAGCAACAATATTACAACATTTTCCAACATTATACCATAAGTGTAATTGGTTTTCTCTCAGATAACCAAGTACACTTATGGTATAAGTTGTTGGAAAATGTTGTAATACTGTTGCTATCGCTGAAATGAGACACAAATGGGAACCGAGTTATACTCACCAATCAATAACTATTCAATATCCTGAAGAAGGAGAGAAAAATCTCCGAAACGTCGGAAATTGAATATAGTTCAGAAGGCGATGGAATTGCAGCAGACAAAATTTGGGGCCTATTTCCCTTATTTTAAACACAAATGTTTTAAGGTGTCCGCTTTAAGGGGTATGTCCACTTTTGGGTCACTTACTTTACATCTTTTTAAAAATTCCGACGATTCGGGGAATGATTCTACCTTTTTCAGGGTTTAAAACCTCTGTGTCTACTGATATTTTTAGTTGTAATTAAGTTTTGAAGTTTGCCCACAGCGCAGGAAAATTCTCAAAATAGGGGGGGGGGGGGGGGTGCAAAGCTAAGCTTGGAGACAACGAATTTTTAAATTCTTAATTTTTTGAGGGTTTTTTCACAAGTAAGAATACACCAATACAGTAGTGCTTAAATACCAACACACATATGGCATATTAAACATAGTTCGTGCCCCAAGTCAGGCTGTCAGAGACTTTTTTATTCGATTCTAGGGCGGCTCATGTGCCCCCCTCTCCGGATGCCCGTGATTATATTCTTCAATTATCAAATTAAAATTCATTTATTTATATAATCATTAAATTTCTGAGGATATAAATACTCATTTAAATATGTCTTGGGTTTTTTTCTTTTTTTTGACAAAAATAACACAGGTATATTTTTATCTTTTATTAAATTTATTGTCACCATGGGAAATTTTATTTATTTATTTATTATATATTATTTATTATTTATTTTTAATTTCAATAATTTTCTCTCATATTGTCTTTTAAGAACTAATGAATTGAATTTGACCTATATAGTGTATATATAGAGAATTCATTTATTCAATATCTATTATTAACAATTGTGATAACGAGTTTTTACTAAAGTTGACAGTTTTGATTGAGCGGACAAATAGAAATAGCTTTACTAGGAGATTTGCCCGCAGGCCATCTGTTGAAAAACCCAGATAGACTCAAATGATCCAGCTCAAATTAAGAAAAATATTATTATGGATATCTATTCCAAGTAGTTATTTGAATTCTCGATTAAATAAATTGAAAAAAAAATCAAGTGGTGTGTTCACCACACGACTTTCACATTTTCATTTATTTGAAATCATCGCGACACTACTAATTTACACACCCTTCCTTTATTTCGTTTTTTTTTTATTTTCTCAAAAATGGCTTTAACGATTTGTTTTTTAAATTAGTGTATTTATCAAGTGTAATGAGTTAATAGTTGTGTCAAATTTTTAATCTGATTGAATTAAAGGAAGGGGTTGTAAATTAGGAGTGTCGTAAAATAAATATTTTAATCGTTCATATCTCGTTTTCGGAAAGTCGCTGAGCCTTGAAATTTGAAACTTAAGCTATCTAGAGGCTACAAGAATTATAACAAGATTTTGTCTAAAATAGAAAAACCGGAAGTTGATGTTTACGTACTTAAGAATATACCCCCTTCCCTGCGTTTCGCAACCATAAGTCCCAGAGATACGAAATTCGAAACATAAGCTTGATATAGACTAGAAGGTGTACATCAAGCTTTTGGTTGCAATCGGAAGACCGGAAGTGGACATTTACATGAAAGATTTTTCGTTTTTTTTTCTCTCAAAAACGGCTCTAACGATTTTTTTAAAAATTAGTGTATTTATCAAGTGTCATGAGTTATTAATTGTGCCAAATTTTTAATCTGATTGAAATAAAGGAAGGGGGTGTAAAGTAGGAGGAGAACACAATGCAAAAAAAATCATCAAAATCTGTTCACAAATGGCGAAGAAATCGAGTAGCATAGAGATAGAATAGACACACAAAAAAAATCAGTCGAATTGAGAACCTCCTCTTTTTGAAGTCGGTTAAAAATGTTGCCAGGGCAAAGGGCTGGTTTCCACAAAGCGTCGTTTTTCGAGCAGGGTCAAAGCCCTCAATGATTGGCAATAATTTGAAATGATTGATCGAAATGATTAATTAAAATTATGTTTGGCGATATGTAAATATTTATCTGTTAACTCAATCATTGGATCATGAATAAGAATCGTAACGAAAACACCCTATGAAAGATTAACAGCATTTCACACTTGTTTTGATTAATCATCTTAAAATAGAGTTTACAAAACGCATTCAAGATAAACACAAGAAATATATACAAATATTAAATTTAAAACGTTTATATTAACATATGGACATGCAAGATTAAGAATAGCTTAATTTTTTTTTTACTTTATGCATAAATGCACAACAGATGGGTAAAGTATTGTAATCGGTCTGGCGGCAAGCGCTTCTTCCTTTATCAATAAAATTTTAAATAGTTAAGTAAGAAACAAGAAAACAGGTGCTTTTTCGTATGAAAAAGATATCAATTATTTTGAATATAGACAGTGATAAAAATTGTCTTGGTGACCAAATTACGTTTAATTCAGATAAAAAAATATAAATATTTACAAAAAATTATTTTTCTCTAAAAATGTTTGATAAATATGGGGATTCTACGTTAACTGTGGCACCGCGATCTGACTATGGATTCTTATAGTACTCACCAAAAATAATTTTTAAGAAAAAAATAAAACCAACTTCAAAAAATTAAATGCAACAAATAAAATACACTAAAAATTATGAAATAATTATCTTATTTAGTTACAACTAAACGACGAAATATTAACATGAAATTACTTTTTGTAGTCGGTGCCAAACATATACCTTTTATGAATCGCACTCGACGGAAGTACTTACTTCCAACTTAGTACGTTTGGATTTAGTCTATTTTATTTGTTGCATTTAATTTTTTGAAGCCGGTTTTATTTTTTTCTTAAAAATTATTTTTATTTTTTCTCTTTAGTGATGTTATTAATAGTGATCATATAATCAGAACTTGACCAAATTAATATGGCATCATCCCTAAGATACCCCCTTTCCAATAAAAAAAGAATCATCGAAATCGGTTCATAAATAAAGAAGTTAGGCCTAAACAAACCTAACATAAAAGGTCTAATACCTATGAAAAAAATGGGACCAATCGGAAGGTATACTGAACCCAATGCAAAATAAACTGCAACGGATCGTTGCTAAACTTTATCCAAATTCATTTGAAATATTAATATGTTTATTCCTTTATATAAATCAGATATCACTTGCAATTTGCAGTTCATGTTGACTTTTAATTCAAAAATAATGATCGATTCTCATTTAACAGTCGAGGAATAACAATTCTGCATTGGATTTTTGACCCTTCGATTATTATTGGTAACCATTGCTGAAGACATGGAGGAATCGACTTAAAATCAAAAATAGCGATTGATTCTCATTTATTACTTGAGGAATAATAATTTTACATTAGATTTTTGACCCTTCGATTATTATTGGTAACCATTGCTGAAGACATGGAGGAATCGAGCTTAAAATCAAAAATAGCGATCGATTCTGATCTAATACTTGAGGAATAACCATTCTACATTGGATTTTTGACGTTTCGGTTATTATTGGTAACCATTGCTGAAGACATGGAGGAATCGAGTTAAAATAAAAAATAGCTATCGATTCTCACCTAATACTTGAGGAATAACAATTCTAAATTAGGTTTTTGACGTTTTGTTATTATTGGTAACCATTGCTGAAGACATAGAGGAAACGGCTTAAAATCAAAAATAACGATCGATTCTTATCTAATACTAGCGGAATAACCTTATTGCATTCCATTTTTGATGTTTTGACTATTAATGGCAACCTCTACTGATAACGTGGAAGAATCGACTTAAAATCAAAAAGACTAAATTCTATACTAATTCTATTTAGAAAAAACTAAAAAAGTACTGAAATAAAGTACTAATGTTTGTGGACCGATATGTACCAAAAACTAATCAGCGCTTCATTTTGTTAAACTAATGGTAGGTTTTCAATTTCATTTCAATCAGCGCAAAGGTGTTGAAAAAATCGTGGACGAAAAAAACGATAACACACACACACACACACACACACACACACACATACATACATACATACATACATACATACATACATACATACATACATCCCCACGCACTTCCAAAAAAATGGCACTTTTTGGCCTCTCGACGAGATTCCAGGTAATTTTTGGCAAAACCGTCACGTGCTAAAATTCAATCTCATTGAATACTTCAATTTGTGACCTTAATTGGGTCCATGGGTTCCGTAGTCTTTACCTGAGGACCCTTTGAAGTCGGGCTTGCCGCGAGAGCGATTCCAATACTTTCTCCCATGCTTCGCATTGGATAAAGTAAAAAAAAAAAATTCAGTCGAATAGAGAACCTCCTCCTTTTTTGAAGTCGGTTAAAAATAAGACGCAAATGAAGAAAACTATTTTTCGAGATTTCGCTTAGTTTTCGAGATATCCAGTTTAAAATATGCTGTTTTTTTTTTTTTTTTTTTTTATTTTTCAATTGTTTTTTATAGAAACCACTGAAACCGTAATATCACGGGTTCCGTGTGGCTCCTGAATATATCTTAAACGAACCGGCAACGACTTATAATTTTTTGGGCATTTACTAATTATTTTTTAATTAATATTCATTTTCAAAAAGAAACCCTCGATACTACGGTTTCCGTGGTTTCTATAAAAAACAATTGAAAAAAAAAAAAAAACAGTATTTTTTGAACTCGATATCTCGAAAACTAAGCGAAATCTCAAAAAATACTATAAGAATTCATCGTCAGATCGCAGGGCCACAGTTACCGTAGAATTGCCATAAATATTAGAAAAACAATCCATATCAAATATAAATATGTATAGTTACATATATATCATTTATTTGTTTGAATCTATAGTTTCGAAGGTTTGATCTTATTCATCATCAGTCTATTTAATAAGAAATATTTTATCTGTTACTCCTACTTTTTACTTTCAAATATATATTCTATATCATGTAATTTCACTTTGTGACTTCTAGGTAGAAGGAATGAATCGATCCCCTTAATAGCTTGAAACCAGATTAAGAACGTAAAACTAGATATTGTGGTGCAAAATTGGTGGTGTTTTTTTTTTTTTTTTTTTTTTTTTAATGATATTGATGTGAGAAGGAGATACATCAGAAGGTGCATTCCCTAAAGGCCTGTATGAGATGGCCCCTCCATCGTGAAAAGAACAGAGTAGAAGGAAAGAAGCCGGGATCACGAGCCAAATCTCAGAAAGCTAGATACAATCCAATTTACTAGTTTACTTGAAAATTTTTGGTATTTTTTCGGTTTTTTCAACACGGTTTGGGGGAAACCCAAATTGAAGTAGGTAATTTGAATGAAGAAAATTGGTATGATGATTTTAAATAAAGGAGAAACTAATGTGAAAGTCATGTGGTGCCCACACCACTTGATATAATGTTGCATTATCACGTTATTATATATATATATATATATATATATATGTATATCTTAATAAAAAAAATTGTGTTATATGGTATATCATTGAAAAATAAATCATTCAAAGTTCAAGATGATGTATATGTCGATGTCAAAATTTAAATGAAGATATGATATTATTTTTATTCGAATAAATGTAAATATCATTAAAAAGGATGCCTACCGTGTAGTCCTGACTTGTAGACGACTTGAAGGGATGGGTCTAGATGTATCCGCCCACACAAACCAATCTCCCATCTTCAGCTAAAAGAAAAGAAACATACACATGATTAAATAATAAATAAAATAAAATTTGTATTATATGGTATATCAACGAAAAATGAATCATTCAAATGCCTTTTGTAAAATATTGTTTAAATAGTAGCTAAACGCTCAATTATTTAAGAAAAAAAAAATTATGAAATATTATTATACCTTATATTCACCATCGATGGATGCACTGGACGATCGATCTATGTATCTATTGTTTTTCTTATCGGTTCCAGATGTTGAATGAATACACCTATAACACTTGACATAACATTAGTAGAACCCCCCCCTTTACTACATACTTATTTAGTCATCAAGACGTATGTAGTAAACGAAATAAATCCCTTTAATTCGCGGAAAATTCAAATTTTATTTAATACAATTCAAATTCTTATAATTTGAAATATCAGAGTAAAATTCGAATTCTTATAATCGGACTTCGAGAGAGCCTGAAGATGTATGTATCAGTGAGAGTGGCCTTGATTTTTTGGAATACGGATAGAACGAGAGACCAGGGCGTGCTGAAAGAGATCCTTCCTAACATTTACACTTGCCTCATCTATAGATAAATTATAAATACCATGTTCATATTTCATTATGTTTACCAGCTAGGGGGGAAATGAAAAACCTTATTAGGCAAGTGGTTAAATAAATTAAGTGTAACGTAGTGCACGGTCTCCGCCAACCGGCCGGCAGAGCCCTCGTGCCCCTAGCCACAAGGCAGCCGGTCTTTTTCCTTAGGCTAATCCTGAGGAAGCAACGGACAACCTTCTGGTCTTGGTTCTAGTCCATAGAGCCACCTCAAACCCGCCCTCAAAGACACAAAGTCACCAGACTCCCATTCCCACCCCATTGTTCCATTTGAACAAGGCGTCAAGCGACGACTTTTCGGTAAGACACAAAACATGCAAGCACATGCAAGATGAACCTGGACCTCGATCTTTAGAAATCCGATCGAATCGGCCACTTCCCTCGTGACTCATTCATGGGTTCAACAAATGGGTGGCGTCGATTTTAGCTCTCTTGTGGGTCTTAATACTAAAATAACCTTAAAACTAAATTGGAGGGCACAAGAGAGGGAAACACATCACAAAATATCCCTAAGAGGCCTAAGATAGACGACACCGCATTTGCTGTCTCCAGGAAAGAAATCAAAGGGAAGAGTGCAGGTCCCCAACACACAGAAAGAGAGAGCGTCATCGTTGGCATGGCATATCATCCCACCCTCCCTCTAAACTACTGAATACTACATCTACTAAAACTGTGAATTTAATTTTAATAATTTTATATCACATATTCTGAATCTAAGAATAAATAGATTTGATAATAAAATAGCGATGAATCCCATCGGTGGTCGAGGCGATGAAACCTGAAAATCCCTACGCAAAATTCAAATAAGTTCTCACTTTGTGAAGATCCTCCAATGGTTCCCTTGTTGCTTCACTACAGATGAAGATGAAATGGGGATCTGAAAATTCCTAATCTGATTTTCTTTTACGTTAAAAATTGAATAATTTCAAGAATAAAATTATTGAAAAATGAAATGATTAGAGTGATTTTAATTTATTTTTGATATTAAGAATTGCAAAAAATTGAAAACAAAAATAAAATGAAAATCAATTTAAGCTATGATTGAGATTAATTTAATCTAAAATTGCATTTATGAAACATTTAATAGACAAGTTATTTAATTAAAAATTTATTAAATTATAATTGAAAGAAAAAACTTTGCTATAATATATGAAAATAAGCTAAGTATTACATTTACTAAGTGTAACTAAAGGGTATGCTGTAAAAGAGAAAACATATCCTAATTATTTGCCTACTATAATCTAGCTATAAAAAAATCCCTTTGAAAGCTTTAACTATGGTAAATGCCATGCTAAAAAAATTTATACTCATATTAGGTGCGCTGTTGGTAGAACATAAATGTGTCAAATGTGATAAAAGACAGCACCGAAACGTCACCAAAGTGAAGGATCCATGAAAAAGAAGAAAAAAATAAAATTAGAAATTATATAAGTGAAAATTAAATATAATATTAAATCAGATGAAATAAAAATTGAAAATGAATGAAATTTTATTTATGAATGAGAAATTTACTCTACTCTACCATTTTCGATAAGAATTTTGAATAAAGAGCATTGAAATCTCTGAAATAAGGGGGGATCTAATTGGTAATTCAAGAAGGCTTGAAGGATAATTAAGAATAATGAAATCTTCATGACAGTATCTTTGAAATTACGAAAGCAGAAGATATACCTATAGAATAAATACTAACCTCGTCGTTAAAAGAAAAGGCTAAACTCGCAGGCAGCCGATGATCTCGTTGCTCAAGTGATTTTGTCACCTTTAAAAAAATTATTGCAAAATTAGTATACTACATATATATAGAGAGAAGAACTTTTGAAATTAAATTAAATTAAAAATTTGAAAAGAGAAGAAAACATTCTAATGAGAAATATCTAAAAAAATATTATATTCAAGAATTAAGTTTGAAATTACGATTTTAAAAATAAATATATGTAATAGAAACCTACCTAAGAGACCCGATGTGACAGTCTGGGGTCATCTCGATGAAACGATGGCTTCTTTCTATAAAAATAAACACCTATGAATTTAAAGGTATATATGTTTAGAAATATAATTTTTAAATTACCTGATTTGACCCAGAAGCGAATCCCTCGCTGGGCGACATTATGGTAAATGATGAATGGGAACTGAAAATTCCTAATTCTAATTTTCTATTTATAATAAAAATTGAATACTTTCAAGAAAACTATAGAAAATTAAATTATTGAATGATTTTAATCCACTAATTTAATGAATTGCCAAAAATTTAAATTTGAAAATTTATTTAGGCTATGATTGAAATTAATTTGATCTGAAATTAAATTTACTGAATATTTATTTAAGTTATTTAAATTTTTTGAAAATTGGTTTAGAATAATTTTATTATGAAAGCAAGAACTTTAAAATCAAAAATGAATTTATTTTAATGGAAATAATTTAAATATTAAAGTAATAAGTGATTCTAACTAGAGGGGTATGCTGTAAAAAAACCTTAAAAATTAATTATATAAAAAAATGATATACTCAAGTTTGGCGAGCTGTTAATGCGAAGTACATAAATGAATCGAATGAGGGAGAACACCGAGATCCATCAATGAAGTGGATGATCCATGAAAAGGAAAATACAAATCAATTAGTAAATAATAAATTTTATAAATGAATATTAAATGTGATGATAAAAGGAGAGGAAAAATAAAAAATATAAAGATTAGATGAAATCAAATTTACTAGTGAGAAATTTATTCTACCAAATCAATGAACTCCCTAAGACGAGGAAGTTAATTTGTAAATCAGAGTTTCATAATTGATATGTTGATTGATAATTTTGAAGAAAAAAACCTATATGAGAAGATTTTTTGAATTTTCCTATATTTTTTTAAATTTTCTAAAAATTTTAAAATATAACAAATGAGTGTAAGTATACCTCGGAGTTAAAATAGGGGGCTTAATCTCGCAGGCAGCCGATGACCTTATCCATCAAAATGTCTTTGTCGTTGGCGAGAGGATTCCTGGGAAATTGTTCACAAAAGTGGTGTTCCGTTGCCTTCCTCTGGATTTAATGAGATGTTTCGGATTTCGGACTTGGACGTGAAATTGGTTGTCATTGCCAAGCCGGATTCGATCCGGAAAGCACGAGGTCTAACTGGCCAGACCACTCCATTAAAAAACAAAAATTAAAATTAATCAAAGAGCTTGTCTAGATGTAACACTATGTGGCATGACAAGAAACATTTTCAATGAAGTAATTTATATGTAATGTGAAAAGTGATGAAGACGAAATTATTTTAAAAATATTCAAAAAATATTAATTTATGGAGGAAAATAAAAAACTTTCAAAGCCTCGATACGTTCTTTACAGTGTTTTTTTATCATGCTTCCTGATAGTTTTTTCTAGGTTGATTATTTAGAGCGATAGAGCAGTGTTTATCTTTCTTACCACTTACATTTAACCGTTACTGCTTAACCTTTGACAATACACAAATTAGTATAATGACCTTTATTAAAGTTCATTAAATTCTAACAAAAATCTAAATGGATGAAATTTTTGAAATCAATGTTTTGCGAGTTTTTTTTTTTTTTTTTTTTTTTTTTTTTTTTGTTTTTCGGCCCTTCTAGCCATAAGCCTAATTACGATACTAGATATATTTTTAAAATTTGTCTCTACCCTCGGGGTCAGATTTTGGCTGGCTGCCTCGAGTCGGATTCGAACCCGGGTCTCCTGGTTAGCTCGCTGTCACGCTACCGACTAGCCTATCGACCCCCCCGTTTTACGAAGCTATGCGTGGATGCAATTATTTTCCAATGTGCGCGGTGAATCCCAGCGGATTGTCCAAATAATAATTATGAATCAAAAAATGTGGATATGATTGATGACATCGGATTTCAATAAAAATTTTCCAAATTTATAGTGGAGACTTTTCTCTTTATTTAAAACCGCTACTAATGTCAAAAAAAATGTTTGAACTTTTTGGAAAAGCCTCTTTGACCAGCATCAATATGCTCCTATTACAAATAATCATCCAATAAACATGATTGGGAATCTCTCTATATTTATATAAAATTATTAAGGTTTTGTTTATGCATTGGTCCAAATCACCCCAAATTTTTTGGTTGCACACGTTTCAAGCAAAGTTATGGACAGAAATCACCCTCAAAAAAATGCCTGTCTGTCTGTCTGTGTGTATGTTTCCGTGGTTTCCGCGTTTCTACGATTCACGTAAAAAACGGCTGAAGGGATTATTATAAAATTTGCATAATGAGGTCTTCTTAATCTCACGTTTTATAGGTACGATAGCGTTTTGATATTTCGAACTCCCAAGAGGGGTTCGAGGGTAGGGCATTTTACCGGAATAGAAAATTATCAATATAACTCCTAAACTATTAATCCTACGGCAAATTTTATAATAAGCAAAGTTGTAGGGATGTGATTTCTCGACAACTTTTGTTAAAAAAATTCAACTTATTTATAATCGAAATTAATTTTATCATTCATTGAGCTTAGAATTTATTAAAGGAAATTCTCGGCTCTAAATTGGATCTTTATTTCGTTTGAAGAAGCTTTACTGGGTTTTGAGTTGAAAAATCCAATCTGATATGCGGGCTTGAGGCATACTTTATGCATTTACTATCAATGATTTAATAATAATTAACAATTCATTATTAAAATTTGTACTATTAAATATGAACAATGAAATTTAACGAAAATAATAATTAAATATCTTCCAAATCTCAGCATCCAACGCTTAAAAACGATCTTAGCTTGTTTAAAAATCCTTAGTTTGCACGGATTCTTTCGGTCTCACTCAACCGAATTCTGCATATACACATAATCTGTGGGCCACTATGAAGGCTAGAGGTCCAAAAACTAACCATCCATAAAATGGGGAGAGAGTCAAAAAATGAGAAATTCTTCTCTTTGGAGTAAACTCAACCAAATTTTGTATACATAATCTGTGGGCCACTAGAAGGCTAGAAATGCAAAAACTAACCACCCAAAATGGGGGAGGGTTACAAAATGTAAATTCATGCCCTTGGAGCAAACTCAACCAAAATTTGTATACATAATCTGTGGGCCTCTAGTAGAGTTAGAAATGCAAAAACTAACCATCGCAAAATGGGGGAGGGTCAAAAAATGAAAATTCTTGCCCTTTGGACCAAACTCAACCAAATTTTGTATACGTAATCTGTGGGTCTACTAGAAGGCTAGAAATGCAAAAACTAACCATCCAAAATGGGAGCGGAGGGTTACAAAATGTAAATTCTTGCTCTTGGAGCAAACTCAACCAAATTTTGTATACATAATCTGTGGGTCACTAGAAGACTAGAAATGCAAAACTGGGTGTGGAGGGTGAGTGCGGGGTGGATTTCAGGGTACGGGGGTAGGGTGAGGGGTGCGTAGGGGGGTGGTTCGGGTGGAGTCCAGGGGCCGTAGCGGGTAGTGTCGGAGGTTGCTAGGCAAGGGTGGCTGGGGTGCGGGGGTGGTGGGTGGTGCAGAGGGTGGGTGAAGTGGGGGTCAGATGTGTAGCCTCCTGGCTAGAAAGAGGGCGCCGAAGGCGGAGTCTTGCAGCTAGTATTTTATAAAATTGATTTCAAATTAATGGAAAATTTAATTATTTATTCAAAGGGGTAGCTAGAGAAAATAAAATAAAATAAAAATGGAAACTTACTTGAAAAGAGATGACTGGGAGAATTCACTTTCACGTTCTCTCAGGCAGGGATAGAGAAAGTATGAACCAATGCATTCTCTCTGTCCACTGGTATTTGCATTTGCCTATAGAAAAGAAGAAATTAATATTAGAATTAAAAGATAATTATATGTAGAGAAAGAAATAAGGAAATCTAGTATTAAGTTTAGGCTTACAACACACATACACACTAATAGTACAACATGGCTTAATATCTTGGAAACTCACCTTCGAATTTCCATCTTTCTGTTTGAGAAATTTTATAAAATCTCACTTCAGATAGTTAGGAAAATTCAAAAGCTAAACTTTTCAAAGATTATCTATCGAAAAATCGACTGGAAAATTAATCCAAATTGCATTGAAATGTGGGGGCGGTATTAATGGCGTCGGCTTAGAATATAAAATAATTCAACTCGGACGCCTCGAATTGTTGAATTCAAATTCAAAGAATCAAAGCAAAGAGTCTCCACGGTTCAAAAAATAGATTGTTCAAACAATGCGAAAATTCAAATTTAAAATATGATTTCGACATCAATAAATATATTAAGATTCATCTTATGCATATTGCGTATACAGAGAGAAATTCCTATAACTTGCCCCGAAAAAATGTAACCTGGCCAAAAAAAGTTCTGGCTATGATCATGTTTTGATTATTGGATGAAATCCAAAAACATAATAAGTATATGATTAGAGAATTAATTGTTGTTGTAAGTGAAAAAAAACTCCACCATTACAATTAAATCTATATAAATGAAAATTATTAAATGAGACCCCGGAGGGTCACATATTCAGGTTAACTAATAGATAAAAATAAGAAAAATGTTGTAATCTAGACACACGGCAGTGTGTTAGCCAAGTTCGGAAAAACGGGCGGCGCACCGGCCATGTGTATATTTACACGAACCATTTCAAGCTACTTTCGACCCCACCATAACTCAAAAACTATTAAACCTACACACTTGAAATTTTTCATGCCTAATAAGACTCACTAGAACACCTAGAATCCCAAATTTCATGAATAAATATATTATAGTTCTTGAGTTATTAAGCTCTGAAAAATGCCATTTTTAACATTGACTGACTGACTCACTGACTGACATATCAAAAACCTAAAGTACTTCCGCTGTTCCTAGAATGCTGAAATTTGGCATACTGGTAGAGTTTGGGCTACAATTAAAGGAAAAAATCGAAAAGTGAGACTTTCCCTTTTTCAGGACCTAAAATGAAGGGGTGAAATTTATTATAGGCTTAATTAACTTATAGTGAAAATACAAACAAGTTAGAAAGCTGAATTTGGCTTACTGGTAAAGCTTGGCACATTAATAAAGGAGAAAATTGAAAAACCGAAACTTTCCTCTTTTCCATCCCGAAATGAAGGGGTGAAATTGATGCAAAACCAACCTTAAACTTAACTTTGTATTCTTCATGTCCCCATGGCCTATAGGTAGATAACTTATAGATGAAACGAGGAATTATATTTTATTTTATACCTAATTTCGTCGGTGTCTAAACAAGTTGAGTCCCGTTTATAAATTACAATAGAATTATAGAATTATCAATTCAACATTTCTCCGTTTGGGCATCTTTAGAATATTCAACACCAACAATAACTTTAATTATATAAAATAAAATAAAATAAATTTATTTTAAAAATAGGACAACTTTAGCGCATCTTCTATACATATTCAGTTTATTCAATATATTTTATTTAATAAATTATCTATTTATTTTCACCGAAATCATAGAAAAACAAAATTATTAGAAAATAAATAATTATCGCCCTATTTAAGACAAATAATTCTATGTATGAATAAAATATATATGCATATATGTGTATTGTATGAATATACAATCTAATTGAAAAGTTTTTGTTTTGCCGAGAGTAGCAGAGTTGTTGATTCACAAAGAGAAACAAAGAGGTTGTCCTTTGCTTGATGAAAAGAAACATACACACATATATATATAAATTATATATCTGTATATATATTATTTATTTGTTTGAGACTATAGTTTCGAAGACTCTTCATCATCTTCATCATCAGTCTTTTTAATTATAAATATTATTTTTCATGGAATCAATACCGTAACTGTTAACTGGCTCTCAACTAAGTAAAGATGGAAAATTTTCAATATTCATACATTGTTGAACCCATGAAAAATAATATTTATAATTAAAAAAAGACTGATGATGAAGACCACAGTCTTCGAAACTATAGTCTCAAACAAATAAGGTAACCATACTAGTTGAACGTGCACCAGTAGTTGACCATTTCGACATAAGAACTTAATAAGGATCCAGATAGAAGGATTCCCTTGAAAAAAATCTATGGACACTAGACAGCAGGACCCGCCAATAGATTTTTTTAAGGGAATCCTTCCATCTGGATCCTTATTGATTAAGATTTATGTCGAAATGGTCAACTACTGGAGCACGGTCAACTACTGCTGCCGTTACCTTAAATAATGTATATACAGATATATAATTTCGATATATATGCGTGTATGTTTATTTGCATCAAGCAGAGGACAACCCTCTTTGTTTCTCTTTGTGGATAAAATCTAATAATGAAAAGTGTTAATTGGAAAAGTTAATAGAATCTAAACTCACCCTAATGACTGCCGGCTGAAACTCGAAGCATGCATGGACTTGTCAAGGTTTCCAAGTCACAGAGCGAATAATGCAGATCATGGAGTCTATTAGCAAAATGATTTCTCTTATATGATGAGTTATATTTGAGATACTGAAAATCGAAATATAATTTTAGTTTCGACATATTATATATTCGTTAAAAATTCATATATCTCCAAAAGATAGAAACTTTATTAATGAAAAATTCAATTTAAAAGCGTCCTTAGGGTAAGATTTTTTTATAATTTTTCCCAACCAACACTTTTTTTTGCAAAATTTTTATCTCAATTCAATAAATATTAATATCTATTCAATAATTTAAAGTTGATTTCAAAATATATTAATGATAAATTCAAGTTCTAAGCGTGGCGTTGGTTGACCTCGTTTTTTTTTCTTTAATTTTCCTCTCAACACTTATTTATTCAAAATTTTTGTCTCAATTGAACAAATAATAATAGATATATATTAATTTTAAGTTGAAATGAAAAAATTATAAATTTTAGAAAAAAATTTGAGCTCACCGAATGAACTGGCGTGGATTTAGATGTGAATGGTCTCGTCCAGGAACCTCTACTAGTTGAGACACGAATGATCAGCCTCCAGACGCCCTCTAGTCGTTGAACGATTTAAAATTATTTTAAAAAATAATTGCACCTGAAAAAATATAATCCGAGCTGAAAATCTAATTTTGAATAGTATTTTAATAATTTTAGTAAGATTTTTTAGAATTATCGAGATATTATAATAAATTATAATTAAATATTTAATTTGATAGCTCCATTGTCCCAAAGTCTTCGCCTTTATTAATTAATACCCTTTGAAATTTCCAAGGCAAATAGGAAACTAGATAACTTATCATGGTATATATTTTGTTTAAAATACGCGTTATTAAAAAAATGTTCTGGCTATTTCTTAGCAATTATATAAGAAAAAATAGATAATTATTGTAATATGTTATTAAATAATGATCAGAAAACATTAAAACTAGCTAATACAAAAATATTTAAATTTTCAATAATAGTCTATTATTACAATCAAATTTCAAATAAAATAAATTCATCAATCAATCAAATTAATACAAAAATGTATGTAAAATATTTAAAGATATTATTGTAAAAAATTATTGAAATGAGAATCTTAGATTTATAAATCTTTTCAAGCAAGATAATTTTTACTTTTACCATACAGGGTATGATCAATTATTGTAATAGTGCATGAATAAAAAGTGTTTTTTTCTTTTCGTAATATCTCAAACAAGGTTGAAACTATTTTGATTAAAAAAATTGAACGAAACCATGGCATTTCGGTCTACAAAAAAGCTCTAATAAGTGAACATTGAAAAAATTATATTTTTCGAGATAATAATTGTTTTATCAAAATGTCTGTTAATTAGTCTGTTCATTATCTGTGCGTTACCAAATTTTTGTGGGCGAGCTATCTCAAAAACTTGTATGAATATCAAAACCAAATTTCACACGTAGTTTTGGTCCATTGATTTTTCGTTTATTGGGCCAAGCAGGTGGGAGCCTCCACTAACAAGAAATATTTACATAGTCGGGTGAATTTAATTACAGGAGTATTTACATAATTATAGGAATATTAACATAATATATTTAGAAAAAAAAATTCGTTTTTCTTTTTCCTTATATACAATTTCTAGCGCATGGCGATTTCCCTATAAGTTCTCCTGTTGAAGCTGTAAAAATTCATTAATGAACCCCTCATCGCTCTGAAGGTCATATCGTATAAAGTTCTCTGAGAAATTCCCAGGGCGACAAGGGGAGGCACCGCTTTATGCCACCACACTCCCTTCCACGAGAGTGTGATGGCTTCAACTCTCACAGAACCCGAGACCACCCCAAACCTTGCCGCAATGTTGCTCACCAGACTGGAGTTGCCCTTATAATAATTGATTTTGTTTCTGTGGGCAACCCCCAGTCCGAGGAGCGCTGACACTATCTGCACATCCAGAACCCACACCGTCCCCGACCCGTCCTTCGCCACGATGTCTGGCTTCCTGTTCCCGGCCGAGCTCTGATATAAATATTCGAGCTCGACTCGCATTCAGATTAAGAGCAGATTAAGAGCTGATTAGATTTTGGTGCATATCGACCCAAAATTAAGGGGGTGGAGAGGTGGGGTGGGGGGTTAAAAATTAAAAACCTACGCCATTTGAGCTAACTCAACCAAATTGTGTTATACATAATCAGTGGGACCCGAGAAGTCTAAAATGCAAAAACTAACCCTCAAAATGGGGAGGGGGAGGGGTTAGGGTCAAAATATTAAAATCTAGGCCCTTGTACCAAACTCAACCAGTGTATGGTAAAGTCAAGTGGGTGGCCACATCAGAACGTGTCAATTTATTCTCACATATATTATGAAACTTGTAAATTTTATAGAGTATAAAGATTATCTTTTCTTAATAAAAAGTCAAAATAAAATCGCTAGAGTTATTTTTGAGAAAATGACGAAAAACCTCAAAACGCATATAGTAAATTTTACTTGTCGTGAATTATTTTAAACAAAAACTTCGCTCTCATATTATTATAGTATGTAGGTATATTAAGAATTCTTAAATTTTTTTTCTGAGACTTTAGCGCATTTGAAGTATCACTACATGGTAACATGGTACAGACAAACTATAAGCTTGGTGAGCTCTTTGAGCACTTTTTGAGTTTTGGGGACCAAGAAATATTTTTAAACAAAATTTGTGCTTCAACCAGAAAATCTAACGTATACTTCTTAATAGAATTTAATATATGACGATGGATTTAATATATTGTAATCCGAAGACTTAAAAGAGTGAATTTCAAAATATTATAGAGCAAGATAAAATCAATTTGCATAAACTCTCACGTCGGCAAAAAGAAGAGTTTAGTTGCACAATAATTTTCAAAAATATAAAGTAGTTTTCGGATAAAAGAAAGAAATATCGGTCTAAGAAACTGATTTTGATTAAGATCAGCGCCCCTTGTAAGTGGTTAGATGCGCATTCAAATAGAAAGCTCTGCATTGCCTGTTGCATCGTCAAGAGCAAAATTTATTTACCTCACCTTTCCCAATTATATTTCAGAAAAACTCATTGTATTTGAAATATCTTCAAAGAAAAATAGAAATAAAAGTGCATAGTGCCGATTAAATTAAATTAAAATACAATAAATGATTTTTCTAACAGTCTCTTCTCTTATATGTAAGTCATTATTAGTTCTTTTTAGGGATCCTTTCAAACCGGACCCTTTAAGTGTACTTACATTGTTTGTTTGTCCGTCTACCCGTCTGTAAGAGTAACGTAAACTAAATAGGTCACAAAATTGTTATAATATTGTAATATCTGAGAAAAATTTTGAAATCTCTTATATTTTTTTAATTTTTCTAAAAAATTTAGAAATATAATAAATGAGTAAGCTGACCTCGGCATTAAAATAGAGGCCTTAATCTCGCAGGCAGCCCATGACCTTATCCGTCAAAATTACTTTGTCGTTGGCGATTACTAGAGAAGATTCCTGGGAAATTGTTCACAAGAGTGATGTTCCTTTATCTTCCTCTGGATTTATTGAGATATTTCGTATTTTCGACATAGATGAAAATTATTCTGGCTTAAGCCAGATTCGATCTCGACTAAGCTCGAAGTTCTATTTAGCCACTCCATCTTAAAAAAATAAATTATAATTAATCAAAGATCTTGTCTAGATATAACATTATATAATAATAAAGAAATTTTTTCAATGAAGTAATTTAAACGTAATATAAAAAGTAAAGAAGACGAAATTATTTTTAAAATATCCAAAAAATATTAGTTTATTGGAGGAAAATGAAAAACTTTTCAAAGCCTCGACTATTATTATTTTGCAAGAGGTAAATTTTTGTGAAAGCGAATATAAAAAATATTTTTTATCACGAGCTATGAGATATAATCTTGGAAAAGAATTAGGATAATTTTCTTTCATTTAAAAGAAAGATATGAGAGGCAGGGGCGTAGACACAGGGGTCAGAAATCCCCAAGGGCAGGGCTCATGGGAGGAGTAAAGACAACGACAAATCGTTTCTTATGGCAAACTAACTGAAATTAAATATATATCATATGTTTAATCAAGAATTATGTTCTTTTTTAACTTTAGGTACCTATTGTTTTATAATAATAAAAAATTCCCACTAAATATTTTGCTTTGTGGATTGACCCCCATATGAAAATTTTCTGGCTACTCCAGTGATGAGAGGGAACTCAAACATGGTTAGATAGGTGATTTTAGTCTCATTTAAGAGGAGCCTTATTAGAAAATTATGGTAAAATTTCACATACTCATTTATTGTACAATAAATAAAAAGGAATTCATAATATCAAGTATTTAGAATAAAAAAAGGTAAGTAGTAGATATAATATATAATATATATATTACATAAAGAATAATTTACTTACGAGTAAATTAATCAAAATAAGTAAAAAGTGCCAGGGAGATGTAGGGAAATGTTAAATCTTTGCCAAAATTGTTTTTGATGTATTTAGTAAATCCCGCTTACAAAAATAAATAAATAAAGTAGAAAAAAATCTTTATTGGTAAATAAATTGACAATTCAGACAAAACAGCGGCCCTCAAAAAACTAATTTGTCAAATACTCAATATTTATCTTCTACCTTTTAATCTTTTTTAAATAATGATGTTTTTTCAAAATCATCACACAATCAATATGAATTAACAGAGTTTTAATCTGGTGACTTATCATGATCGGAGACTTAAAACATTACAAACATCGTTTTTATAGGGTGTATATTTGTGATACCGTCTTCATAGCGATCAAAATACTTTGGATGGGGAAATGGCATGAAGGAGCCCGAAATCAAGACATGCACCTGGACCCACAGCGTTGTCTTTACGGTATTGGGAACTCTATTCTCAATCACTTGATTCATTGTAAACATATGATGTGAATTATTTATATTAGAGAAATTGAGAAACACCCTATAGAATCGAGTTCCGAAACCACCTGCTAAGTCCGAGCATCATATTTTATTCCCAGACCAAATCCATAAAGTTTTCAGTGGATTCATTAATAATGGTTGGGATCAAGCAGGTCGCTGGGTCACGCGATTCCGAGAGATGCTCCTAAGTGATATTTGGTCTGATCAAATCAAAAGCCTTTCTCTATCACGGGGAGGGTAATTTGATTACGCCAAGGGGGCCTTAGAGAGGGGGCGGAGTCCCCGCTGGGTAGATTCAGCCACGGCAATTAAATATCGGGTGATTTGTAAGACAAGCGAGCATAATATTAATCTAATCAATTTACATTCGAGATGAATCTTTAACAAGATTGTGGGGAATTTTCAGATAAGCTCGAGGATTTAATTATTATGCGGATAAAATTATAGCTGGTGAATGAATACTAATGATCTATATCTAACACGTTTTTACCACCGGTGAGTTATTGGTTATGAAGATTATTGTAATTTCTCTCAGGCCATAACAAGGTAAAATTAAATTTAGAAGGCCCACGCATACTTGCTCTATTCTTATTTCCTAAATAAGGAAATTACCCAAGAATATTTAATAGAATGATTTCTTTACCAGATGTTGTATGAGGGGAATATTGTTTTCATGCAAAAAACAGATTTTTCTAAGGTTCTTCACGTTTCATTTTCTTTTGTCGAGTGCGTTATACTTCAAAAATGAAAAGTTTATTTTAAAACGAAATTTAAATTTGGTAGGTACTTTAAACTTTAATAAGAAATAAGTGGACAATTCATACTTGACGTTGTTCTCAAAAGGAGCCAAAAGGTATATCTTAAAAAAGATATCTTTGCTTTATTTATTTTATAGCTACTTGGTTCTGTTTTTTGTTGAATCAAAATTTTTACAGTTTTTGGGTATATTTTAAAAAAACTGAAAAAAAAGATACCACTTTCATTTACAAGTAGAAGACAATAGATGAAGGGGCATTGAATATTGAATTCCAAAATAATTCCACATAATTCCAAAGACGTGTACATCTAATTCCAATCGCGGTTCACCCCTCGGATAAAGTATACTCTAAAGATTATAAATATAATAATAATCAGATGTCAAGATATTTACAGGTACTAGATAAAAGCTCGATATTTAAGATTCTATAAATAGTAGCTTTTTAATCATCGAATCATTGTAATGAATATTCAACTTTCATTGGAACTGTGGAAATATCTTGTAATGAATGGAAAACTATTCCATCTAATATATAATAAAATTCACCAGTAGTAGGGATTTTTATTCACTCAAAACTGAAAGTTTCTTTGAAAGTCGTATAATATTACCATAATTAATAATTTTTTAACTTGTTTCTGATCATTATCATTCATAAACATATTATTTAATAGGTATAGCCTTTCTATGTAATTTTTATTTTTAATTTTATTGAATTGATATCGTGTAGTTGCTTTCGCCTGAAGCATATGCAACCTCTCGCTCGTTGAAAAGTTCACCTGCATACGTTTACAAATTATATTTATTAAATTTAATTTAAAATTGAGGAAAAATCAAATGTAAACTTTTTTAATACTCATCAATATACTACCCGACTAGAGCCACCCAAGTAATAAAATAAAATAAATAGATAAAAATACGAAAATAGATTGTTTCTAATTTAATTAACTAATGCATTTTTTTTAATTTTATTAAACCAATTATTTTACATGAATTAATGTATACATTGTATTTGAGCTTCGACTCCGGAGATTACTTCTCCACAGATCGACTGTCGATCATCTTTTTAGTCCTTGTTTTTAATAAGAGGAAAAAACTAATTAAATAAAAAAATCTCTTTTCCGATAATTATTCCAATTCAATCCAATCTCTCATTCAACCCCACTAATGCATTTAATCCATTAATTTTATTATACACATTATTTGTAATATACTATTAGAGGGTTTAAAACAATCAATTTGATTAATTTAAGGTAGTTGTTTCGCGACAATACTAGCAAAAAGTTAATGATAGAGTATATAGAACATACAATAAGGATTCATAATTCAAAAGACCAAAACTTTTTGCTATTTGTGTACCAATACGAGCTAATCATGTGTTCGTTTGACAAATCTGGCAACACTGTCCGAGCTTGTATATATTTTATCATAGAAATGTTAAATAAAGTACATTATAAAGGGAGATTTCTCGAACAAAAGTTTTTAAAAAGCGATTGAAAGATGTTGCAACAATGGCTGAAGCAAAAAAACGTCAAAAAAGTACTAAAGTTAACCCACTTTTTAGGTTAAATAAATACTTTGTTGCCAGCTTGTTTTTAGTGTAAATTTTTCATTATACATTTTTCATTATTTATTCATTATCTCAGACAGTGTGTTGTAACTATGAATAAAAATTTTCTTAAAAAATATATTAATTATTGTTTAATGTTAGTTTAGTTTTTTATAAAAATGGTAAGAAGAGTTTCTTAATTATAATTAAATATGTAAGTAAACTTTCCGATATCCCGTATAGTGTAATGTAAAAGAGTCTGAAAAACTCTATCTTTGGAATTTAATATCTTTCGGAACTATATTGTTCATAAATTTCGTTTTGCTAGGAATCAATAGATGCAGAAGTATTTAAATAATAATCTGTCTAAATTTCAAAAAATCCTAAGAAAACTCATATAGTGAAACAACTACCTTAATTATTTCGAATTTGAAAAAAAACAACATTTGTTTATTTATTCTTATTATCATCACAATGTCATAAAATCTATAAAATATTTAAGACCCGATTTCTAGTATCAATTTATTATATTATAGAAATAAGAGAGTATCTGAGTTATGTTAAAATGTGTACAAAATGCTGCGTAAGAATTGTATTTTTGTTCAAGGTTCTCGCAGTGTCTCATTGGGAAATATTGTATTCATTAATTAAGGATCCAGCTAATTAATTTTTATAAATGTGATTTTCTTGGTTTGCTTCTCCTTTCTACTTAAATGCTAATGTTACTAATTAACTGCAAGATTTTTTGTTATAAATAATTTATTTGATTTCGTAACTCCGTTAATAGCTGCTTAGTATTCTTTATAAATAAATAATTAGATTAGTTCATGTTGTTGAATGCAATTATAATAATTCAAAGATCATTATAATCGATTTTATGGAATAGTTTTTAATTGAATGAATTCCTCAGATAATAAATATGTGTAATAATTTATTGAAACACACAAGTGCATTAAGCAAACATGATCAAACAAGTTCTTAATTTTAAAATTAAATTCCCAAGTTTGTAAATTGAATATGTCCCGGTTGATTTTACTTTACTGTATAATCAAGTATTGTAATCGTACTTAAAAAAGGGGGGTTTTGCTTCGAATTTTTGAAATAACTCAAATATGGCTAAAACTATTTTGATAAAAAAAAATTGAGCAAATTCACGGCGTTTCGGGCTTCAATAAAATCCTATATAGTGAATATCAAAAAATACATGTTTTAAGAGATATTAATTATTTTATCAAAATATATGTTAGTGGTGTAAGTTAACAAATTTCATGTACGCTCTAGCTCAAAAATCAATGAAAGTTTCAAAACTAAATTTTGTATTTTTATATTTTATATTGAGGCACGCCCCCTGGACCCCCCAAGCCACGACCCTCCCCCCACTCCCACCCATCATCCCCCTGAAACCCCAGCCAGCACTCCCGCCCCCACCCGTGACCTCCACCCCCGCCACAACCCCTCCACCCCGCCCCACCCCACTTCGCCCCTGGGCACTCACCTCAACCACCTTATCCACCCTGCACCACCACCCCCTCACCCCCGGACCCCACCCCATGCCTTCCACCCCCACGAACCACCCCCGCCTAGCCCCACTGCGCCCCCCAGGCTCCACCCCTTCACCCTACTCCGTCTTACTCCCTCACCTCAATTCAACCCCCGCGCCTTCATCCCCCCGGACTCCCCGCACCCCATATCCTAACCCACCTCCACCCCCGCACCCAGTTTTTTCATTTCTAGTCTTCTAGTGACCCACAGATTATGTATACAAAATTTGGTTAAGTTGTATCTAAGAGTAAGAATTTTCATTTTTTGACCCCCTCCCCCCATGTTGGGTCGTTAGTTTTTGCATTTCTAACCTTCTAGTGACCCACAGATTATGTATACAAAATTTGGTTGAGTTTGGTCCTAGAGCAAGAATTTTCATATTTTGACCCTCCCCCCCCCCTTTTGGATGTTTTTTCGGGGAATTTTTTAAACAAAAGTTGTCAGAAATCACATCCCCTATAGCTTTGCTCATTATAAAATTTGCCGTCGAGTTAATAGTTTAGGCGTTATTTGATAATTTTCATTCTTTGTGGCTTATGAATCTGATCTGAAAAGTTATATAAATTTATTTGTCAAGATTTAGAATTTTACAAATGTCATGAGTTCGACCCGGCACTTAATTTTTATAATCTACTTCATTCAAAAACATAATACAAAAATTTAAAGACGAATTTACGTCAATAAAAATATTTAGGTACTTTTATTTTAATTAAATTTTAAAATTATTATTTTTATTAATAATTTTATTTGGAGGGAAAGTGAAATCGATTATAAATATATAATTTATAAAAGATAGGATAAAAAAATGTCTATTTATGATTGATTTGGGATGATTTGGAAGCTGATAATTGAACGTGCTGGTATTATAGTTTTACTTTGAGCAGGGCCGTATTTCTAAATATGCTAAGTAGGCTGCAGCCTAGAGCGGCAAATTTTCAGGGTTTAGCAATTTATTCAAAAGTTAAAATGAAGTATTTCAGACGTTAATAATATTTTCCGTAGGAATTTAAGAATACATCTTACTTAAAAATATGTTTTAGTCCTTCTACATAGCCTACTTTCTAAAACTATAACATAATACAACTTCACAGCATATTTTTCAACAAATAAATCAGTAATTAACTACATTTTGTGTAATTTCATTTCACCGTGTAGGACAACTTAATTCAAATTGAACACAGTTCTTCAATTACTGCAAAAGATATTCATTAGCATTAAAATATAAAAATATGTTTAAAATAGTGATCACTTTTCTCCAAGAACAAATTAATTAATGAAGTTCGAAACCCACTTCATTTTTTAACGAATCTTAAAAGAAGTAAGTAAAAAACAAATAGATAATCTAATTTGATTATATAATTTATTATATAAACCATTAAAATTGTAGTTTTATCTAAACTAAATGAACTTTATTTTTAAAAAGGATGAAAACATCAATGAACTCTATCCTTTTGTTGTATAAAACAAATGTATTAGGCAAATATGAGCTATAGAGGGGCGGCAAATGGATTTTAGCCTATAGGCAGCATACTCTTAAATCCGTTCCTGTTTGAGACTTATAGTTGAGATTAGGGCCTGGGGAACCTTCGAGGGAGTGAAATATCGCTGATTAACGTGTTTTAAGTATTTAGAAACTTTTCTTGTTCCCAATTCCCAAGAAACAATATTTCAATATATGTCTTAAACAGGACAATTTTATTAATTGTTTTATTTTTATGTTGGCTGGTTTTTTATGTGGGATAAGTGATAGTCACGTGATTCCCACTAAGCAGTCCAGAACTATTAAGTAGGTATTACATATTATAAGATCTCTTCTTTAAGTGCCATATCAGGTCTCCCTGACGTTTCGGAACCTCTCCACATTTACCTGTTCAGTGTGTGTTTAGCTGTTTTACACAGATATACGGGACCTACTTTTTTACGGTTCCGAGAGGCTAGTTTGGAGAGGTAGTCTAGGCAATTATACTCTTGGTAGTTTGCCATTGCTTTCCAAGAGAAGTTGGCTGCAAATAACTGCCGAGACTCAGTCCAGCGTACTTAAGGACAACGACACTCTGACACCCACAGTCGCCTCTATAAGATCTAATTAAATTAAATCACGAGAGAGTCATCTATTGAATCTGAGGCGTACCGGATAATTTTTATTAAATGTCATAAAGGATGTGTTCAAGCCTTTCATTTAGAAATTTAAAGTCTTTTACTATCGACACTTTGACATTTTATACATATTATAATTTATTAAGGGAGTTTTTTATAGCTGTAGTAATTTATTTATTTAGGTTTAAAATAAGAGATGTGCAGCTTCAATTTTTTTCTTTTTATTTATTTCTCAATTCCACTAACGTTTTCTGGCCATTGGTTATGGCCATCTTCAGAGCGGGAATTAGTCAATATTTATATAAAAAAATTTTTGATACACTTGTCATTAGTTAAAATTATATACAAGAAACATAAATAAATAGGATATATACAAAACTTTTTACAGGGTTCGCCAGAAAGTCGAAAGATATAATTTTCTCAATTGTCTTTTTTCTTTCAAGAAGAAATGTCGTTATTATATTATTAATATTGACTAATTCCCGTTCTGAAGATGGCCATAACCAATGGCCGAAACGTTAGTGAGAATTGAGAAATAAATAAAAAGAAAAAAATTGAAGCTGCACGTCTCTTATTTTAAACATAAACAAACATATTATAATTATTACATTAACGATTTTCAAATATTCAAGACCCTTTATCCTTATTAGTCTAATGTCTTTTCCGCGACATACAGCATTCAAAAATAAAAGTCATGTGACCATATGAATCTTCTACTTAACCCAACCGTTGAAATTTCATCCGTTTCTGTTCACGATACAAAAGTCAATTCTAATTTATAGGTGTTGCAGCTTCTAGAATGCATATAATTTAAAAAATAAATAAATGTAATATTTTTAATGAAATTAATTTTTCCAGCCTAATAAATATACGTTGTAATTTATCGATACAAGTGCATTAAGCAAACAGGATCAAACACAGTTTTCAAATTGTGACTTTGTAAATTAAATTCGCCCCGATTGTTTTCTTTTTTCTTTTTGCTTCGTTCCAAATAAATGAATATTCCAAGTAGAAACGATAAATTCTCGACTCGCCTAATTAAGAAGACATGTTGCAAGAATCGTTTGCCCATTCATTAATCCGAATGTTGTTTTTTTTTCAGGATGTGTGTGTGAGGAGGGTATCGTGGTATCGTCTCGCGTGTCGAGGTTATCGTGGGGCCCCGGCCTTCGCCCCTAAACAACGAGCCCCTTGTTTCTAGTCAGTCTGGGGTGCCGCCCTGTGGCTCAGTTATCTGTCTTCTCTTCCGTCACTGTTAGGGTCTTTCACGAACACATACGTGACTTGAAAAATACAATTTCATATATTCAGATTTTTTTTAAGAGCTGGAGATAGATGGGTCATATCTACAAAAAGATTAGAACAAACTTTTCATGTCTTATTTTTTTATATCTCTACAGTGTGCTCCATATGTCTGAAAGTAAAGGGGTAAAAATTCCATTCTCACAAAAATTCTAGTTGAGATTTCACGTGAATGATTTAAATCAAAGATTCTCAAAATGTAGCATGAAAATCTATTTAAGCTGGACGCAAAAAGTTTTTAAAATGATTTTTTTTTTAATAAATTGAAATTGTAAATAGTTACATAATAAAACTACTATAAATTATTTTTCCTAGATAATGTAGGATAATACTCTAAGGCAGAGCTTCTTAAACTTTTTTTCATTTGCTACTCAATTTTGACTGAGAAATTGTTGGCAGACCCCATTTATATATGTAGATATAATAGTATCTATAAACCATTTTTACTAGAAAATCTATATCTATATATATATAAAATTAAGGTTTTGTCTGTACATTGCTCCAAATCACGCCAAATTTTGGTTGCACACGTTTCAAGCAAAGTTATGAACGAAAACACCCTCAACAAAATTCCTGTCTGTCTGTCTGTCTGTTTCCGTCGTTTCCGAAAAGTTGCCCACGATTCACGTAAAAACGGCTGAAGGGATTATTATGGAATTTCATATTAACATCAGATGTCTTCTAACTTACGTTTTTAGCTATATAACGTTTTGATATTGATAGAAGGGGTTTGGGGGGCGCACGAATAAAAATTATCAAATAACTCCTAAACTATTAACCCTACGGAAAATTTTATGAAAAACAAAGTTGTAGGGGGGTGTTATTTCTGACAACTTTTGTTTGAAAAAATTTCCCCAAAAATACAGCCAAAAAAAGGGGGGGGGGTGAAAAAATGTAAATTCTTGCCCTTGGAGCAAACTCAACCAAATTTTGTATACATAATCTCTGGGCCTCTAGAGAGCTAGAAATGCAAAAACTAACCACCCAAAATGGGGGGAGGGTCAAAAAATGAAAAAAAAATTATCTTGGACCAAACTCAACCAAATGTTGTATACATAAACTGTGGGTCACTAGAAGGCTAGAAATGCAAAAACTGGGTGCAGAGGGTGGGTGTGGGGGTGGAATAGGGTGGGGTGAGGAGTGAGTCGGAGCGGGGTGGAGTCCAGGGGCTAGGCGGGGATGTGGTGCGCAGGGTTCGAGGGCACGGGGTGGGGTCCGGGGTGGATGGGGTCCGGGGTCCGAGGTGGGTAGGGTGCGCGTAAATTTTTGTGTTAAAATTTTGAAAAAACCCACGACTTGAATACTAGTTACCATAGTTAAAAGAATATATAGCCCATTATATAGAGGGGTTCCAGCTTACATTAATTGTGGGAAACGATTTTCGTTTCTATGAGTATGGTGTAGGTTTGTCAAATCTAAGTTTGCGAGCTCGTATGGTAAGTGTGGGAGACAACTTTTGGTAGCCGAAAAACCTCGAAATTTTCGGACTTTTTCCAGTTTTTCGCTTATAACTCGAAAACGGTCCATATTTTGTAAATAACCGTCCTATAGAAAATTAAAGAGGACACAATTTCGAGTCGAGTGAAAAAAAAATGGCTTAGTACTTCTATTTTTTATCGGGATCCAAAAAATAGCCCCCTGGATCACTTTTGAATATCCTAAAAACTCGCACTTTTTTCGATTTTTTTCCCATTTGACCATAAAGGGGCACTTTTTTGACAAAGACCACTCTATAGATTTTTAAACTAGATTAAATTTGCTACAATTCAAACAAAATTTCATCTTAATTGGCTAATGGTAACAAGTGCCTCAATGAGACTGAAGTTTTGAAAAACTGCAATTTTTTGCAAAATATTGCAGTTTTTCCTTGATAAAATGAAAACCACTCATCCTAAAAACTTGATTACTATCTCACGCTGTTTAATTAACCTTAGATTTGATAGATAGGGTCTGCCTCTGGGGGAGGGGGCGGTTCTGAATTCATCCAAATATTAAGAAAAAAATGTTTGAATCAAAAAATCTAGACCAAAATGTTTTTCAAATTAGATTAGAGTTTAGACTTTTTATTTTGAGAACATCCAAATGAAAAACAGAAAAAAAATCGAATTGTTATCTGGAGAACACTTGAACGGATGTAGATAATTAGTAGAAATTTGGCACATATGTTAAACTGTCCCACTCTGTCAAGTTTCAACTTAGTAGAACTAAATGTTTGCTGATAAAAAAAATGACAAATCACAAAAATATGTAGCGATCGTGCGTACATAGTCTTGATAAAGATTTCATTATTTCCTTTAATTCCAGGAATAACCTTTAAGTTTGTCTTATCATTATTGTTTCATAACAAAGCTCTGTGTTATTGCCTAATCTACGAAATTTTCATTGAACGAACCAACTTTGAAAATGTATTTAAATTTTACACAAAATAAAATTTCAATGGAACATATTTCAATTCATTTTGTATATAAAATGAAAGAATGAACAATATCCTACTTCCACATTAATGATTGAAATTAATGTTATCGAAACAGGAAATTTTAGATGGTTGAATGGTTTTATCATGGAATGCACGATAGCTTGAATAACAAATCAAATAATGCAATTTTATATATTATGATGTTCTCGGGTAGAACATTCGCCATAATAAGAGGGAATAAACAATCCATATAAAAGCAAATACTATAAAAGTAAAGAGCTAGTGATGGTAACCCTCAGATAACCCTATAGTTTCTATTTGATCAATAGATTTTTTTCTCATTTAAATTCCATTAAGAAATACTTACTCTATGATAGAAGAGTCTTTCGAAATCTCTTGCGGAAATATAATCATTCATTGCCCTTGGAATGTTGAAAACACTGGTTTCCAAGGGATCTCCTAAGTTAAGCAGCATGTAGAATAGATACAGCGGTGAAATCAAATTCTATGCTCAGTAATTTGCACTGTAGATTTTGCTGAGAGTGTGATTAAAATAAGTTTGTTTTCGCAGCTCTGCCAACTTGTTTGCCCTTTAGTCCACATGTGTTGGCTAATCCACACCGTCCCGATTCAAATCGTGTTGCTTAAGTTTCTCTGATATCTAGTGGAGAATCCTAAAAAATAATTTTGGAAATTATCAGCCATTATTAAAAATACAAACATTTATAGGTAGTCTTTAATATAAAACTAAAGATTTGAGCATTTTTTTTTTGAAAATAGTTGGAAAGTTTTTCGAAAAATCACCTCAGGTTAAAATTAACCAATGTTTATTACAAGAGAAAGAATTTAATTTTTAAGACAAATTCTAAGATTTTAGTAGAAATATTATTAAATTGCGATATCAGATTGACAGGAAAGCATGTTAGTTCTCAGGTTCGACTCCTGAGGGGATGAATCCCCTCTGATATCGCAATTTAATAATATTTCTACTAAATAAAATCTTAGAATTTTTCCTAAAAATTAAATTCTTTCTCTTTTAATAAAAATTGGTTAATTTTAATCTGAGGTGATTTTTTGAAAAACATTCCAACTATTTTCAAAAACAAGATGTTCAAATCTTTAGTTTTATATTTAAATAAGACTTTTTTTCATTTTTAGCTAAATTTTGTAATTTCCTTTATAAAAGAATGGAGTAAAAAAATTGCTGTGCTTATATAATATATATTGCGATTCAGAGATGTTTTTCATTTTTGTCTCGAGGGTGTGGGCTGACATCCCGGAAAGCATGTTAGTTCTCAGGTTCGACTCCTGAGAGGATGAATCCCCTCTGATATCGCAATTTAATAATATTTCTACTAAAATCATAGAATTTGTCCCAAAATTAAATTATTTCTCTTTTAGTAGTCTTTAATGTTTTAAGAATGACACTACTGGGTATAAAGTGCCGAAAAACTTAAGCTCATTATAAATACTCAAACAATTGTATCAATTTGTGATGTCCTGATAAGTATATTGATTTTTTTTCTGGGGAGGGCAATAAATATACCAACTAAATATAATGTTAGGGAGCTTCCATAAATTATGTCACACGAATTTTAAGATTTTTAGACCACCTCTCCATGTGTTACATTCTGTCACATTTTCATTGAGGATCCCTTATATTGTTACTTCACACTATTACTTTTATACCCTATCTATATATATATAAAATTAAGGTTTTGTCTGTAGATTGCTCCAAATCACGCCAAATTTTGGTTGCACACGTTTCAAGCAAAGTTATGAACGAAAACACCCTCAACAAAATTCCTGTCTGTCTGTCTGTCTGTATGTATGGATGTCTGTTTCAGTGGTTTCCGAAAAGTTGCTCACGATTCACGTAAAAACGGCTGAAGGGATTATTATGAAATTTCATATTTACGTCAGATGTCTTCTAACTTACGTTTTTAGCTATATAACGTTTTGATATTTTGACCCCAGAAGGGGGTTTGGGGGGGGCGCTAGAGGGGCCTCTAGAGAGCTAGAAATGCAAACCACCCGGGTGCGGAATGGAGTGTTGGGGTGGTGGTGTGGGGGCGGGGGTTGGGCATGGTGCGGGGTGCTGGGTGGGTTTCGGGGTGGGAGTGGGGGTGAGGATGGCGTTTGAGGGCTGGGGGTCCAGGGGGCATGCCCCTACTAGTAAGAGGGCCGCCGAAGGCGGGCCTTGCAGCTAGTAATTAATAATTGTAGAAATTATTTTTTAATAAATTAAACTCAATTAATTATATTTAATATATTCTATATTTGGATTCTATATTTGGAAATATTTGGAAGTACTAGTGGAAGTAGGTGTACAGCATATTAGATCGCGTTTCACCCCTCGGTATTGTATTGATACATTACTTTTATGATTGTATATTATTATTGTATATGTATAGCTGAAAAATAGCTAACTAATAAAGAAAAGAAAAAATTATAGAATTATCCTCGTAGAAGAACCATAAAACTGCTGCAGGAATTGAATATTCTTAATTTGCCACTGTTTAGGTTATTGCTAGTACTGGAAATTCTGGCGAAAACCAATATTAATAATCAGAAAATAAAAAAAAGAGAAAGTGAATTGTATAAGCAAATCTTTGACCCGTTGAAAATTGATATTACTATTTCTGTTGATGTCATCTCGAAGAGTTTTTGCATCAAAACCAGCAAGCATGGGCAGGGTCGTTGGTTATCAGTGAGTTTATCAGTTGGAGTCACCCGAGACCATCATGCGACCGGCCAGTAAAGATCTACGCTGTCTCTCTCAGTTGTTTTTGCTCTCTCTCCTCTTGTATTTTTTATGTTTCTGTTCGTGTGTCTGTTTGGTTTCTTTTCAGTAAGAAGCCGCCGCCGTCGTTTCAGCCGCCAAGTCAAACAAAACTAATGCCTTGAAATATCCAAGAGGGCTCTTAGAACCCCCTTCAACTCATTCTTCCACTCCCGCCAAATCAAACCATTCCATTTCCTTTTCTTTTTGAGTTTTTTTTTTTTTAGAGATCAAAAACAAGAAAAATCATTTCCAATTTCTTGCAAAAAAAGCCATCCAAGTTTTTATTGGGGTAAAAAATGGACATGGGAGTCAGGTAGCGCTGTAAGGTGGATGCTGAAAGCTGAAAGGGATTGAAAGGAGAGCGAGGACCTTTGATTAGAGAAGAAACAGAATTACGCTTCATGGGGATCTAAGTGGAAATGTTCAATATATTATTTTGATGATCGTTATTTTTATTTTTATTATTTTTTTTAATTTTAATCAAGGATGGCTATTACAAATCAATAATAGATCTACGATTTTTATAAAATAATTTGTTTAGGCCGTCTGCAAGTTAATTATTGAGGAAATTGAAAATTTTCAATTTAATTTTATAGATATTACTAACACTTAATATGTGGTGTAGTGTTTGACTAAAAAAATTTCAAAATTAGTTTTACCCGAAATTTTTGTGAAGTGATAGATAAAGAATCTCATTGTATTTACTAGAAAGAAATAACTACTCTCCATTCACGGTGATGCTGAGGATTCTTATAGGTAATAAGTTAAAACCTTATTTTTCAGCAGTTTTTTAATTTATCAAAATATTTCGGAAATCTTGTACAATATTTCTTCTTTAGTGGACCTCACCCAAAAAATCACCGTATTTGTTCAGTCTTCACAAAAATTTGAACACCGGGCCACAGAGACAATTCATTTTGTTTTTCTTTATTCTGCCCTCAAAACAATAACAATTTTTTTTTCGTATATCTATATATAAATTTCTTTTAATGATTTAAAGAATAAGTCAATTAGTACACATTGTCTCTGTTGCCCTGAGTTCAAATTTTTGTGAAAAATTGAACAAATACGGTGATTTTTTGGGTGAGGTCCAATGAAGAAGGAATATTGTACAAGATTTCCGAAATATTTGGATAAATTAAAAAAACCACCATTTAAAATTAAAAAAAACTGCTGAAAAATAAGCTTTTAACTTAATACCTAATTAACTACTTTTATTTAAAGCAATTCATATTCTTAGATAAAAGTTGTGATTGGATTGTATCGGTAAATTCAGTATTAGTTATTATTAGGTTATTAGAGGAATTAAAAGGGAGGTGAGTGTAAGTATATCCCTGCCTCTTTTCTCAGTTTTTTGTTTTGATTCAATTTCTGAGGCGTCGTGATCTTTTTTTAATATTCGTGGGAAGGTTCACTTCTATTCATAAGATTTTTCACTTCACGTTAACAATAAATAGTATGGGAGGAATTCTGGTCATACAGTAATTTTTTTGATTTTTTTATTAATGTTTTTGATATCTTTGCTAATGATTTTGCTCGCTTTTAATTCCATTGATGTCAGTCGCAACTATCAATATATCTCCTTTTAGCTCATCTGAATCAATACAAATGAGATAAACTAGGATCAAGAAAATTGTAAAAATTTCACTAGAACATGGCGTTTGACAATGTTCACCCACTTCAGAACAAACCGCCCTATTAGTCGCTAAACTTCGATGACTCTTTGGGAACCGGTGCATTGAACATAAATTGGAGATTAGCATCTCACCTTACAATTATTTAATAATAGTTGAATTAAATACTTGTAAGGTGAGTTTCACAAATAAAACAACATATATTGAGTCAAAACTTTAAATATATTTTGTATTATTTGTGAAACTCACCTTGCAAGTATTTAATTAAACTATTATTAAATTATAATAAAACCATGTTCCATTATAATTATCACAATTATTTTAATCCTCATTCATCTTAATTGGATTGGAACTTCTCTAAATAAACCTACAGTACTGTGATTTTTCGAAGGTTCTAGGAACTAAATCCACGTTGTTAACCTTTGGTGATTATTATAGAACCGGTGCTTTCAACATGGTAAATTTATTAGTATAAGTAAGTATATTGAAAAGAAAATTAATTATTGATTGTTTTTTAATATAATAAAAAATACAAATCTTTATAAAATAATATTGGAACGATTTATTTAGAAATCAGACGTTTCGAGAAATTCCCTTCCCCTTTTATCAATATAATTTATTAAAAAATTTGAAATAAGAAAAAAAAGTTGTTTTTGCTAATGTTTCGAAAATTTTATAAACGTTAGAAAAACAATCCATATCTGACCTTTGATTAATCAAATTTTTGTTATTTAAAATTTCGATCATTTCTAAGATAAATATAACGTCAGATATGGATTGTTTTTCTAATGTTTATAAAAAATTTTTAGAGAAAAATAATTTTTCATAAATACATTATATTACTTTACCCTACAGGGTCAAGTATTGTAATCGTGCATGAAAAAAGTGTTTTTTTTTCTTCTTTTTTCGAAATTTCTCAAAAACGGCTGGAGCTATTTTGATTAAAAAAATTAAGCGAAACTAGGGCATTTCGCTCTACAAAAAAGCCCTAATAAGTGAACATCGAAAAAATTATATTTTTCGAGATAATAATTGTTTTGTCAAAATGTCTGTTAGTCTGTTAGTTAGTCTGTGCGTTACCAAATTTTTGTGGACGAGCTAGCTCAAAAACTAGTGTGAATATCGAAACCAAATTTCACAGGTAGTTTTGTTGCATTAAGATTAAAAGCTGATTAGATTTTAGTTCATAACGACCCAAAATTAAGGTGGTGGAGGGGGGGGGGGGGGTTAAAAATTAAAAATCTAGGTTATTTGAGCAAACTCAACCAAATTTTGTATACATAATCCGTGGGCCCACAGAAGTTTAAAAATGGAAAAAATAACCCCTCCCCTACATGATTATAAATAATTTTATTAAATATTGAATATAATTGAGGGGCCAGGTTGTATGGTAAAGTCAAGTGGATGGCCACATCAGAATATGTCAGCTTATTTTTTATTTGAATTAAAGATAATCTGGTCACCAGGACAATTTGTACAATTGCCTGTTATCAAAATATTTAATTTCTTAGGGTTGTTTTCGAAACATTAGCGAAAACAACTTTTGTTTTCTTTTTTAACCGACTTCAAAAAAGGAGGAGGTTCTCTATTCGATTGAATTTTTTTTTTTTTTTTTTTTTTTTGTGCCTATGTTACCTCATATCTCCGCCAATTGTCAACCGATTTTGAAAATTTTTTTGCATTGGGTCCAGTCTAGCTTCCGATTGGTCCCATTTTTTTTTCGATTTTTTTTCATAGGTATTAGACCTTTTTTATTAGGTTTGTTTAGGTTTGTTTAGACCTAACCTCTTTGTTTATGAACCGATTTCGATGGTTCTTTTTTTATCCGAAAGGGGGTGTCTTAGGGATGGTGTCATATTAATTTGGTCAAGTTCTGATGATATAATCACTATTAATAACATCACTAAAAAGAGAAAAATAAAAATTTTTAAGAAAAATAAAAACCGACTTCAAAAATTAAGTGCAACAAATATAAAAATACACTAAAAGGTATAAAATAATATTATCTTATTTAGTTACAACTAAACGACGAAATATTAACACGAAATTACTTTTTGAAGTTGGTGCCAAACATATACCTTTTATGAATCGCACTCGACGGATCTTACTTAGTACGTTTGGCGGTACGCTCGCTTATAGGTATAGTTTGTTTGGCACCGACTTTAAAAAAGTAATTTCGTGTTAATATTTCGTCGTTTAGTTGTAACTAAATAAGATAATAATTATTTTATACCTTTTAGTGTATTTTTATATTTGTTGCACTTAATTTTTGAAGTCGGTTTTTATTTTTTTCTTAAAAATTTTTATTCAAATTTTTTAATAAATTATATTTTAAAAAGAACCGTGTTTGGTGGCCCTATTTTATTTAAATTGAATTGGCTAAGGGGCCAGTAAGGGAAAATAAAAAGTTAAAATAAAAGTCAACTTCTATTTGTTACTTTATTTTGGGCAGACGTAATCGATATTTTAACAACGTTTCGAGGGCTATACCGCTGCTCTTCATCAGTGCACGTCAACTGGAAAAGATCATTGCACTGATTTTAAATTTATTATAAATGTTAAAACAAAAAATTAAAACATGCAATGATCTTTTCCAGTTGACGTGCACTGATGAAGAGCAGCGGTATAGCGCTCGAAACGTTGTTAAAATATCGATTACGTCTGCCCAAAATAAACTAACAAATAGAAGTTGACTTTTATTTCAACTTTTTATTTTCCCTTACTGGCCCCTTAGCCAATTCAATTTAAATAAATTATATTGATAAAAGTGGAAGGGCATTTCTCCCGAAACGTCTGGTTTCTAAATAAATCGTTACAAGATTGTTTTATAAAGATTTGTATTTTTTAATTATATAAGTAGATATTTTAGTAAGAAAGGCATTCCTGGTTAGTAGCTATTTTTTATCAATATAGCTTAAATTTCTTTTAACAGATAAATATTAAATTTTGTAGTAGGTATATATTTTAGATACTTTTTCAAATTGACATCTTTAGTGGGAAATTTAATAGTTAATAGAAAGAGCTATGATTATTAAATAAGCTGACGTGTTCTGATGTGGCCATTCACTTGATCATCTGAGATTTCAAATTCACTTGGGGATCCATCCGAATGTCTAGCGGGCTAAACGCGAAATGACGTTGGATTGTAGCTAAGTGGATCACATCTTTTTCTCTCTTGGTCCAGACTCTCAATAGCGTAATCCGCAGTAATCTCGCTATAAATATCTTTTTCAAATAAGCGCGGTCAAAAACAATTCTCATTGATATAGCAATTACTCTTTGATATATTAATGAGAAAAAATAAAAAAATGATAAAATTTATTTAATATAATGATGCAAAAATATTTGGGGGGTTCCATCTACTTCTCTAATATAATATTGATTTTTGTTTTTCAGATGCAAATAATCAATCAAAGGAGGAAACTACAGAAGATTATTTTTGTGAAGAATGTATGTGTGGATTCCTAAAATTATGTGATTTCGACCTCCATATGCAGGAACACCATTCGGAAAAAGATCTTCACCAATGTGCACATTGCAAAAAAAGCTTTTCAAAAAAAAGCACACTCAATAGGCATTTACTTTGCCATTCTGACGAAAGATCTTTCGCCTGTGATCATTGCGATAAACGCTTTTTACAAAAGAGTAAGCTCAATAGGCATTTACTTTGTCATTCAGGGGAAAAGCCTTTCGTCTGTGATCGGTGCGATAAGCGCTTCTCACAAAAGAACGATCTCAAAAGGCATTTAATTATTCATTTTGGAGAAAGGGCTTTTGTCTGTATTCAGTGCGCTAAGCAATTTTCACGAAAGAGTGAACTCAAAAACCATATACGTTGTCATTCAAGTGAAAAGCCTTTCGCCTGTCATCAGTGCTATAAGATCTTTTCACGAAAGAATGAACTCAAAAACCATTTACGTTCTCATTCCAGAGAAAAGACTTTATTAATCTGTGACCAGTGCGGTAAGCGCTTTTCAGAAAATAGTAAACTCAACAGGCATTTACTTACTCATTCAGGTGAAAAGCCTTTCGCCTGTGAACACTGTGATAAGACCTTCTCACAAAAATCCTCCCTTAAAAGCCATTTAATTTGTCATTCAGACGAAAAGCCTTTCGTCTGTGATTATTGCCATAAGCGCTTTTCACGAAAGTGTGATCTCAAAAGCCATTTAATTTGTCATTCAGACGAGAAGCCTTTCGTCTGTGATCAATGCGATAGACATTTTTCACGAAAGAGTGAACTCATAAACCATATACGTTGTCATTCTGGTGAAAAGCCTTTTTCCTGTGATCATTGCGATAAACGGTTCACACAAAGGAGTCAACTTAAAAACCATTTATTTTCTCACACGGGCATAAAGCCTTTCGCCTGTCTTCAGTGCGATAAGCACTTTTCACGAAAGAGTATTCTCAAAAATCATTTAGAAGCATGCCATTCAGATTAAGGTAGTTGTCCCCCCAAATGGGTTTTCTTAGGATTTTTTTGAAATTTAGACAGATTATTATTTAAATACTTCTACATCGATTGGTGGCAAAACGAAATTTATGAACAATATAGTTCCGGAGATATTAAATTTCAAAAATAAAGTTTTTCAGACTCTTATACATTGCACTATATGGGATATCGGAAAGTTTACATACATATTTAATTATAATTAAGAAACTCTTCTTACCATTTTTATAAAAAAATTAAACCAACATTAAACAATAACCAATACATATTTTAAGACAATTTTGATTCATAGTTACAACACAGTTTCTGAGATAATAATGAATAAATAATGAAAAATGTTTAAAAAAAATTTACACTAAAAACAATTTGCCAACAGCCTATTTATTTAACCAGCAAAAGATGTATAAAGCGCGCATGCGCTAGATTTTTTCAAAATTAAAATTTTCATAAGGTGTAACGTAGGCGTTGATTACATTTGTTAAATAATAAATCGACCTTTAAAATGTATTTTATCTGTCATTTTAATATAAAAATATTCAATCTCTTACAATGGTGCCAGATTTGTCAAACGAGCACGGGATTGGCTAGAATAGGTACATAAACACCAAAAAGTTTTGGGCTTATGAATTATGAATCTTTATTGTCTGCTCTATATATACTCTAGCATTAACTTTTTGCTAGTATTGTCGCGAAACAACTACCTTAAAAGCCTTAACTCTTTGCAAAGGGTTTTCATGGCAGGATCAAGAATGTATACAAAAAATTAATCCACAATTATTTTATACTAAAATAAAAATATTTGTCAAATATAACATTACGAAAACTTAAAACATTACTTTGGATATAATAACTAGAAAAGTTAACATAAAGTGAAATAAATAGTTTGATTTAATGCTTTAGATCTATGTATGTAATTTTGAAACTTCAAGGAGAAATTCTCCTTTCCTATCCTGCTGCAAATTTATCGATTAGATCAGGGGTGTCCAACCCGATGCCCAGCGGTACACCAAAATCGCAAACTTCTTAAAAATTTTGACATTTTTTGATATATTATATTAACTAATTAATACATTCTAATTAGGTTGCTATGGCAACAGCAATGTATTTGTTATTATTGAGATAGAAAATAAACAAACATGTTCTTCGTTCTAATATATATGTACTTCATAATTTATTTATAATATATTGAATATTAAAATTACATCATTTTTTTATAATACATTTTATTAAAAAAATTAAACAAAATGCAGTTAATATACATATAAAACCATAAAGAGTCTTTAAAAATATCCAATTTGTGTGTTTAAGAATTTAAATTCATATTTCACGAAGTTTAATCTTTATTTTCGTCAATACAGGGATACAACATAACCGAATTATACGATGCATGGGCTTGTACGTGATTATTATCAATATTTTAACTATTCCTTCTATTATTATTTAGAAGGGCTGTAAGTAGTTTTAATTGTTTAATTCAGAACTCAAGTGACTGTAGATTTAATTTTTTAAATTTCGAGGGTTGCAAATTTTGTAAATTACTATTATTTGTTATTTTTAATTCATCATACAGTTTTGCTTACCATTCTCAGTAGTAAAGGTCGTATTAGTTTCTAGGGATTAGCGTCAATATAAACATCTTCATCATTTTTCATTTGTTTTCAAAAGATATACCTACATATGATTATAATATCTTAGTTTTTCTGTCTATTATTAGGTAATAATTAAAATTAAACAATACGAACGATTGTTTATTATTTTTTTGTCTATTGTTTACTATGAAATGTAGTATGGCTTCCACATATGACATTAGACATTCTATGATATTTGTCAAAGCTGATATCATTATTGTACATTATTTGCTATGTTTTGTGCTTAAAAACTATCGTTAGAATCAGTATAATTTATGTGCGGCCCGATACAATTTCTTTCCTTCAAATGTGGCCCAAGGATGCCAAGAGGTTGGACACCCCATCAAAATATGTTGTTCGGTAACGATGTTAGGACAGGATATCGTCGCTGATCTTAGAAAACCTCGCAAGTCCTAAATTCATTGTTTGCCAGAAAACAAGAAAAACCATTTTAAACAACAATATATACAAATACAATGCATTATTTAATATTTATCAATAGCGCGAAATTAAATTGGAATAGAATAATAAGGTTTCAATAGACAGATGTGCCGTGAAAAGTTGGTCGGAATAAACGTATTTGACCGAAAATCGGACTTGCGAGCTTTTCTAAGATCAGCGACGATATGTTTTAACTTAATAAAAGACCTTTAACCACTGACAAAGAATGTTACAACAGCCACTAAGATCTGAAGGCCAACTTTCAGATTTAGAAATACATCATCCCCTACCTCACAAGAATGACGATTTTTACTATTCAGTACAATCGTTTAAATGGCTAGCTGACTATTCTAACAAAACGAATTTTCCCTGTCCATTCGGGTAATTGACCCCATGAGAAATAACAGATAAAATATTTATAATTAAAAAGACGTTAAACCTTCGAAACTATGATCTCACACAAATAAATTAATTATACCGGGTGAGTTTTTTTATCTTGAGACAGTCTTATAACTCAAAAAACATTGCATTATATGGAAAAAAGTTTCAAATAAAAGTTTATTTATATCGAAGGGACAAACTAAACTACGCTATTGTTTGTCGACGTAGAACAAGCTTTCAAGGGTATTTCAATTCATGTTCCGTTTTTTAAATGGAACCCTATATTTTTCTATACGTCTAATTAATCTACAAGAAAAACTGAACAACTTTCATAAGAACTATTTTTTTATACGACATCAAATAATCAAAATACATGAATCAATTAGATCTCTAAAAAAATCTTAATAATTATTTTTAACAATTATTTAACTTAATTATCAAATAATAATGATTTAATAATTAATTATTTAATCATTATTTTTTGATAATTAAGTTACCCAGGCAGCAACAGTATATTCTATATATATTTCTTGTTAATTGTATAAAAATATAGAATAGAATTTATAAGTTCTTATTCTATTGGTTTTATCATGACACATACAATTAACAAAATAAGATATTCTTTTAAAATAGAAATGAGAAAAAATGAACCAATTAATTGAATAAACAAAAATGAAAAGTAAACAATAACATAAAAGTCCATAAACCAAAGTAACAAATATACATATATAGGGTAGATTGGGGTGAGACGCTGTATTGTACAAGATGCCCTATCACGTGTTTCACCACGCGCATGCGCGATAACAGCTTGCCAGCCAGTTGTATTGAAGGCGAGTGAACAATGAGAGTAAACAAATAGTTTTTGTTGATTAATCACAGTTTTAATTGGTGTTTTTAAATGATTTTTACATCCCGATTGCTCTGCTAAGTACCCGAAATCATTTTCAAACATACTTTACTTAGTCATATTAGCCGTAGTTTTGATAGTAGAGAAATAACTCGGCTAGTTTTAGTGAGTTTGAAGTGTAGGTTTTATAATTAATAGTCGCGTAATGAGGCCCGTCTGCCACTGCTGCGCGGTGCTAGGCGGGCCGGCGTCTTGTCCAATGCTTTGGGGGAAGACGAACATTTTTTTTATAAGGGGTAAGATGCCGTAGTTTTCGCGTTGCTGTAAGATGCTGGTTTGTATAACTATACATTTAAAATTAATTTTTCTTTCCAGAAACCCGGACATACATAAGAAAGTCTAATCGAGGATCATGGAACGAAAAGGACCTCCAAAAAGCTTTCAAAGCTGTCAAAAATGGTGAAATGACCGTCTATAAAGCAAGTCAAGTTTTCAAAATCCCGGCGAAAACATTAAGCCGGAGGCTCTTAAATAATGATGACAAAAAGGGTGCTCTAGGACCTAAAGGTGTTCTAGGCGAAGAAATTGAACAAAAGCTTGCAGTTCACATTAAAAAACTACAGGCTGCTTCATTCTGTCCTACCGTGACTGTAGTGAGAATACTTGCATACAAACTTGCTGAACGTTACAAGATAAAACACCGTTTCAACAAAGAAAAAATGATCGCTGGCTATGACTGGTTTTACAAGTTTCTCCAAAGAAATCCGGATATTTGCATAAGAAAGGCTGAAGGTCTCTCCCTATCAAGAGCTCAGGGCCTTACTCGAGAGGACGCAGACGCATATTTCAATTTGTTGAAAACTATTTTATTGGAGAACGATTTAATGGATAAGCCAGCCAACGTCTACAACGTAGATGAAACTGTCCTGCCCTTCAACAACAAACCAGGTTATGTTCTTGCTGCGAAGGGAAGCAAAGATGTACATAACGTAACATCTGGGGAGAAAGGAGAAAACATCACAGCTATTGTTTGCTGCAATGCAGAGGGAAATTTTTTACCCCCCGTCTGCGTATTCAAAGGTGTAAATAAAAAGGCAGAATGGGAGGACAAAATGCCCCCCGGGTCCTACATAGCTATGTCAAAACAGTCCTCTTATGTTAACACTGAAATTTTCTCCGATTGGATAGAAAATCAATTTATCCCACGTAAGGCCCAAGGTAAATGCCTTCTGATACTTGATGGACATACAAGTCACACAAGTGCTGATAAACTTCTCGATTTAGCTGCTAAGAATGACATAATTTTACTGTGCTTGCCAAGTCATTCTACTCATTTTTTACAACCACTTGATCAGTGCTTTTTCAAATCTCTAAAGCACTATTGGTTCCAAGCATGCGAACGTTGGTTTGATACACATTTATTTCGCGGAAATCCCAGGAAGCTTGGACTTGCTCAGGTGGGGGAACTACTTACCTCAGCATGGAAAGAAAGTGCTACTGTACATAATGGAATCACTGGCTTTTGAAGCAACAGGCATTTACCCTTTTAATCCCAAGGCTATCCCAAGTCATGCGTTTGTTGGGTCTAACGTAGACTTTCCGTCAGAGCCCAGTTTTTTTAAACAGGAAACTACCAGCTCGAACAAAGGATCAGCAAGGCCTAAAACTTCAGGCCCATCTGACAACCAAACTCCAGATTTCTCACAGCCGAGTACATCTAAGCAGTCATGCAGCTTTAGTGACATCATTCTGACAAGTCCTAGTGAAGGAAATTATCCTACTCCAACCAAAGTCCTGGATAAAATTTCACCAGTGCCATTCTACGGGAAAAGAAAGCCAAACAAGAGGAGGCAAGATGCTCAAGAGCTGACATCCTCAGATGTTATTGTGGAAAAAAAGAAAAAAAGACTTGAGAAACAAGCAAAAAAAAAAGGCCAACGGAAAACAAGACGCTAACAAAAATAAAAAACTGACAAAAAACAAATCAGCTAAACCAAGTACGTCTTTTATGAAGAATTTTTTTGAAAATCTCCGAACCAGAAAAGATGAATCTTCGACAGAAGAAGAAATGGATGAACGTGATATTTATTCCATAACAAGAATAAGACGGTGAGGATTTTGTAAATGAAAACGAGTGTTCCGAGTGCTTAGAAAAGTTCAACCAAAAATGTGATTGGATAAAATGCATTGTATTGCAGCAGTTGGCTCCATGAATCGTGTTCAAAATTTGAAAACAAATGTGCAGTCTGTGGGAAGGGCGGAAATATTAATTAAAAGGAAAAAGGAACATAAAAAAATAAATAAAAAGTAATGTTATTTGAATGTACTTACATGTTATATGATCACTAATGTATTTCATTTTAATAAACAGGAATTGATTTAATAACACTGTGCATTGATTCCTCAAAAGGCATCTTACCCAAAGATTGGGGTAAGATGTCGAAATGGAAACGTTTACAAATTATTTTTTTTTTAGTAAAAAATAGTTTTTTCAAATCGAAACTTATTTTTTTACTAATCACAAAAGTACATATGTTGTTAATAAAATGGTTGGTTGAAAATAAAACCAATGTGCTATTTTATATAAAATAAAGTTAAAAACTACGGCGTCTTCCCCCATTCTACTATATTTTTCTATTTATTTTATTTCAATGGCTAATGCCTAATATACAGTGATATAGTACAATATTTATCAAACATAATACATTATAACAATATTAATAATAAAAAGCAAAATAATACATTATAATAACTTATAAAATAAGACAATAACAATAATAAAAACAAAATAATACATTAAAATTATGGGTATAAAATAAAACAATATTATAAAAATGACAAATATGCAAGCGAAGTTAATTATTTGAGCCCTGAAGAAGTCAACAAAGTTGACGAAACTTTGGTCAATAAAATACAAATTATCTGCATAAAAAATAACAGTCCCCACTTCCCTATAACAACTTTAATAATTTAATCGATGGACATAACTAATCAAAAATAAATACAATACAATGTTCACTCATAGATTAGTGTTAGCTTTTTGAGCAAAATTGCAACTCTGTTAATACTTAATGAGAAATGAGGGTTTTCCAATCGTTGTGACAAATTATTGTAATATTGACATAGTTCTGAATACAGGATTTTCTTCAGAGTGCCGATTGCAAGGTATCTCTGGATAAAATACTAATCTGTGTTTTTTTTTAATAATTCTCTATCAATGCTGTTGAATATTTCCGGATTTGTTTACTTTTTTCACCACCTTGTGCGCTTCAATCGATTTTCTTATCCCCACCAGGGAGCATTCACGGATCCAATAACCATGTCTCTGTACCAATATTCTTTTGTCTGAATTCTTCTACGAAAATCCTCCTTAAAAAAATAGTTGGCCGAATAAATTTAGACCGAAACGTTTTTACTCTGGGAATTTTATTGTACCCGGTGTATCCTTGTTTTGGCTGACATAACTCCTTCAACCCACTTTATATACCTAAATATAATTATAAAAACAAAATTTGTTGTTCTACATACACTTAAGTGTATTTTATATATTGTTAAAGCTACTTCCTATCAAATTTTGTTAACATTTATTATAATTCAAATATAGATAACTAATTTTGTAGATTTTTATATTGCTCCCCCCCCCCCTCCTAACAAACAAATTGCCTCTCTATGGTGGGAAAACACTGATCTAGATAGATAGGTCGTCCCCTCATAATAAACAAATCGACAAACAGACAAGATTGAAAAGAAATCTAGAAAAACGCCCAAATGATCACCAGACTCGGCGTCAACTCAATCAAGCAGCATTGTCGTTAATTTTTTAATTTAATAAATAATCATTTTGTAAGTACAATTAATTAAAAGTTTTTGTTTCAATATTATATTGTATTATTACCCATCATCACACTCACATATCTACAATATTAATTAGTTTAATCACCATTAGATTTATTAAGTTATTTTTCGTCACTTATTTTTGTTCAAGAAATACAATTTATGACTGTATATTTATTTAACGCTATACATTTAACAGAATTTTAAAATTTTTATTCTAGTATCCAAGGGCGTGCCCAGGATTTCACCTAGGAGGGGGTTTATGTAGTTTAGGTGCATTGAGATTAAGAGCTGATTAAATTTTGGTTGAAATCGGACCCAAAATTAAGGGTGGGGGGAGGGGTAAAAATTAAAACTAAGATTTTCAAACTAAAAAAAACAAAACAAGAAAAATGAAATATATTATAAAATAAACTTATAATAACGAAAAGATTATTATATTTTTGGGGAATAAAATTGGGGGGGGGGGTCAAAAATGAAAATCTAACCCCCTTGGACCAAAGTCAACCAAATATTGAAAAGTTTTGGTTTGTTTTTGCACTTTTAGTCTTCTGGGGGCTCATCACTAATTTTTTATACAAAATTCGGTTGAGTTTGGTCCAAGGGGCTAGGATTGTATTTTTTGACCCCCCCCCCCCCCCCCCCGTCTAAATGATTTGATTAAATATTAAATATAAGAGGGGCCCATGACTGTATATTTAAAGCTATATATTTAAGAGAATTTTAAAAAATTTATTCTAGTATCAATAGAAATTGTAATTCATATTTTCAAAGTCTAAAATCTACATTGTTATAACTAGTTTCGCAATATGCGATAGCAGAGACATCTATGATATCGAGGGGAAAATTAAATTATTTTATTAATCAATCCTCCTGTCAAATAGAAATCTATCTCTTTGACATCTAATTTTTCATATTATTACTTTTATTCATGTAAAAATATGAAAAAGGTTTTCTTTTCGAGGATACTTATGTTCAAGTATAATTTTATCTAAATAAAAGAATTTTGAATTCAATTTTATATGATTTTAATTACTTGATTGAAGTTGAAAAAAAATCCTATCCATTATGGCTGAAATTGAGAATTCTGGATACAAATATCCAATTTATACAGGTTAGTTTTCAATTGTCATGGAATACAAATAATATGCTTTATTTATTTATGAAATAATTAAATATCAACATCTATTTTGAACAATGGTAATTATCTTCATTGGTTTTATAATGAACTGTATTCATTTAATAGAATAAAAAAATATTCAAGAATTGATTTCAAAATATATATAACGGGTGAGTTTTTTATCTTGAGACAGTCGTATAATACAAAAACAGTGCAATAAATGAATAAAAGTTGTTTTATATCAAGGGGGGAAACTAAACTATGCTATTGTTTGTCGACCTAGAACAAGCTTTCAAGGGTATTTCGAGGCCAAGTTCTGTTTTTTAAATGAAAACCTATATGTTTCTATCCAAAAAACTGAACAACTTTCATAAAAAATATTTTTTATACGGCATCAAATAAAAAAAAATATTAAATCAATTAG